>CM053595.1:321713093-321755134 GCA_028646575.1 Pseudocheirus occidentalis
AACTGTGAACATTGTACTGAATAAAGATTTGTAGTGGAATAAACAGAGTGTTCACTAATACTGTGTAATCCGAATCTTAAAAGCTCTTCACAGTAGCATTCTCTCAGGAATCTACTGCTGATTGGCTTTACATTATGGCCAAGGTCTGAGAAAGCATAGGGGACATTCCAGCTCTCCCACAAAGATGAAATGTGCTGCAGCTCCCTGCTATGGTCATTACAGACACTAATGGATTTTTAGCAAATGCTCTGCAAATTTCACACTTCTCTACCAAATGCTTATCTAATGAACCTGCATTATTTCAAGTTCCAGAAGAGCCTCGTGAAAATGCAGGGTTATCTGGCAGGGGCAGCAGGCAAGCTTTTCTAGTCTTTTCCCTTGGTCATAGATGTGTGCATTAATTCACTTTAGACTCTGAAATTTTGAGAAATCGGCTGGAGAGGTGGATGAGAGTGGCAGCACTGTTTGGAGAGAGTGGGGCTGGGGGAGGGGAGATGAGAGAAGGCAGATGAGCCCAACTGGGGACAAGAATAAAGTGGCAATAGAAGTCAGGCCCTAAATGCTGGAGCTTCCAGGCTAGACCCTGGGCAGGGAGCTTGGCGGGGAAAGGGGATACAAGATGAGAAAGTCCCAGCTAGGGCTTGCTAGAGAAGAGACCAGCTCCAGTGTTCCTGCTTTGCCAAGATGCTGAGCCATCCTGTGGAACCAACCCTTGCTCCCTTCCTCTTCTTGGCCCAACTTCTCCACTTTCACCAAGTCCTGCCTTCCTCCCCCCGGGGTGCAGGTACATGGTCTTGGTTTCCTAGTCCCTTTGTTCTGGACATCCTAGTTCTCTTCATAACCCTCCATTGAAGCAGTCACCCTAAGGGGAGGTGTTCTCCTCCTGAGGTTGGTGGGAAGATCCCCACGGACATTGGAAGGCCTGAATGTGAATGGTCACTCTGTCCCTTACAATTCCAAAGAGAGATCGCATTTCTCTAGAGCTTTGAGGTTCACAAAGGGCTTTACAAATATGATCTCCTTTGGTCCTCACAACACTCTTGGAGGGAGGTGTTGTTATTTCCCATTTTTTACAAAGAGGGTAACTGAGGCTGAGAATGAGAAATGACTTGCCAGGTCACACAGCCAGGAGTGCCTAGGTCAGGATTTGAATTCAGGTCTTTCTGACTCCCATCCAACACCCTCTGCATTGCTTCCTGTATTCCCTCCCTACCTCTACCTTTATACATTCCCTAGGCTCCTTTAAAATGCAGCCCAGGTGTCTTGTTCATGTAACATCCTCCCTGCTCCCTTCTTTTATCTACATTATGTGTATTTTACACGTGTGTGTCTGTGTGCTTTCTGAATGCTTCTTGGATTCTGAGGGATCCCCCTCTGCACACAGAGCTCCCTGGTGATGCTTATTCCAGGCAGCTCAGCACCAGATGTGCAGTGCTGTGGTCAGGCCTGACACCCACCTCTCAACTGGCTTTTGGGAGACCCACCGTGTGGGCACCTCAGAATCTGTCATACTCCATGACTCTCTGACATGTAACACCCCTGAAGATTCTCAGTATTCAGAAGATGGGCCTTTTGATCCACAAAGAAGCTTAAGGTTCTTAAAAGTAAGTTCCCAAATCCAATCTAACCTGCCCTCTTACTCCTCAGTAGGAAGCTCAGCTACTCATCCATCCCCAGTGTATCAAGATCACAGGGTCACAAGGTTCTGGACTGAGCCATCTAGCATCCTCCATGCAGTCTTTCTTAATATTCCGGCCATCAGTTCTTTCTGTCTCCTCAAAATGTCTTAGAGCTTTGTCTCATCCGTCCTTTATCTCCAACCCTGCTGTTCTCTCCTACATATTAAAGCGTTGTATTTATGTGTTTGCATTGCATCCTTCAGGTAGAATTTAAGCCTGTGAAGACCCAGGTCTGCTTTGGCGCTGTCTTGGTCTCCCCAGTGCTGGCATAACATTATATTTCTTGAATTGTAATCTACCTAGGGTGAACTGAACAGAGGTAGGTCAGGTGATTTGGCCATGATCACAGAGGCCAGGACCCAAAGTCAGGGGGAAGTCTTCCAATACCCCTGCTGCCTACCTTGAAGCAGAAAGGTTCTCTACAAAAGCCCCAGTAACATTTCCTGTGAACCTTACAGTTACCCTTCAACTTATTGGAGTCTCCTGGATCACTAGACATTAGGGAATATGGGTGTCTTCCCAAAGCTGGTGTGTGTCAGACACAAGACTTGACCCCAGGTCTTCCTGTCTAAAAGGCCAGCTCTCCACTCTTCTCTGGGACATCTCATTGGCCTTTTCCACCCCTAAGTGTTTCTAATACTTCATGATATTGATCACAACCCCATAATTCTCTTTTCAGGCAAAGTGATCAGTCAGTAAACATGAATTAGGTGCCTGTTATGAACTAGACACTGTGCTAAGCATGGGTTCACTAAACAGAATTTGAATGGTAGAGCCATCATGGTCCCCCTTTTATGTATCCCCTCCTTCTAACCAATATCCTTCCTGAAACAGGGTGTTCAGAAGTTAAAATAAATGCTCAAGATTTTGTGACAATGGCAGAGCAAAATAATACTATCTGAGTAAAGCAAAAACATGTATTAGAACTCTCTAAATATAGCTTAATTACATTAGGTTTTTTTTTCAATTTTACTCTCTCCAACCCAAATAGCCTGTGAACTTGAGGGAGTTGTAATTGAAAGGTAATGTAATCTAAAGTAGTTTAAAAGACAGATTTAGCTTGAAAGACACTGCCATGAGTCTGACTCACTCAAGAGCTAAAATATCCTTGAGGCTATGGGCTAGCCTCAGAAAAGAGCTGTCAATACTTCACTGAAAAGAAGAGGCCACTTAGCAACTAGAATTAAGCAGAGAACAAATATGTGACAGCAATAGCTTAGAATGTCAAGAGCAGCTCATCAAGAACCAGCATATGGTGTTGCAGATGGGGAAGATGGCATCAGGAACTCTGTGAGTAAGTAGCCAGAGCTAGCTTTGGATGCAAAGAGACATATCCCAGTCTAGACACAACCCTAGGAGCATTCTTTTTCTAAGCTCTTTATATTCCCTCTGTGAGTTCCCTTTCCAACATGTATTCCTTTTCCCAGTCATGTTTCTTCTCCACACAGTGGCATTGGAATCTCTGAGAACTTCTGTGTAGTGTATGTGTGTGTGTGTGTGTGTGTGTGTGTGTACGTGCTGTATGTGTTGTGTGTGTTGTGTGTACTACGTTCTTTATATATAAAAATGGATTTTATTTCTTTCTTTTCTTAAAATTTTTCTAAAACTATTCTTTTTAGTTGAATGTTTTGAATTAATGTGTATCCTTTACTGATAACATACGACCAAGAGAAGATTGAGCCACTTAACATTTATTTGGCTTCTGTTTTCTGTGGAAAATGATTTGTGGATCATGTCTTAAAATATAGTAATGACAGTTTCCTGGTCATGAATGGAGCATGTCTATCGAGGGATGGTAAAAATGTATTTGGATAGAAATTTGCATATCAAATCCAAATGGCTTTAAACTGAAAAGGAAGGGGAAAGGGAAATTATCAATGTATATTTACCAGACAAGAAACCATAATGCAATTCGAATCAATAGAGAAATACTTCTATATTAATAGTAGACAAAATCTACTAGAAAGAAATGAACTAGCAATAAAAATCATGACCTTGGTTGTCTATGGGAAAACACACAAAATGAAGAAGAAATTCTGCTTTTGAAGTCTTTGAATAGAGGCTACCTGGCTGGCATTTTGTTAGGGATATTGGAGAGGGGACCATTGTTCAGACTGGGTTAGACTCAATGGTTCCTGAGATCTCTTCAAATATTGATACTTTGGAATTCTGTCATTCTGTGGATTATACATCCTGTCAGATCCTATCAAATTGAAGAGATTTTCCTACAGTCTGGAGTCAGGAATAAAGGGCCAGCCTCAGAGAGGCTCTTCAAAAGTTTGCTTCCAGGTTGATTAATTTTGTGTCCACAGTCATCTACCAAGGTAAAGAGGAATTGTGACCTATAAAATCATAGATCATTGAAGTTAAAAGCAAGATTAAAATTTAATTTCAATCACCAATCACTTTTTAAGTTCTAATTATGTGCAAATTATTGTGCTAAGTGCTAGAGGTACAAAGAAAGACAGTATGTTTTAGTATACATTTGTGTATGTGTGCATGTGTGTGTGTAGTGATACATCTTTATTATATGGACATTGTATTTACTGAAAGAGGCAGAAAAAAAAGAAATATGTATGAGAAATTCAGAAAAACAGCTTAAGGAGAAACACAGCTATTCCTGAGAGTGTTTGAAAGAAAAATATCCCCTCTGATAAAAAGTATTTGAGAAGACATAGAGATGAGGGAGGACTTGAAAATATTTAATTTACATACTGCTCTTTTTAGAACTTTGAAGTTTGCATCTGGAAAATTCCGCATCATAGACTGTGGCACAATATTATAGTGATGATTTGTAACAATGTATCTTTCATAAATGTGAATTTATGTTTCTCAACCTAAGATAGAGGTAGGTCAGTACACACAAGGAAGCCTTATTTTGATGTATGAAAAGCCACAGAATATAGAAGGTAAATACTGGTGTTAGAAAACAGAAGATGAAGGATCTGGAAAGTATCACTGAGAGCTTCTAACTTGAGGAAGACATCTGAAAATGATGTGGAGGGTTGATCTGATTGGAGGATATCTTTGACGCTGAGAGCTGACTGGAAACTCCTGTTCTTTGAAGAGTTAACTGGACAAAGGTTGCCTTGTCCTCTATTGTCACCTATAGTTTGAAAGCAAAAAAAAAAACCCTTAAGAATCCAATCTACTTCGTCCTTTACTGCTGTCTATGGCTCAAGAGGAGGAAAACCCCCAAAGCCCATGGAACTGACTTGACTAGTTTTGCAGCTCTGAGGCTTAAGGAAATTGTTTTTCATTAAAAGAATGTCATACTGCCTCAGCACCCAGCTGAGGAAGAAGGTAAAAGAAGTACTGCAAATCCTAAGGTTTCTGTTGCTAAAAATAGCATAACACTATTTCAACAACCTGAGAGTAGCAGCTGCTTCTTCCAGCAAAAGGAGGAGAAAGTCCAGAAGAATTGGTGCAAGGATGAAAACACCTGCATTCAAGCGTTGTGAGTCACCCAAGCACATGGGTCCTACACCTGCGGCTCACTACTAGGCTTCTGTAAGAGGATGCCCCCCCACTTCCCCCATGGGTGCTGTGTATACTGGTGGGAGAGCACAACACATATTTATAGGTGGACTATTATGATTATTATCACTTTGCCTTAGTAAGTGTTTCATGTTTAAGACTAATGGTGTTATGTTAGCTGCTGTGTTTAAATGGAAGCTACACTGATGAGGGCTCGAGAGTTCAGTTATCATAGATGGATAGTTTGTCCCCTAGGACCATGGGAGTGAGTTATAGATGTGCTTCTGCACTGATATGTCAAAAGAAGCTCAGGTTGGGTTGTTGAGTCATCTCCAGACTGGAAAGAGAGCTGGGGTGGGGGAGGGAGGTCACTTCCATGCCTGCCTGTATCACTTCTAAATATATGTGTAAATGGATATGAATCATTTTTATTAGTTTGTATAATATTCCTGTTTGGTTTTGTTGTTCAGTCATCTCAGTTATGACCGATTCCTCATGACCCTATCTGGGGTTTTCTTGGAAAAGATATTGGAGTGGTTTGCCATTTTCTGCTCCAGTTCATTTTACAGATGAGGAAACTGAGGCAAACAGGATTAAAAGACTTGCCCAGGGTCATGTGGCTATTAAGGATCCGAAGCCAGATCTGAACTCAGAAAGATGAGTCTTCTTGACTCCAGCCCAGGGCTCTGTCCACCATCTATATACCACCTAGCTGCCCGATATTCCTATGTAACATCTAATTGATGACCAACACACCTATGTTCTACAGCCTCCACAGAACCAGACACCCCATCATGGGGCCAATATGCATACCTTCATCCTCCCCTGCTACAAAACCCAGCGTGGGTCTTGGTGGGTCGCATGTTTGTTTTATTCCTTTAGAAATCCCTGCCTTTATTCACACTGAAATTTAGTGCCATATCTCACCTGGAAAGTCTTAAAACAAAATGAAGTTCTTTTTAGCTGCAGGACTAGAATTATCAATGACCTAATGTTAAATGAACTCACAATACGTATTTTCTCAAAGGGATTGATTTTAAATAAACTTTAAAAAGCAGTTCCCTGTGTAGAATTCATTTTTCAGCTTCCCATCATCTTGGAGACAAGTTGGCACTATCCTGAAATTTACTGTCCAGCATAAAGATTTTAGATTCCCAGAATGGAATTTGCTTTCTCAGATCCCAAAGCCTCTTCTTGCATGTTAGAATCATAAGGGCTAGAAGCGACCTGGGACCATCTGCTTTGGCAAATAATTGGGAAATTGAAAAACTTGCAGTAAGCTGGTTGTTGTCATTGTTGTTTTTAAGTTGAGGAGTCGTACTTGATTCTTCATGACCCCATTTGGAGTTTTCTTGGCAGAGATACTGGAGGGGTTTGCCATGTCCTTCTCCAGCCCAGTTTACAGATGAGGAAACTGAGGCAAACAGAGACAAGTGACTTGCCCAGAGTCACACAGCTAGTCACTGTCTGAGAACAGATTTGAACTGAGGAAGCAGAGTCTTCCTGATTTCAGACCCAGAGCTCTGTGCACTATGGCACCAGCTGATGGCCTGTGATACTTCCTCTCTGCAAGCTCAATGTCTACTCGTCGTCTATTTGTAATGTCTAACATCAGCTTGTCACAGAAACATGTCATGGCATCTCTTGGAAGTCACTCAGTGACTCAGTACTAGGAAATTCCATCCATCATAGAACCATGAACTCTCTGAGCCACAACGAGCCAAGTCTCTGCCGTTAGTGAACTACAGTCCTGCCAAGAAACTGTGGCCTCACCTAAGTCACTAACTATTGTAGGGGCCTGGAACTCTCCTTCCTCCTCTCTTCCTCTTGTCTTTTCTGGCTTCCTTCCAGCCTCACCTAAAGTCCCACCTTTTCAAATCAAAGATCCCAGATCACCAACCTAGTTAGCAAAAGGACTGCAGCTGGGGGCCCAGTTTCTCCAGAGACCCTCACCAAGGCTCTGGCCTCCATATCCCATTCATTTTCTCTTCCTGAAGAATATGCTTAAAACACATTTGAGACGTGAACCTTTGCAATTACAGCCACTTTCTGCAGAAGGGAGGGCTCTAGTTGAGACCTGAAGAGAACCAGGGAAGCCTGGAGGCATAGATGAGGAAGTGGATCATTTCTGGCATGGGAAACAGCCAGTGAACATGCCCAGTCAGGAGATTTAAGGCCACATGCTAGGAAGAGCATGGACACCAGAGGCCTGGTTGCAGAACATATGGAAGGAAGGAAGGTATAAGGACACTAGAAAGCAGAAGGAGACCCGGTTATGAACAGATCATTTTCTAGCTGATCCTGGGTGAGGGAGGGAGGGTGTAATATGCAGCAACTGGAATTTATTGAGTAGAGGAGTCAAATAGTTACACTTAATGCTTTAACAGGCTGAATCTGACAGCAGCATGGAGGATGAACTGGTGAGAGTGGAGGGAGGCTTGGGGCACTGGGACCAACTACAGGCTATTGCAATGGTCCGTGTGGGAGATGATGAGGCTTTGCCCCAGAGAGGAGAGAAGGGGGGCAGATTCAGAAAATTCTGGGATGCTTGAATACACAGGCCTGGGCACAGAGTAACATGGGGAGGGGGCGAGAGAGAATGAGAAGTCAAGGAAGAAGCCTTGGTTGAGTCTGGCTGACTAGGAGAAGGATGGTGCCCTCAGCAATAACCCAGAAAGAGTCTCCTCTCTCTTTAGAGAGAGCAGAGAGCTCGTGGGGAAAGAGAATGTTCTGTTTTATATCTTTAGAGTTTAAGATATATACAAGCTGGTCAACTCAAGGTGTCCAATGGGTGGATGGATATTTGAGATCAAGAGTCAAGTTAAGGCCAGATAAATAGATCAAGAATCATCAACATAAACAAGCATGAATCCCTGAGAGCCGATTGGATTGCCAAGTGAAGCAGATTAGAGGGAGAAGAGAAGCCGATCCTTACCAGCCCTATGTGGAAGACACAGTCGAGTGTCCTGAGAATTGAGAACTTAGCATGGTTTTTATCTCATATTTTAACAATTTAGCCACAGGCAAACCTGGCTTTTCAATGCTGATTCTCATTATTTTAGAATATCCTGCACCTACTCATACCTTGAGGATGTTTGACACAAAGTCAAAGAAGAAGAAAATGTCTGAGTTGGACCATTAAGCCAAATTCCAAACTAAAGAATGTATCCCTTGACCACATCCCTTGCACAGGGATGTCATCCAGACTATGCTCCAGGGAATGGGAACCCAGCACCTCCTGCAGGGGCCCTCTTTAGGGCAGCTCTGAGGCTAGGCTGCTTTTCCTGAGGTCAAGCTGCAATCTCCAACTTCACCCCCATGACCAGCCCAGTCCCACTTGTTCCTGGCTCTGCTCCATGAAGCCATACAGTACAAGGGTTATCTGTCTTCCATGAGACCATCTTTCTGGTACTTCAACAGTTACTGGATCTCTACACACTTTCCCCATCTGACCACACACACACACACACACACACACACACACACACACACACACATTGACACTTCTCTTCCCCAACCCTGTTCCTCCACCTAACTTTCATACAACATCATCTCAAGGTTCTTCACTGTCTCAGGTTTCCCCCTCTGCTCTAACTTGTCACTAACCCACTTAACCAAGGTTCCCCAGATTGAACACAACACTTCAGATAAGGTCTGACCAGGGTGGAAGATAGTGGGGCTCTCAGCTCCTGCTTGCTACATTCTATATTTGCTGTAGACCAAGGTCCCATTAGCTTTCTTGGCTAGCAAATTTGTCCTATCCAAGTTAAAGCAAAGTAAGTTGTTCCCATCAGGGTTGTTGTTCTTTGTCCTTCATTCTGGAAGAGGACCATGACATAAAGGAGGTGATGCCATGGCATGCAAGTGAATTGGATTTAAGTGAGGAAGGATTGCACAAAGCACCAACCTCACTTTCTCTTCCAGAGCCCTCTGGGTCCAGTGGCCAATATCGAGCAGGATGACTAGGGATGGAGATTTGCAATGAAAGAATATAATTTGTCTCTTGGATCTCCTTCTTCTTTCCCATTCCCTCTACCTTCAGCAACTCCAGGAACAGTTGAGGGTGATTTGAATAACTTCATGCAATTTCCAGAGAGATTTTCTGTAACTTGACCTGGGAAAAGTCCCCAGTGCTTTGTGAACTTTAAGAAAGAGATGAACGTGAACTTGGAAAAGATTTTGGAGGGACAGAAGGATAGTAGCCTTTAGGCATTGGAAGGGCTGTCCTCTGCAAAAGGGATCAGCTTTGGTCTGCTTGGCCTCAGCACACAAAACCAGAAACAACAGAGAGGGAGTTTAGACCAACGTCAGGAAAATCCTCCTGACCAAGAGTCCTCCCAGCGTGTAACGTCCCATCCTGGAGCACAAGTGCAGTCTAGATGGGTCCTGGTCCATCATGAAGCAAGGGGACACTTTTGACTGAAGCTTCCAGGCATCTGAAGGAGAAAGGACATTGAGAACCATCGTCACTGTATTTGAAGACTGTATCAGTGATTAGAGCTGTCTTGGCAATGACCTGGGGATTCCTACTCCCCCGACAAACTTTTGAGAATTCACAGCCCACAAAGTATCCACTAGGGCCTCCTCCATTGGGTGTGGACTCACCTGAGAAAAACCACCTATTGGCCTGGACATACTCTACAGAGAATCAATCCTTTCTGTGGTAGGTTGGCAGTGACTGGAACTGACCAGTACCACAGTACCACAGTAAGGCTGTCCACTAGCAGTGGGGAACAGAAAACATTGAAGGAGGGGAGCCATGATGGGAGAGGAGGGGCACCTCTTAATGCGATGTGAGCACCAATCGATGGTCCCAAGGACCTATGAAAGACAGTAGCTGCTGGGAGCCCTATCTCCTTAGGACTAAATGACTAAGGCTGTTCACAGACCAGGGAAACACTGGCTCAGTTGATGATGTCATTATGCCTCAATAACATTGCTATGACATTTTATTTTTTTCAGTCTTTCAATCACTCTTTTCTTTCTTTAATTTTATAAACTGCATGCTTTCAGGAGGATTCAGCTTCAGTATATGAAGATTTTGTGGGAAAATGCTCTAGCAGGTCCTACCCAGGTGCCACATCTTCAAGCAAGAGCCCAGTCAGTCACTGCTTGCATGAGCAGTGTCATACAAACTGCCTAAGGGTGGAGAGGCCCACTCACTAGGTGGGTGTCAACTGAGGAAAGTGAGGGGATTAGGCTAGTACGCTGGTAATTGTGGGAACTGAGGGAACCACACTGGCTCCATCTTGTGACTCAGTTCTGGAGCTAATTTAAATTTTATTTTTAATTTTTTAACTTTTATTCAGTTATGGGATTAGTCAAATTCTGTCTTGTGATAAAACTATTCAATTGTGGGAACTGTGAGAAAACCTTATTATATTGTTTTAACCTAGCCCTGTAAGGCTGGGAAACTGGACTAGCCCTGCATACTGTTTGGAGACCCTGAACTCAGGACATTAATTATGAAGACTAGAAACCCAGTGACATTCAAAGCCTGATGCAAGGAGCTTTCTCAGACTTGTACGTCCCAGCAACCCACGTAGCTTATCTGAAAACTGACCCCCTACTGACTGGTTATTGTCTCCATGTTCCTTTGATTATTGACAGGCACCTGATGGCCATGGGACACTCTTTCTTTAAATGCAGCGAATTATACCTGTTCATTCTCTCCCTCCTGATTTGGAAAACTCCTAATCTTCCCTCCCATGAGAGATCATATTACCTAATGGTGTGCTCTTTCCTTTTATTTAGTTGGCCTTGTTCAATTAATTGTTTTTAATGTATAAAAATCTGTCTCCCCCTGGTTTTGGGGTCCAGTGCCAAAGCTGAGGAAGTCTACTAGTCCCAGTGGGTTGGGCGATTGGCATGTGTTGCTTAATAATGCTTGGAAGCTTAAACTGTTGTTTCTTCAGACATTTCATCTTTCACCCACCACACAACCACACAATGAGGTTTTCTTGGCCAGGACCCCTGATGAGGATCATCTATTACAGCCTGGAACACTTGCAATCTGCGTCAGTGGGGGGAGGACCAATGAAGTCACAAATCTTTTGAAGTAGTAAGCTACAAATCCTGTTTTTAAGATTCCTGACTCAAGAAGACTGAGTCATTTCCAGTGTCTAGAATCCAATTGCATTGACAGGTATGACTTCTGAAGCAAAGATATTAAAAGAAGGCATATTCCTTAGTGCAGTTTAATTCAGGTGGAAGTATCAAATTGATAAGCTCAAATACTGTATGTTATTTTGTTAGCTAGAATCACAGTCACAATGTGCTGGAAACTCTTCCCCCAAATCTGTGACGCCTCATGACATTCAGTCTGACTCAATTAAAGAATCATTTTATAAGGATCTACTATGTCCTAGAGTCTATGCTGGATGAATGGGCAACACAGATGGGGACATGATGACTGTGATTATATTTCGGTGTTTTATTTCCAGTTCAACCACTGCTCATCAGCATTTCAGAACTTAAAATAGAAATTGCAGGTCATACTCCCACTGATGGCAACTTAGAGAAAGGTTTATTTTTTAAAATTATTTTTCCATAACATGATACAACTAAAAATATGACTGCAGATGAAACTGCAGATCTAAGTGTACAGTTTGCTGTTCCTTTTAAACACACAGCAAAGTTAACGTGGAAATGGCATTTTCCTTTTTTTTCACCTCACCCCCATCTTCGAGATGGACACCATTGGACACAAGCAGTTCTGTGTATGTGTGTGTGTATGTGTGTATGTGTGTATTAGTCTTTCCATATGTCTGTTTAATCGTTCTTCCTATGGATGCAGACTGTTTTTCTTCATATGTCCTTTATAGTTAGCTTGGGTGTTTATAATAGTCAAAATGACTTATTTGCTCAAAATGGTTCTTAAAACAATATTGCTGTTACTATGTACAATCTTCTTGGTTCTGCTCATTTTGCTCTTCATTACTTCATGTAAGCCTTTCCATGTTTTTCTAAGATCATTGAGCTCGTCATTTCTTATAGCACAGCAGTGCTCCATCAGAATCATATACCACAACTTGTTCAGCCATTCCTCAACTGATGGGCATCCCCTCAATTTCTAGTTCTTTGCCAACACAAAGAGCTGCTATAAGCATTTTAGAATACACAGGTTCTTATGCCCAAAGGGCTATAAATAATTGCATACCCTTTGACCCAGTAACACCACTTCTGGGGTTGTATCCCAAAGAGATCATAGAAGTGGGAGGAAGACCCATATGTCCAAAATATTTATTGCAGCTGTCTTTGTGGTGGCAAAAAACTGGAAATTAAGGGGATGCCCATCCATTGGGGAATGACTAAACAAGCTATGGTATATGAATGTAATGGAATACTATTGGGCTATAAGAAATGGGGAGGAGACAGTTTTCATATTCACCTGGAGAGGCATATACAGACTGATGCTAAGTGAGAAGAGCAGAAACAGGAAAAATTTGTACACCATCACAGCCTTGATAAACTGGACTATTGTCAGCAATGCACAACTATAAGACAACTCTACAAGTCTCAGGATGGAAAGAGATATCTACATTCAGAGAAAGATCTAGAAAGAACAGAGTTGAAATGGAGACTGAAGCAATCTACATGCTATTGTTCTTTTCCATGTTTGGTTTTCTTTCTTTTTTCTCATTGTCCACTCCATTGGTTACAACCTTTCCATACAACCAGACTAATGTCCAATGTGAAAGTATTTGCAGATTCTATACTTGACTGCATACCACCATGGGGGTGGGGGGGGGAAGAAAGGGAGGGGAGAAAATTTGAAACTCAATGGACTCCAGAACTGAATCTTGTAAACTAAAAGTAAATAAAGATGATCTTAAAAAAAGAATACACAGATTCTTTTCCTTTTTCCCTACTCATCTTTGGAAAGAGACCTAGTAGAGGTGTAGTTTCTAATGACTCTCTCCTAGTCCCACTTTTGTTCAACATTGTGCCATCTAGCTAAGAAAAAGACAGAGAGGAGTGAAGGACAGTCGAAGCTGCTGAGGAGCTGAATCCAGACTGTGAAGCTCTTACCAGACTGGCTATTAGTACGCAAAATGAAATGTGCCACTTCATTGTCTTTGCCCTTCATGAAACATCCTAATCGTAAAGACTCACCATCCCTCCTTCCTCCCTTGAATTCTTCCACTGCTTGGCCTCCGTTCAGGTTCTCTTTGGCCTCTTCATGCTTCAGTGGCCACTCCTCTGCCTTCTGCAACCCCTTTCTCCTCTTCTCTTACCCAAATCTAAGCATTATTTAAGGTTTAGTATCTAAACCTGAAGACCAACCACTACTCCTGCCCTGAGTCAGTTTCTTTCTGTATCAGGAAGAGAGTTCTTTTCAGTAAGAACAAGGGTGTCCATTGTTGCCATGACAATTTGAGTTAGTGCTAGAAATGCTAGTTATAGCAATAAGACCAGAAAAAAAAATTAAGGAAGTAGGCATAGAAAAAGAATAAATAAAACTATCTTTTTTGTAGGTGATGCAATGGTATACTTAGAAAATCCCACAGAGTCAGCTAAAACTCAGTTGAAACAATAACTTCTGTAGTTACTGGATATTAAAAATCCATATAAATAAACAAAATTTGCACATATTGCCAAGAAAACCTATCAGGAAGAATCAGAAAGAGATACACAATTTAAAATAACTATGGAATATACAAAAGACATGGGGGTCTACCTCTGAAGACCCACAGAGAATACAACTACAAAAGAGTGATGACAGAAAGAGACACACGTAAATAATTAGAGAAACGTACATTGTTGGGTAGGCTGAGCCCATATGCCAAAAATGGCAATAATACCTATATGAACTTAATGATTAACTGTTGTGCCAACTAAACTTCCAATGCTACTTAAAGACATAGAAAAAATAATTAAATTCATCTGGAGGAACAGAAGGTCAAATCTCAAGGGAAATCATTAAAAATACAGGGCATTAGATTACAAAGCAGGAATCATCAAAACAGTTTGGAACATTCTTTTAAAGGGAAGTTGATTTTGACTTTCTATCTGCTGCCCAGTCTCATTTCCGCTCCAGGGAACAAGATGCCTCACCCAAAATAAGCTCATCATTTTTAAATTCTCCACCAGGATGCTAACTCAAGCTTTGATCCACAGCAGGTTCCTTGGTCTCCACTCTGCTCTAATTGAAGGGCTGTAGGGCAGACTATTAAACTCCTTCCAATGCCTTCCTCTATGGAGGGCAGAAACTGGACTTAGCTCACTCCACTTTGCATCTGCTGCCCTTCCTGCTTTTAATTCCATGGAACAAGATGCCCCCATCCTAGGTACTCCCTGGTCATAACCCCACTTTCCTGACTCATTTTGTGCATCACCTTCCCTTATAGATTATAAGCTCCCTGAGGTCAGGGACTGTCTTTCTTTTTATCAGTTGTATCCCCAATGCTTAGCACAGTGCCTCAAATATAGTAGGCACTGAAAAATGTTTATTAGATTGGATTGGATTGAATCAATGGAACAGATTAAGTACACAACACACAAAAGCAAAGGAACCTGGCATTTGGCAAAACCAAAGATCTTATGTACTGGCAAAGTCAAATCAACAAGCATTTATTAAGCACCTACTGGGGAGTGCCAAGCACTGAACAGACAAAGAAAGGCAAAAACCAGTCCCTGTTCTCAAGGAACTCACAGTGTAATGGAGGAAATAACCTGCAAACGCTATGTGAAAGCAACATGCAGACAGGATGAAGAAAATTGGAGATAATATCAGAGGGAAATGAAGGAGAATTTGAAAAGATGGGACTTTGGATGGGGCTTGAAGGAGGCCAGAAAAGACAAAAGGAAGAAATGAGGAAGGAGAGTTCCAGGCCCTTGCAATGGTCAGTGGAAATGCCCAGAGTCAGGAGTTGGAGGTTCATATGTCAGGAATAGGAGGGAGGGCACACAGGTTGGATCATAGAGTATGTGGAGAGGATTAAGAAACCTGGAAGGCTAAGAGGAGCAGGCTTTAAAAGTCAAACAGAATCCCAGAGGTGACAAGGACCCATGGGAGCTTATTAAAGAGGGAATGACATGCTCAGACTCAAAATTTAAGAGGATCCATCCGGCAGCTGGAGGGAGGATGGCTAGAAGGGGAGAGTTTTGAGGTGGGGAAATTAACCAGAAGGCCATTGGATGAGGGACTGCGGTGTCAGAAGAAAGAAGGAAGTGTACGTGAGAGACAAAGGTCAAATTGACAGGTTTAGGTGACCATTTGGATATGAAGTAAGGAGGTGATGAGAGAGAGGAATGAAGCAGGACACCTAGGTTGTGAACCTGAGTGAGTAGGAGAATGGTGGTACCTTTCAGAGTAATGGGAACCTCAGGAATGAAAGAAGATTTTGGGGGAGGACAAAGGAAAAAGTTCAGGCTTGAACATATCAAATTTAAGATCTCTGTGAGATAATCCAATTCAGGATATCCAATAGGCAGTTGGAGATGTCAAACAGGAAGACAGGAGAGAGATTAGGTCTGAAAATCAAATGTATTTGTTGTCACTGTTCAATCATTACAGTCTTATCCAATTCCTCATGACCCCATTTGAAGGGTTTTCTTAGCAAAAATGTTAGAATAGTTTTCCATTTCCTTCTCCAGTTTATTTTACATATAAGGAAATTTAGGCAAACAGAGTGAAGAGACGTGCCCAAGGTCACACAGCTAGTAAGTGTCTGAGGCTGGATTTGAACACAGGAAGATGAGTCTTCCTGACTCCAGGCCTGGAATATATATAGAGATAATTGAATCCATGGAAGCTGATGAGATTACCAAGGGAAATATTATAGAAGGAGAAGAGAAAAAGGAGAGATACCCACAGCTAGCAGATGCTGCCTAGAAGAAGATTTTGCAACAGAGCCAGAGAAGGAATGGTCAGAGAAGTAGGAGGAGAATTAGGTGAGAACAGCATCATGAAAACCTAGAGAGAAGAGAATGCCTAAGAGAGGAGTATGAAGGTGTCAGAGATATAAGAGAAGTCAAAAAGGTCAAGTGGTAAAAAAATGCTTATTAGATTTGATAACTAAGAGATCACTGATAATTTTGGAGACAGGAGTTTCACTTGAATGATGAGGTTGGAAGCCAGATTGTAGGGAGTCAAGAAGAAAGTGAGAAGAAAAGAAGTGGAGGCATTGATTGTAGTCTGTCTTCTCAAGGAGTTTGACCACAAAAGGAAGGAAAGATAGAGGGTGATAGCTGGTGGGGATGGATGGATGGATGGATGGATGGATGGATGAAACAAGGAAGGGGTTTGGGGATTTTGAGGATGATGGAGACATGTATACAGTAAAGAAGCAACCAGTAGACAAGGAGAGAATGAAGATTAGTGAGAGAGAAGGCATAATAGAGGGGATAATCTGTTAGATAAAGGATGGCATGTGATTGCTTTTGCATGTAGAGGGACTTACTATTTGGAACAAAAATAAATTACTGGGGAAATTGGACAGGAATTTGGCAGAAATTAGGTTCTGACCAACACTTCACACCAAATACCAAGAAAAGATCCAAATGAATACATTGTCTGTAGCACAATGTTTGGCATATACTAAGTGCCTCAGAAATACTTGTCAATTTAACAGGACAGGAGATCATAACCAAATTAAAGGAACAAGAAAGAAATTGCCTTTGAAATCTATGCATAGGGGAGGAGTTCATGATCAAACAAGAGTTACTGATCAAAAATTAAAATGGACAATTTTGATTACACATAATTAGAAAGATTTTGTATAAATTACCTGTAGCTAAGATTGGGAAGGTAAAAAGTTAAATTGGGAAAATCTTTGTAGTAAGTTTCTCTGATAAAAGTCTCATTTCCAAGAGATAAAAGGAATTTGGGGCAGCTAGTGGAATAGGGGTTAGAGAACTCACCTTGGAGTTAGGAGGACCTGAGTTCAAATTTGGCCTCAGACACTTGATACTTACTATGTGAACCTGAGCAAGACACCTAACCCTGATCACCTCTCTCCTTCCATCCCTCTCTCTCTCTCTCTCTCTCTCTCTCTCTCTCTCTCTCTCTCTCTCCCTCCCACTTCTCAAAAAAAAGAAATTCAAGGCTATTAATAGCCTAATACAAGTCACTAATAATTAGAAAGACAAAAATTAAAGCAAGTCTGAGATTCCATCTCACACCCATCAGATTGACAAGGCTGACAAAAAGGAAAATGAAAAATGTTGGAGTAGCTGTGGACAATCAGGCGCATTGACACACTGTTGATAGAACTCTGAACTAACCTGACCATTCTAGGAAACAATTTGGAACTGAGCCCCAAACGTTACTGAGCTCTGCATACTCTTTGAGTGAGCCACTACAAGGATTATGACACCCAAAGAGATTGAAGAAAATGACCCTGGGTTTTATATGTATATAGTTATCGCGAGTCTTCTTTGAGGGGCAAAGACCTAGAAACAGAGATAGATGTTGTTTCCAATAGGACATAAGCTCTTGGATGGGAGGGGTTTTTCATTCATTATCTTTCTATCCCCAGTCTTTAACACAGTGTCTGGCACTTAGTAGATGCTTGGAAGCTGCCAGTTAATTGGTTCGTTGATTTTGCTGGTCATTTCCTCCACAACTAGGATATATGGAATGTCGACCTTGTGATCACTCTGGTTCCCTGCAGCATTTCCCCAGATCCATCTCTAGAATGTGACCCACTCAGAAAAGCCCATCACGTCCATCAGGCTTGGTTACAGTACTAAGCTGCCAGCATCAGCTCCCCCACAATGGAAACACCTCAGACAAAGAGAAGGCGCTTCAAAAAGAAAGCAAGGTAGCAGTCCTTTCTTTTATACAGAAAGCATAAAAGTCCTGAATTCGTTTTGCTTTAGTGGTCAGTCAATCAACAAGGTTTTTTTCAGCACATAATATGTTCCACACATTGTACTAAGCACTGGGAATATACATATAAAAGGCAAGTCAGTCCCTGTTCTCAGAAAGCTTATATCCTAAGGCATTAGTCAGCATGTACCCATGAGAAGTAAATACAAGATTCATATTGAGCTAAGTAACAAGGACCCTGCTCTCCTGGAGCTTACTCTCCTATATGGGGTTAAGAAACAGAGGCCAGAGTAATGGTACCCATTACTATGGGCATCTATCAGTAACCACTGATAGATAGAGCAGAGAGGGACAAAGACCTATGTGAGCAGGAGGAAGGTCCCCAACAGAGGGGATCAGAGAAGGCTTCATGGAGGAGGCAACATTTAAACTGAGTAAAATGTAATAGACAAAGAGGGAAAGATAGAAGGAAAGAGGCAACAATATGAGAGGAAGGCTCTGTCCCTTTCCTCCGTGGACATTTTATATATTGAATGGGGCTGTGAAACAGAAAATCAGTTGAGTTCTGAGGACTGGAAAGAAAACATGCCTTCACAGGCAATAAGACTGAGAATATGTGAGGGAAAGCATGCTTGAGGCAAACACTGATTGAAGCCAGAGATGGCTGCAGGGCATCCTTTCCAAAGGCTCATTGCAATGAGGCTGTTCTTTGAACTTGGAAGTTGACTGCTGAGGAATTTGGAGTCAAAGAACTGTTTGGAAATATGGAACATTTGTATGTTTCCTCTTGGTGTCATATATAACAGAAATGTGGATTAGGGCTTTTGGCCTTTCAGAGGAAGGTCACTACACATGAAGAGGCATGTGACCTCTGGTTTGAGGCATTAGACCCTGGATAAGTCACTGAGGAGATTCAGAGAAGCTGAGCTGGGAGTCAAAGCCTGAGACCCAACACCAATGCAGGTTGAGCTATTTTCCCTTAAAAGATAATGAGACCATTTCTGGGACTTGATTGGTTCAGAATAAAGACTTTCAGTCATTGGCATTACTTCCAGATCACCCACCTGAATAGAAATAACACAAGGGCTTGAACCTGGCTCTGACCACTGGCAATTCAAGGCAGGGAAACTTCCCTCGATTGAATCAATTTGGGCTGTCTTCAAGACATATTGTTTGTTGAGTACCCTTCCCTTCTTAGGACTATGGAAATCTTTTGTCCACTATAAGCATCTTGCTGAGGTCCAATAATGAGCCTAACTACCAGAAAACTGACTTAAGTCAAAACCAGCTCAGGCCAGAAGATACAAAAACAAGTCTATGGAAAGAAGTTGATCACAGAATCTGAGAAACGTGGAGAAAAGTTGCTTTGTAAACCTCTTAAGTGCTATACAAAGGCTAGTTTTTAGTATTATTGCTTATTGTTGCTATTGATGTTGTTGTTATGCCAATAGAACTGAAGAAATAAAGCAAGCAGAGCTCAGCTAATATCAGACTGGGTAGAAACAGTGGGTGCTCTGCAATTGATGTAGAGAGCTGATCTGATTGGAGACAATATTAGATGTTTGGAGCTGATCCGGAAAAGCAACATCCTATGTAGTTTGTCTAATTTTCCTCGCCTAAAAATGATCTGGAGAAGGAAATGTCAAACCAATTCAGTATCTTTGCCAAGAAAACTCCAAATTGGGGTCACAAAGAGTCCGATAGGGCTGAGAAACAACTGAACAACACGTTGTGTGAAGAGTAAGATAAAGGATAGCTTGTTCTCCAACACCATCTATAGCTTGAGAAAAGGGAAACCCCTCAAATCCTTGATCCATCTTGATCTGGATCTGGGTCCAGAGGGGAGAACCCCTCAATGCCTCTAAAGAAGAAGATAAGAGAAGCTCTCGGCAGATCGCAGGATTAAGGATCACTTTTCACTGAAATGTTATCATCCTGCCTTAGCGCCTCACTCAGGAAACAGACGGGAGACTCTGAAGACCGTAACAGAGCTAAACACTGTTCAACACGAGCAGACCAGCTCAGGAGAGGGGCAGGAGAGACGCCCTGCCGATTGTTCCCACGAGGACCGCGGCAGTGCCGGCCTTCAGGCCCGGAGTCGTGCCCTGCCCTGAGCGCAGGAGCGTCTCTACTCACACGCCTCGCTGCTAGGTTTGCTAAGCGGATGCGCACGCTCCTCCGTGAGCACTGCGGCTACTGGTGGGAGACCGGGGCCTCAGTTTGTGAGTCATCATTATATTTGTATTATTCTTGAGGTTGTTTTCCTTTTTGATTTTTTTGTTTCTCTGGTTTTTTGTTTGTTTTTTAGTAAATGTTTCATTTTAATGAGGAGCCAAGATGGCAGAGAAAAGCCAGGAAACTGCCTGAGCTCTCCCCAGTTTCCCTCAGAAATGACGTTACATCAAGGCTCTAAATGGATTCTGGAGTGAACAAACCTACACAACGACAATGAAACAATTTTCCAGCTTAAGATAACTTAGAAGGACTTTAAGAAAAATCTGTCTTACTTGGGTAAAATGGGAGCGCAGCCCAGCAAAATGGTGTCCAGGCAAACCACCAAGAGGCTCTCAGCCACAGAACAGGTCAGCAGCTGAGGCCTCTTGTCTTGGCTCAGCAGACTAGTAGCACAGCAGGCCAGCGCTGAGGCCTCCAACCCCAGCACAGAACACAAATTACCAGCCCTATAGACCAAGCAATGACAGGCAAGAATAGACCAGGACACCCAAGCTCTGTGAGCAAGCTATAAGCACCTGAGGCACCAGCATGGAAAGTCAGTGACCAGGACCCTAGCACCCAGCACAAGAAGCTTGAGACAGTGTCTCCTGTGCCCTGGGGGCAGAGCTCCACTTTAAAAGTCATGAAATAAGCTTTAAAATGAACAATAAACAAAAGAGCTCTGATTATAGAAAGCAACTATGGCAACAAGAAAGATCAAAGCATGCAGAAGAGGAGAGCAACGTTCAAATGCCTGCACACAGAACCTCAAAGGGCAATGTGACTTGTTCTTAAGCCCTTCTTGGAAGAGCAAAAAATAATTCACAAGTCAAGCAAGAGAGGTCGAAGAAAAATTGGGGAAAAGAAATGAGAGGTATGCAAGAGAGAGTCAACAGCTTGGAAAAGGAAAGAGAAAAATTGAAGAAAACAA
Source organism: Pseudocheirus occidentalis (assembly GCA_028646575.1). Classification (NCBI taxonomy): domain Eukaryota; kingdom Metazoa; phylum Chordata; class Mammalia; order Diprotodontia; family Pseudocheiridae; genus Pseudocheirus; species Pseudocheirus occidentalis. Next base: position 321,734,170 of record CM053595.1, read on the forward strand.
TTCCATAAAAAATACAATTGACAAGTGGGAAAGAAAAATTCACTGAAGGAAATGACTCCTTAAAAAGTAGAATTAGACAAATGGAAAAGGAAGTGCAAAAGCTAACTGAAGAAAATAATTTCTTAAAAATTAGAATTGGGTAAATGGGAGCTAATGACTTTCTGAGACATAAAGAATCAGTCAATCAAAATCAAGAGAATAAGAAAAGAAAAAGTGTAAAATACCTCATTGGAAAAATGACTGGTATGAAAAATAGTTTCAGGAGAGATAATTTAAGAATTATTGGACTACCTGAAAGCCATGATCAAAACAAAGAACCTGGACAGGATCTTTCAAGAAATTGACAAGGAAAACTGCCCTGACATCCTGAAACCAGAGGGTAAAATAGAAATGGAAAGAATCTACTGATCACCTCCTGGAAAAGGTCCCAAAATGAAAACTCCAAGGAATATTGCAGTCAAATTCTGGAACTATCAGGTCAAGGAGAAAATATTGCAAGCAGCCAAAAAGAAACAATTCAAATATCAAGGATCCACAGTCAAGATTACACAGGACTTAGCAGTTTGCATATTAAAGGATCAGAGGGTGTGGAATATGATCATCTGGAAGGCAAAGGAACTTGGACTACAACAAAGAATCAGCTACCCAGAAATCTGAGCATAATCTTTAAGGAGAAAAGATGGACGTTCAATGAAAGAGGGGGCTTTCAAACTTTCCTGAAGACCACAGATGAATGAAAAAAAATTGATTTTCAAATGCAAGATTCAAGAGAAACATAAAAAGGTAAACAGGAAAAAAATGTTATTAAATAAGATCAAACTGTTTACATCCCTATATAGAAAGATGATACTTGGAACTCTTGAGAACTGTGTCTTTATTAGAGCAATTAGAAAGGGTATACACAGAGAGTATGGGTATAAATTGACTTCGATGTGATGATATTTTTTTAAAAAGGTTTGTACTGGAGAAAGAGGAAAGGCAGAAGCAGAATAGGGTAAATTACATCATATAAAGAGACACAGTACTATTACAGTAGAAGGGGGAAAAGTGGGGAGTGAGTAATATTTGAACCTTACTCTCATCAGATTTGGCTCAAAGAGGGAATAACATACACACTAAGTTGGGTATAGAAATTGATCTTAGGAGAGAAAAGGGAGCGAAAACGGATAGAAGGGAGGGCAAAAGGGAGGACAGAAATAAGAGGGGAAAGATAAAGAAAAAGAAGAAGACTGATAGAAGGGAGGATAAATTAAGGAGGGTAGTGGTCAGAAGCAAAACACTGGTAAGGAGTGACAGGTTGAAAAGAGAGAAAAGTATAAACAGCAGAAAAATAGGATGGAGGTAAATACACTGTGAATGTAAATTGTATGAACTTTCCCATAAAATAGAAGTGGAGAGCAGAGTGGATGAAAAACCAGAACCCTACTCTATGTCATTTACAAGAAACACATTTGAAGTAGAGAGAGAAACACAGAGTAAAGGTAAAAGGCTGGATCAGAATATGTTATGCTTCAACTGAAGTAAAAAAAAGCAGGGGTAGCAATCCTGATATCAAACAAAGCAAAAGAGAAAAAAAAGAGCTAAGGAAGGAGATTACATTTTGCTAAATGGTACCATAGGCAATGAAGTAATTTCAGTACCAATCATATATGCACCAAGTAGTATAGCATCCAGATTCTTAGAGGAGAAGTAAAGTGTGTTCCAGGAAGAAATAGACAGCAAAGCAATATTTAGGAGTGTTTTTTGCCCAACTGTATGCCAATAAATCTGACAATCTAAGTGAAATGGATGAATATTTACAAAAAAAAAATAAATTGCCCAGATTAATGGAAGAGGAAATAAAATACTTACAAGAACTAGACAGCAAAACTATACAACCTCCCATATTCAGAACTAGATCAACATAACCACAAAATAAACAAGAGAGAAGTAAAGGAGAAGAATAGAAGTTTAGAAAAGTTAGATATGATAGATATCTGGGAAAAACTGAATGATGAAAGAAAGTGTCTTTTTCTCACTGGTACATGGTACCTACACAAAAACTGACCATGCATTAGGGCATAAAAACCTCGCAATCCAAAGCAGAAAGACAGAAATATTAAATGCATCCTTTTCGGATCATGATGTAATGAAAATTACATATAATAAAGGGCCATGGAAAGATAGATTAAAAGTTCATTAGAAGCTAAATAATCTAATCCTAAAAAATGAGTGGGTCAAGCAATAAATTATAGAAACAATCAATAATTTCATCAAAGAGAATGACAATAATGAGATAACATACCAAAATTTATGAGATGCAGTCAAAGCAGCACTTGGGGGAAATTTTATATCTCTAAATGCTTACGTGAATAAAATAGAGAAAGAGGAGATCAATGAATTGGCCTGCAGTTAAAGAAGCTAGAAAAAGGACAAATTAAAATCCCCAATTAAATACAAAATTAGAAATTCTGAAAAATCAAAGAGGAGGTTAATAAAAGTGAAAATAAGAAAACTATTGAACTGATAAAGCTAAAATCTTGTTTTATTTTAAAACATAAAATAGATAAACTTTTAGTTAATTTGAATTTTTAAAAAGAAAGAAGAAAAACAAATTACCAGTATCAAAAATGAAAAGGGTGAATTTACCACCAATGAAAAGGAAAGTAAAGTAATATTTAGGAGCTTTTTTGCCCAATTGTATGCCAATAAATCTGACAATCTAAGTGAAATGGATGAATATTTACCAAAAAAAATTTCCAGATTAATAGAAGAGGAAATAAAATACTTAAATATTCCATTTTAGAAGAAGAAATTGAACAAGCTATCAATGAATTGTCTAAGAAAAAAAAATCCCAGGGCTAGATGGATTTACAAGTGAATTCTACCAAGCATTTAAAGAACAATTAATTCCAATACTATATAAACTATATGGAAAAAATAGATGAAGAAAGAGTCCTACCAAAGTCTTTTTATAACATACATATGGTGCTGATACTTAAGCCAAGAAGATCCAAAATAGAGAAAGAAAATTATAGACCAATTTCCCTGACGAATATTGATGTAAAATTTTAAAATAAAATATTAGCAAAGAGATTACAGCAATTTACCAGCAGGATAATACACTATGAACAAGTGGGATTTATACCAGTATTGCAGATCTGGTTCAATATTAGGAAAGTTATCAGCATAATAGACCATATCAGTAACAAAACCAACAGAAACCATATGATTATCTCAATAGATGCGGGAAAGGCTTTTGATAAAATACCTCACCCATTCCTATTAAAAAACACTAGAGGGCATAGGAATAAATGGAGTTTTCCTTAAAATGATAAGGAGTATCTATCTGAAACCATCAGCAAGCATTATACGTAATGCAAATAAGTTAGAAGCTCTCTCAATAAGATCAGGAGTGAAACAAGGAGGTCCATTATCACCACTATTCTTCAGTACTGTACTAGAAATGTTAGCTATAGCAATAAGAAAAGAAAAAAGAAACTGAAGGAATTTGATTAGGCAATGAGGAAACAAAACTATCACTTTTTGCAGATGATATGATGATACATGTGGAGGATCCTAGAGAATCAACTAAAAAACTACTTGAAAAATTAATAACCTTAGCAAAATTGCAGGATATAAAATAAACACACTTAAATCATCAGCATATCTACATATTACTAATAAAGTCCAGCAAAAAGAGATAGAAAGAGAAATTCCATATAAAGTAACTGTAGACAATTTAAAATATTTGGGAGTCTACCTGCCAAAACAAACCCAGGAACTATATGAACACAATTACAGAACACTTTTCATACAAATAAAGTCATATCCAAACAATTGGAAAAATGTCAATTGCTCATGAATAGACTGAGCTGGTATAAAAAATTATAATGCTACCTAAATTAAATTACTTATTCAGGGCTATGCAATCAAATTACCAAGAAAGTATTTTATATAGCTAGAAAAAAATAACAGCAAAATTCATCTGGAAGAACAAAAGGTCAAGAATATCAAGGGAATTAATGAAAAAAAAACAAAAGAAGATGGACTAGCTATGCCAGATCTAAAGCTACATTATAAAGCAGCAATCATCTAAACTATTTGGTACTGACCAATAAATAGAGTGGTGGTTCAGTGGAATAGGTTGGGTACACAAGACACAGTAACAATTGACTTTAATAATCTACTGTTTGATAAGCCCATCAAGATACTATAAAACAGATCATCCAAACAAATGAAAAAAATAGAAGGCAACATGAAATATGTCATTAGAAAAAACACTGACTTGGAAAATAGATCCAGGAGAGATCGTTTTAAAATTATTGGACTACCTGAAAGCTATGATAAAAAAGGAGGCTAGAAATCATGCTTCAAGCAATTCTCAAGGAAAACTGCCCTGATATTCTAGAACCAGAGGGCAAAATAAAAATTGAAAGAATTTACCAATTGCCTCTTGAGAAAGATCCCAAAAAGAAAACTCCTAGGAATATTATAGCCATATTCCAGAGCTCCCAGGTCAAGGAGAAAAAATACTGTAAGCAGTTAGGAAGAAACAATTTGAGTATTGTGGAAACCTGATCAGGATAACACAAGATCTAGCAGCTTAAGGCATTGGATAGCTTGGAATATAATATTCCAGAGGTCAAAGGAGCTAGGATTAAAACCAAGAATCACCTACCCAGCAAAAGTGAGTATAATGCTACAGGGGAAAATATGGTCATTCAATGAAACAGAAGACTTTCAAGCATTCTTGATGAAAAAGCCAGAGCTGGACAGAAAATTTTACTTTCAAATACAAGAAGAGAAGCATGAGAAGGTAAACAGGGAAAAGAAATCATAAGGAACTTATTAAAGTTGAACTATTTACATTCCTACATGGAAAAATGATCATTGTAACTCATGAGACTTTTCTCAATATGAGCATAATTGAAGGAAATATATATGTATACCTAGATATATGTATATATGGGAGGGTGTAAATGTATGTATATGTGTGTGTACATGTATACATAGACAGAGGGCACAGGATGAGGTGAATATGAGGATGATAGCTAAAAATAAAATTAAGAGGTGAGAGAGGAATATATTGGGAGAAGGAGAAAGGGAGAGATAGAATAGGGTAAATTATCTCATATAAAAGGGGCGGCTAGGTGGCACAGTACACAGGCCCTAGAGTCAGGAGGACCTGATTTCAAATTCAGCCTCAGACACTTAACACAAAAACTAGCTATGTGACCTTGAGCAAGTCACTTAACCCCAATTGCCTTACCTTCCCCCCTCCAAAAAGCAAAAATAAAAAATAAGAGGCAAGAGAAAACTTACAATGGAGGGGAAGAGCAGGAAGATGAAAGGGAGCGGATCAACCTTATTCTCACTGAATTTGGCTTAAGGAGGGAATAACATACACACTTAATTGGGCATCTTACCCTACAGGAAAGAAGGGGGGAAAGGAATAAAAGGGGGAATGATAGATGGAAGGGCAGATTGGGGGAGAGGGTAGTTGAAGCAAATACTTTTGAAAAGGTTCAGGGTCAAAGTAGAAAATAGAATAAGTGGAGTGTCAGATAGGATGGAAGGAAATATAGTTAGTCTTTCATAATATAACTCCTATGTAAATGTTTTGCATAACTACACATGTACAACCAATATTGAATTGCTTGTCTTCCCAGTGGGGTTAGGTGAGAAGGGAAGAAGGGAAAAAAATCTGGAAATTAAAGTTTTAAAAACAAATGTTAATTTTTTAAAAATTGTTTTTTACATGCAACCGGGAAATGAGATATACAGGCACTGGAGTATAGAAATCCATCTTGCCCTACTGGAAAGTTATGGGGATGATGGGGGAGGATATAAGAGAGAATATATTGGTGGAAGGATATTCAGTAAGCTGGCTATCTTTGGGTGGGGGGTGGGGAAAGACGGGGAGAAAATTTGTAACTCAAAATCTTGTTGAAATGAATGTTGAAAACTAAGAATAGATAAATATATTGAAAAATTCAAAAAATTAAAACTGTGCATGTTCTTTAATCCAACAATACCACTACTAGATCTATATACTAAAGTGATCATAAAATGGAAAAGGACACACATGTACAAAAATATTTATAGCAGCTCTTTTTGTAGTGGCAAAGAGTCAGAAACAGAGTGGATGCCCATCAGTTGGGGAATGACTGACTGAGTATATGAATGTAATGGAAAACTATTGTGCTATAAGAAATGATGAGCATACAGGTTTCTGAAAAACTTGGAAAGACTTACATTAACTGATGCTGAGTGAAGTAAGCAGAACCAGAACAATGCACACAGTCATAACAACATTGTGTAAAAATCCACTATGATAGACTTAGCTCTTCTCAACAATACAATGGTCTGAGATAATTACAAAAGACTCATGATGGAAAATGCTATATGCCTCCAATGGTAGAACTATGGAGTCTGAATACAGATCAAAGCAAACTATTTTAACTTTTCTTTATTTTTTTCTTTCTTATGGTTTTTCCCTTTTGTTCTTATTTTTTTTCACAACATGACTAATGTGGAAATATGTTTAATATGAGTTTACACGTATAAACTTTATTGGATTGTCTACTATCTTTGGAAGGAAGGGAGGGAAAAAATTTGAAATTCAAAATCTCATAAAAGTGAATGTTGGAAACTATCTTTACAAGTAATTGGGGGAAAATACTGTTAAGTGGAAGGAAAAGAGGTAATGGTGTTAGGGTAATAAGGTAGCACAAGGGATGGAGCACCTTTCCTGGAGTCAGGAGTTCAAATCTAACCTCAGAGACTTGCTAGCTATGTGACTATAGGCAAATTACTTAAACCTGGTTGTCTCCAAAAGGAAAAAAAAAAGGAGCTAATGATTGTCTACCTATCTGTACAAAAATGTTTATGGCAGCTCTTTCTGTTGTAGCAAAGAATTTGACATTGATGTGGAAATAGCCATCAAATGGGAAATAGATGAACAAGTCATGATATATTATTGTGATGGAATACTATTGTACTATAAGAAATGATGTTTCAGAAAAAACCTAGAAAGATTTACAGAACTGATTCAGCATGAAGAGAGCAGAACCAGGAGAACACCGTACACAGTAAACACAATATGTACAACGACCAGCTATGAATGACTTGGCTGTTCTCAGCAATAGAACAACCCAGACAATTCCAAAGAATTCCTGAAAAAGACAGCCACCTGCAGAGAAAGAACTATGGAGTCTGAATGCAGATGAAAGCACAATATTTTTCACTTTATTTTTTCATGGCTTTTTGGGGGGAGTGTGGGGCTGTCTTTTCTTTCACAGCATGACTAATATGGAAATATGTTTTGCATGATTGTACATGTATAGTCTCAAATTTTAAAAAAAACCAAATTTTTTACATATAATTAGGGGGAATGAAATATTATTTTTTAAAAGGATTAATGGTGCTATCATGAATGATTTGTGTAAATATTATGCATACCAGTGGGAGCTCAGGAGCTATCTCTGGGAATATAGGCATATTTTAAACCATACTATGATTATTTCTAGTGAGTGAGTTGGAGCCATGTGACCACCTCTGTGGGAAACCATTCTAACTAGTCAGCAGGGGTACAGGTGAGGGAGGAGCAAACTGGCCCCAGCCTAAAGATAGAGCCTACCACAGCCTCTGTACCCACTATATGAGCAAAGACAAGCAGGTTGAAAGTTTATTCAGTAGGGTGGCAATGTGGTCAGGCCTGCACTTTAGGAAGCTTGCTTTGGCAGTTATATGAAAGATACATTAAAATAGACAGAGAGAAGGATACTGGAAAAAGGTAGAGAAATCACTTCTTCCATATTGTTTTTGCACTTCCAGTGTGTGCTTACTTATGGCTCACTGTTCTCTTGCTAAAGAACATTAAATAAAGGTCTTTTCCTGAGCTCACTAATGACCATGTGAAGTTCTTGGTAAGCCATCAGCCTCATCCCTGGGCTGCATCTTCCAAGTCTGCCCAATCTCTTAGCACTCCATAGCTCCTGTCTCAGCTGCTTCCACGGCTGTTGGGATGAATTGTTCTCATCCACCTATTCTGTGATGGGGGAGGGCAATCATCCCCCTAATTCACTGATGGGTTTTGGTCACTGAGTTATCCTCTGCCTAAATGGTTTTACTGCCGTGTAGCTGCTGTACTTGCTACAGCTTCTTGGAACCATTGATGAGAGCTGGGTAAGAGGCAGACGCCACTGAAAGATGAGCAGCCCTCTCCCCAGAGGGGCTAGTCTTCCCTAAACACACCATGCACCATAGTCAACCAATGAATATTCCTTAAGCAGGTACTGTATTCCAGGCCCTGGGGTAAGTGCCTGGGATACAAATGCAGATAAAAGCAGAGACCATCTCTGACCTGGAAGAGTTTAGAACCTACTGGGGGAAGCTAACACTCAAAAGGAAGCTGAAAAGGGAATGGAGAAGAAGGTGGCTGGTATGGGGACATGGTGGAGAGCTTCAAAGAAAGCAAAAGAAGTGGAGCTGAGGGGAAGTAGGGAGAAAAACTGTGCTGAACTCCCTCTGTAAATAAAGGTCTTGGAGACCCTGCCCCTTCCTCCAGTCAGAGGGTCCAATCAGAGAGGCAGAGGGAACTGAGGAGATGCACAGACCAGGCAGATTCAGTCTTGTGCTATGATGATATTTCTCAATAATGAGTTTGCTGGGGAAAGAAGGTGTGGTAGAGGGGTCCAGAGAAATCCAAAAGCAGGGGAGCTGATGCAAAATGAGGAGGCTGTGAGAGCCAGAGGTTATAAGGGTATGAATTAGAACAGTGTCTATGTGACTGAAAAGAAGGGGATATGCCAGACAGATGCTGTAGAGATGGAAATAACAAGACTTGCCAATTTACTGGGTGTGGGGAATGTAATAAAGGAAAAAAACATCAAGGGTGAGTCCAAAATGATAAACCTGGGGCCCTGGAAGGGATGTAGATGCTTTTAAAAGAAATTAGACTTCAGGAAGGGGAGATTTGGGCAATGCTGCCTGCAGAATACACTGCAGGATAAAAGGGGTGGGGCTGAGACAGCCATTGGAGAGTTAACACAGAGGCTGAGTCTTTATAACGAAATAAGATTTAGATATAATACTCACAAGAGAGTGGTTAGAAGTATCTCAGGCATTCTTATCATTCATTCTCCAAAACTCCTTCTCATGTGGGCCTAAGGAAGGAGTGTTGAGGAAACTGCACTGTGGCTGGATTCCCTCTCTCCCCTTCCCCCTCCTCCTCTCTGTCTCCTCCTCCCTCTGCATTCATTCTTTCCCTGCTGCAGGCCACCTGTGCAGTGAATTCCATCACAGCACTGCAGTTGTGGATTTTAGAAATTCCTTCCAACACTGAGAGCCAAGACTGTCATGTGCTCCTGACAGGGATGGGATCTGAACCCCCAAAAGGAAAAGCCCCTGGCCTTTCCCACATGGCTCAGGTCCCCTCAGGGGAACCTTCCAGTTAATTAGCTGCCCTTTCATTGTCTGCACCTTGTCCCTCACTGGACTGCCATTCCCTTAATTCCATCTAGACCCCTTCTCTGGTCCCACAGTCTTTCTGTATATAAGATTCATCTAGCCTCCATGAAAGTGCTCAATCTGGCCCACTTGTCAATTTAAGCATCACAAATGCTCAGATTCCTTAAGAGTCTGGCCAATACAGCAGATTTTTAGAATCATGCCCCTATCAGTGTTCTAATAAACCTTATCTTTGCTTGAAAGAAATCTTGGGTCAAATTTATCAGAGGCAGGACCTGTGTGTCACTATTTTGGGGCCCCAGCACCCCTAAACCTCAACACCGTACTGGGAAGCTTGCCAAAGACCTCTTGTCTGGTCTTGGATAAAAGAGAAAACCTGCTAACTACCCAATATGGTCAGGCAGAAACAGACAACAGCCCAGCCCAGAGACAGAGAGACAGCAAGACCAGCAGCGTAGCCCAGAGACAGACAGACAGCAAGACCAGCAGCATAGCCCAGAGACAGACAGACAGCAAGACCAGCAGCCCTGCAGAGTAGGAAAGAGGAGGAAGGCTTTAAAGACAGGCCATTGGATCCCAGGACTTTGAGATGCTCAAGCCTAAGCCCCTCAATTTCACAGAAAAGGAAACTGAGGCCTGGAAGGGTTAAGTGACCTGCCCAAATCACACAGATTTTGGGTAAGAAAGAAAGGAATTAAAGCCCAGCTTCCTGATCTCCAGAAAGGAGGCTGGGAGTTAACACGCCTGCCCTCTTTGGTGGCTGCCTCCACCCCCTCCTTGAGCTATCAAGGCTCTGAGATCAGAGGGAGGCCATGAGGCCTCATGAGGCTGCCAGCCAGGAGGCTGAAGGCTTCTGGGCCTCTGAGATCTGAAGGGCACTCTGGCTGCAGGAGCATTGCTTTTTGGCATTAGTTACCCAGTGGAAAAGTTGGCGCCTACCTTGGGCATTACAAGCTTCTTAATTGCTTTTGTCATCTAAGAAAACCATGCTTTCTAAGCACGTTAAACTGTGAATCCTTGGGGGCAGGGACTGATTTGTGCCTTGCTGTATCCCCAGAGCTCAGCATAGTGCCCAGCACATAGTAGGCCCTCAAAAGAGCCTTGTTCAGTGCTTGTCCTTATAACGTTTTATAGTGACTATGCCAAAGAATGGACTATTTCGTATTTCATGAGGATTAGGTCCTAAGAACCACACATATAGACCAGGGGCCACTTCCAGGAATGCTGTGCTCAATGCTGAAGGGACTGGTGTTTTGGGATGACTCAGCAGCTAGTTGGTATGGTGGACAGAGCACCAAACCTGGAGTTAGAAGAGTCTGAATTCAAATCTAGCCTCAGACACTAGTTGTGTGATCCTGGGCAAGTCACTTAACCCTATTTACCTCAGTTTCCTCATCTGTCAAGTGAGCTGGAGAAGGAAATGGCAAACCACTCCAACTTCTTTCCCAAGAAAACCCCAAAGGGGGTCACAAAGAATCAGACAAATCTGAAACAACTCAGCAAGAGTAGCCCTCTCTTGGTCCCCATGGTGGCATCTAGCAGAGCCAGAGTATATCAGAAGAGGATTGGCCACTGGCCTAGGAGGGGCCTCCCACTTAATATCTCTCATCTTCTTCCCTCTGGAACATGTGGCATGGAACTCTTTGGGACTTCCTGGGTGGAAGGGAGGCCCTCCTCTCCGCACCCCTCACCCCCTCGCAGGTGCCCATATGGCAGCTACTCCATATCATAGCTAGAGCATGCCCCATTGGAAAAGCCTGCAGGCTTCTCTTACTGTGTGTTCCTTTTCTTGAGCATTGGGGACCAAACAGCAATGCTGAGATGGATATGCCAATCTGAGAGGCAACCTCCTGATTTTGGTTCAGGCGGATGGTGGCAAGCGTTCCCTGAAGCTACTGCAGTAATTCTTGGAGATGGTATATGGCGGACCTCAACCTAGATCCCAATACACAGAAACGCTGAAGCAGACCTTTTTAGTGCCAGCCTTTACCCTCTGCTTATGCCCTGGCCCCTCTGGCAGCCTGGTGAATTCCTCACCTCCTGTTTTTAAATACAAGGCCCTGGAGCCAAGAGGTTTAGAGTCAGGAAGACCTGAGTCTGAATCTGCCTCCTGGATTCCCAGACTTCAACTCTCAGCTAAAATAGATTTTCAGATTTCTTTCCTCTGGTGATAATTTTGTTTATCCTAGCTTGTTTGTACACAGCTGTTTGCATGCTCTCTCCCCCATTAGACTGTGAAATCCTTGAGGGCAAGGACTGTCTTTGGCCTTTCTTTGTATGGGCCCCAGCTGGCACATAGTAGAAATTTAATATGTGCTGATTAACTGACTGGCCGAAATCCAGCCTCAGACACCCAGTAGCTGTGGGACCCTGGCCAAGGCCATTTCATCTCTTTGCCTCAGTTTCTCCATTTGTAGAACAGAGGTAATAACAGTAGCAACCACCATGCACAGCTGTTGTTTTAACAAGCATTTATGAAGTGCTTTATGTGTGCCGGAAGCTTTATCTCTGTTGATTTAAACAACTATGCAAGGTGGGCACTTTTATTATTCTTCTTTTCCAGTGGAGAAAACTAAGGCAGACAGAAATTAAGTGACTTGTCCAGGACCATACAGCTAGCAAGTGTCTGAAGCCAAATTTTAACTTAGATTTTCCTGAATCCGGGCCCAGGGTTCTCTATTCACTGCTCTGCCTAGCTGCCTCATTTCGTTGTGAGGGGAAATGAGATGTATTTGTATGGCACTTAACAAACCTTAAAGCACTATGTAAAGGTTAGATGAGCACTTTTTAAAATGCTAAGGAAATTGATCAGACTGAAACGGTTATCAAAATATAAAAATAAATATAAATGCAAGCACATTTACAGGTCCTAGGTAAAGAGCCCCTGGTCTACACGAAGAATCGATACTTTTCTCCTCATTTCCAGGTTCTCTTGCTTCAGGCTAGCTGAGAGACAGCAGACTTATGAGCCAAATTTAGGTTCAATCTCAATGCATCTAGTTTTAGAGATATCAGCCTCCTATGGTCAGTGTCCATACAACCATGCCCACCTTCACCATATCCTTTTTCATGCTTTCATTCATCAATATCACAAGGTCATATCCTGGCTTTGTGGGTTACCAGCAATACAATTTATCAACAATGTAACAATTGACTCAAAGTCATATTTCAACAATGTATCACTATGAAAGAGATCCAAGGCTTTGTTACCTTTAATCATCAATTGTAACTACTGACTTCTCCATAAACACTGGAACTTTAGCCCCACCAGTCAGTTCTCTCAGGATGATGGTCAAAGTCTCTTAAGAAATATCTTCAGGATATTTTCTTCTCTGTATATCCTCTCCACAGGATCAAAGCTAAATTCAGTTCACCCAAAATTTCTCTTCAATCCTTCTCAAATATGAGAGTTCACTCAGTCTCTAAGCAAAGAAATCTGTCTTAATCCTTTCCCTCTGAATCTCCTACAGACTCTCACAGCCCTGGCAGGTAAGCCTTTCCAGACTGTAACCTATGTCTCTATAAGATTCTATTCATCTTAAAGATACAGTAATAGTATCTATAGCTTCTGAGGCAGGGGCCAGGAAAGCTAAAATTATATAAGGAAAAACTTCCTAACTACTGGGGTGATTTGAAAGAAGAATGGACAGAAGTAGGAGGTAACAGGCTCCTTTTCCCCAGAGTTCTTCAAGCAAAGGCTGAATAACCATTTTTTTCAGGGATATTAGAGAAAGTATTCTTTGTTTGTTTGCTTGCTTGCTTTTTGTAAGGCAATTGGGGTTAAGTGACTTGCCCAAGGTCACACAGCTAGTAAGTGTTAAGTATCTGAGGTCGCATTTGAACTCAGGTCCTCCTGACTTCAGGGCTGGTGTTCTATTCACTGCACCACTTAACTGCCATTAGAGAAAGTATTCTTACTGAAATATGCACCAGAAAAATAACAGCAATGTCGCTAATTGCAGCTCACATTTTATAGCATCGAAGATTTGCGAAGTACTTAATTTATAAGATCACTCAATAAGCACTTGTTAAACACCCACTATCTGCTGACACCAAAGACAAAAATGAAACAGGCCCCGCCCTCAGAGAGCCTGCATTCTCCTATCAGGAAAAACAAAGCACACACTTACACTTATGATCTCATGTGGTCATCAGAAATAAACTGTGGGGGAGGGGAGGTTGTTCCTCTTTGTATTATTATTTCCATTTTATTGATGAAGAAACTGAGGATACAGAATTAAATGACTGGCTCCAAGGCTCACCAGCTGGTCAGTGTCAGAGGCAGATCTGCAGACCTAGCCCTCCATAGCATAACCTTCAGAGGGACCGAGCTCAGGGCTGCTTCTACAAAGACAAAACAAGGGCCATTACCTTCCACTGGGGGCATTTCCAGCACTGAGGCTCTGGGCATTTTAACTATAGGCACACTGATGACCCTTTGAATTGAGACAGTACTTCCCATCCAAATGTGTCCTAATTTCCCCCCTTCTCCCACCTAAAGTAGACGAGAACCAGACAGCAGAGATCAGTTGTGGTGAGCTCTAAACCCCAGGAACCTCCTGGTTCTTGGCAGCCTCAGGGTTGTACCATTTATTTGGCCTTTCTGAGCCTAAGCATGCTTGGGGAGGGTCAGGGGGTGTTAAATGAATTAGAAGAGATACAACTGCCAATTCACCATTTGCAGGGAGCAAAAGAGTGGATAATATTTGTTTGTTTGTTTTTTAAGGTGCTTAACACAGTTCCTTGCACATAGTAGGTTCTTATATAAATACTTATTTTCTTCCCCTAACCCAAAAGAAAGAAATCATTCCCAAATCATGTGGATTAGGTTTTGGAATGAATGCTCTCAAGAAGCAGCTCATTGAGCCAGTCTCTGCCTCCAGGCCTCAGTTTACCTTTCTGTTGCATCAACCAGCATCTAGGATCTGATCCTGCCTTGATATTCTGTGCAATCCTCTTTGAAAGTGCCTGAGTCAGATGGCCCACACTGCAGTCCTAAGGAGTGCCCAAAGGTTGCCACTAGGTCTCACATCACCTGAATCCTAGGACAAGAAGAACCATGACACTACATCTTGAAAAGACTTATACCAATCAGAGGGAGCCCCAATTTCCCAAAGCATTTTCTTGCATGCTTTAGTCACAACAATGAGATTTGGGGCTGGTCCATCTGTGGTGCTGGGGACCATCTAGCCTGACCCCTTATAGTATAAAGAAGGAAATGAAATGGAGGGAGGCCCGGAGAGCTGAAATCACTTGTCCAGGGTCCAACAAGCTGCAAGTGATAAGCCTGGGATTCCAGGGCATTTAAGCCACTTGGGTGGTCCTTGCGCTGTGGAGCCTGTTCTAGCTTAGTGGTGCCTCTTAAAAATGTTAAGAGCTAAGAAACACAGATCAGAGCTTTTGGTAAACACTATGAAGGGGCTGCCAGGCACTGTGCTAAGCTACAAAGGAAAAAGAGAAAAAATTTCCTGTTCTCAAGGGCCTTACCCGCTACTAGGCAGAAATGACACATGTGAAGAAGAAGAGGAGAGGGACTAGTTGCAGGGGAGTATCACTTACTCGGGTAGGGGGGAGGTGTTCAAGAGGGATTTGTGTAGAAGGAGCTGGCCAGCAGGCGAGCTGAGTCTGGAGGGAACCTATCGATGCTAAGAGGCAGCTGTGGAGTAGGGCTTAGACTCTGGGCGTGGGAGACATTCTGGGGGTGGTTGGAGCTGTGAAAATGATTATTAATAATCAGTATCTTGGAGATTCAGAGTTTCTGCCTGCCCCCTTCTTCCAAAGTCCTGACTTTAAGTTATGTCAGAAGGACATTACTGATAATGAGATGGCAGAGACTCTCCTTATATGGGGCAGTCCCCCCCCCACCAAGTTTGTAAGTAATTTAATCTAAGGTAGGGAAGTCCATAGTGTTCTCTTTAAGCTTGGGGGAAGATGGATTCTTTTTTCTAGATAGCCCAAGGCTTCAAGTGGTCTGCTATGGAGATGTTTTCTCTGTCCAGGGATGAAATGATGATGGAGTGACTTCAGCCTCTATTGGAAGGGCACCCTAACCCCAAAGGGAGCTCAGTTCCAAACTGCAGCTCCCATGCATGACGCATGCATGCCATCCACTTTGAGGAAATAAACACAGATGGGGGCAGCTAGGTGGCGCAGTGAACAGAGCAGTGGACCTGAGTTCAAATCTGAACTCAGACGTTTAACACTTGCTAGCTGTGTGACCTTGGGCAAGTCACTTAACCCCAATTTCCCTGCCTTACCCCTTCCAAAAAGGCAGAAAAAGAAAAGGAATAAACACAGATACAACCTAACTCTGAAGGTCTGTCTTTCTTAGACTGAACTCTGAAGGTTGGCACAGCTAAGGTCCTAGTCTGCTGGAGCAAGGCTAGCTTTTCAATAAAAGGTATTGAAACTATCCTTGAGACTCAGTTGTCTCAGAGAACTAAGACTCAGGTCACTGGCCTGGCTTTCTAGTGTCTGAATACCAAGAAGCCAGGGCACAAGAAGTCAGCAGCTTCTCTAACCAGTAGGCCAGCGTGGGCACCACAGACATAGGGAAGCTATGGCCACTGCTACCACCTTATTGAACATTATTTCTGTGCTGTGGATAAGCTCATTTCAGTTGGCTAACTGCCCCCCATTCAATGGGTGTCCCATCTCCTTCCAGTCTTGAATCTGAATTACCAGACTGGCCTGAGGGGTGTCTGAACTACCATGCTGGACAAAGTCCTGGAAGAAAGAGATATAATGTTGGGTACAGGGAATAGTGGGTAGGTCAGTTTGGCTACTCTATAATGTGTTGTGAGGTGGAAGACTGTGGGATAGTCTGGGGAAGGTGTTATGGAGACATATTGTAAGTTATTTTAGTTTTGTTTAAGGGCAGAAGAGCTTGTATTTTATCCTGGAGAAAAAGGGGAGCCATTGAAAGTTCTTGAGCAGGGGAGGAATACATTAAAAGTCTTGCTTTAGAAATATTCATTTGGTAACTGCATGAAGGATCAATTCCAGAAGGGAAGGATTAGAGCAAGGAGAAGAATTGGAGGAGGAGAGGGAAGGAGTTATTGTAGGTGAGATGTGATGGGGACCTGAACTTCAGTGATGGCTGAGTGAGGGAGAGAGAGGGGTGGATGGGAGAGCTGTCCTGGATGTAGAAATGACCAGATATGAAAACTGAGTGGAAATGGGGTTGAGGACCTGAGAGTGAGGACAGAGTCCAGGTGATGCTGACATTTTGAACCAGGGAATCTGAGTGGATGGTGGTACCCTCAATTGAAATAAGGACGTTCTGAAGGGGCGGGGGGGGGGGACGTAGATCATGGAAGGGGTGGGGGGAAATTGTGGGCCTCTCTGAATTGAAGGATGATTATGGAGAATGGCCTACTTCATCCACCTGGAAAATCTTCTAGGCACAGCTCTGGTACCATCTCAGTTTCATCCTACCCGTATCCCTGCAGCTGAAGAAGAACCTTATTGCTTCCTTACATTTCCACAGAGTCCTTTGCTACCATGGCACAGGGCCTGGCATCACCCCAGTCCAGGCATTTCAGATCCCCCCATTGGTCCTTGATCTCCTCTAAGGGCTGGCATCCTTAGAGCTCATTGGCACAGCTCTGTGGGAAGAGGAGGAGGGGGCACCAAGGACCTTGGACAGCGGTGGTGTTGAGCAAATGCCATCTGTCCATAGCTGCCCTTTAGGTAATTAGGCACTCCTCACCTGAGACCATGAAAGGCTTCCCCTCCCCCCACATACTCCCCATCTAAAATATCCTTCTTTTAAAAAAATAAACGTATTTATTTATTTTCTTTTACTTTGCAACATTCAGTTCCATGAGCTTTGGAGTTCCAACTCCCTCCCACCATGGTGGCATGCAATCTGATATAGATTCTACAAATACCTTCACATTAAACCTTAGTCAAGTTGTAAAGGATTGTAACCAATGGAATGAACAACAAGAAAGAAGGAACAAAACAAAACACAAAAGAGAGAGAGACAATGTAATTTACTCGGAACTGCATTCAGACTCTGTAGTCCTTTCTCTGGAGGTTGACTGCTTTTTCCATCATGAGTCTTTTGGAGTTGTCTTATAATCTTGTATTGCTGAGAGGAACCCAGTCTGTCAAAGTCAGTCAGCACAGATACAAAGTGCCTGTAATTGTGCACAAAGTTCTCCTGGTTCTGCTCTCCTCACTCAGCATCAGTTTATATAAGTCTCTCCAGGTTATTATGAAGTCCATCTGCTCCTCATTTCTTATAGCATGATAGTATTCCATTACATTCATATGACCCAGCTTGGTTCAGTCATTCCCCAATTCATGGGCATCCCCTCAATTACCAGTTCTTGGACACCACAAAAAAAGCTGCTATAAATATTTTTGTACATATGAGTCCTTTTCCCACTTGTATGATTTCTTTGGGATACAACCCTAGAAGTGGTATTGCTAGGTCAAAGGGTATGCACTTATTTATAGCCCTTTGGGCATAGTTCCCGATTGCTCTCCAGAATGGTTGAATCAGTTCACAACTCCACCAACAATGCATTAGAGTTCCAATTTTTCTACATCCTCTCCATCATTTATCATTTTCCTGTTTTGTGATCTTAGACACTCTGACTGGTGAGATGTGGTACCTCAGAGTTGTTTTGATTTGCATTTCTTGAATCAATAGTGATTTATAACATTTTCATATGATTATAAATATCTTTAATTTCTTCCTCTGAAATAAAATATCCCTCTTATCATAAAACAGGGCTTTGTAGAGGAAAGACCACTAGATTGGGAATCCCAAGTTGGTTTTGAAGCGCAGTCCTAACATTTACTACCAGAGTGACCTTAGGTCAGCCATTTCCCTTCCTGTTGACCTCAGTTTCCTCAGCTGTAAAGTAAGGAGGTTGGATTGTATGACCCTCAAGCCTCTTCCAGCCCACAATACTCTAATATCCTGCAAGTTCCTGCTGAAGTTGACACAATGCCTTCAGGGGCTTGGTTTGAGGCTATGTTGTATAACTGCCTCATTGCAAAGCCCATTTCTCTACTGAACAGAGCTTTCAGTCCATCTCTGAGCTATCGCAAGGCAATGTAAGCCAGGGCTTCCCCCACCCCGGCCCCAATAGCTTCTGACACCACAATCAGGATACAGGACATGATGCTCCTTTTTCCTTCAGTCATCAATGACTTTAAGATGTTTTTATCATCTGCCTACCCAGAAAGGAAAAGAAGCCTGTTCTTGGGGTTTCTGAACAAAGGCTGTCTGGTCTCTTGGCAAGGATGCTGAGGGGCCTTTCTAAGCAGGCATGGCTAACTCAGCTGGCCTCTGACTGCTCCAGCCCTTAGGGGCAGCTAGGCGGTGCCATAGTGCACAGAGCGCTCAGGCTGGAGTCAGAAAGACTCCTCCCTGAGTTCAAATCTGGCCTTAGACACTTACTAGCTGTGTGACCCTAGACAAGTCACTTAACCCTGTTTACCTCAGTTTCCTCATCTGTAAATGAACTGCAGAAGGAAATGGCAAACCACTCCCGTATCTTTGCTGAGAAAACCCCAAATGGTGTCAAAAAGAATTGGATGTGACTCAGTAACAACAACCAGCCCTGAAAAGTCTGGGAGAAATGACCCTCCATCATGCTCAAATTCAGAGAGTGCTTCATTTGAGAATAGGCCTAAAAACAAAAAGAATAGGCCTGTATCCCTGACTGATCCAAGAGACAGCACAAGACCTGCCCCCCCCCTTGTCCCTCCCACCAGAACTCCCTCTGCCTGGGAGGCTGGATTCCCAAGGGGCCTTGGACCAGGCTTCATGTTACTTAAGAAATTAAAAATAAATCATGCCTTTGCCTTGTAGTGCACTCTAGCTGACTTTTTAAAAAGCTAAAGCAAAGCCCTGATTAAATACACCAAGCCACCTCCTCCCTAGGATGGTTCCCATCTCAAGCCTTGCTTGCTCCCAGACCTCACCTGCCGTGGGCCGTATTACACTTGGGTACCTTCCCTGGCAAGTGCCTGCTCTCCCCAGCACAGCCTCTACCCCCCAAATAGCCCTCTGAGATGCTGGGGTACACTGCTCAGTGCCAGCTTCCCAGTCCACAGAGCCCCAGGACAGTTTGAGGAAACCGAAGAAGGGAACAGAGAAATAGCACCCTCAAGCTCCTGAGAAGCCAGTGTGTTGCTATGTACAGAAACTCCATGAGAGAGGTCTGGCTGTCTGGCATCGCTCCCACCCATTCCACCAGGGGCAGGCCTGGCAGGATGAAGGGCACTGCTCTTTCCAATTTCCCTGAAACCACCAGGTGAATTTGCCTCCTCCCCTTCTCCAACCAAAGGAATCATCTGAGGCTACTTCCCCATTTATCAATGGCATGGGCAGACTGTGTCACTGGGGCAATCTCAAGGTTCAAGGGGGTAACCCTGAGGAGTTGAGGATTCTAATATCATTGCTCATGAACTCCCATCAGTGGGCTCTCCACTGAATAATCAATAAGCAAACCAGAGTTTTAATTTGCTTTTATTAGCAGGTATATGGTGTTTGGTGTATAGATGTTCAAGGAGGATGAGCATTTCTGGGGGGAGGGCTGCTGAGCCCTTTTCAGCCCATCTACCTTTGGTGCCCACCTGTGGCTCCAAGAAGGTGCACATGCATAGGAGCCACAGGCTGGTAAAACCATCTCAGCAGACAGGCTAAACCAGGTTAAAAGGCAAACAAAAGGCCTTGGTCCAGTCAGTGAGTTAGGGGGTGTCGACTCCAAGCACACAATAACTTCCGCAGTAGAATGGGTGGATGAGAATGATTTGTTCCAATAGCCATGAAGGCGGCTTGAAGCGGGTGCTGTGGATCGCTGAGAGCTTGGTCAGACACGGAAGACACCACTGTCAGCCACTGCATTCCAGGCCATCCCCTGTTGTCTTACCTTTTGTTCTGCAGGCTGCACTGTGAATATTGTGT
This sequence comes from Pseudocheirus occidentalis, assembly GCA_028646575.1. Lineage (NCBI taxonomy): Eukaryota > Metazoa > Chordata > Mammalia > Diprotodontia > Pseudocheiridae > Pseudocheirus > Pseudocheirus occidentalis. The sequence continues at coordinate 321,754,553 of CM053595.1, forward strand.
TGGCACAACAGTATGTCACTTACTAACTTTGGACCTCCCTTTCCTTATCTCTAAAAGTAACCCTAAACCCAGAAGCCTACGAGCTGGGGAGTTGTGGACAGAGCCAGGAGCCTGGTGCAATACTCATCAAGGAACAGCAGGAGTTTATTAAACATGAGGAAATAGGGGTTCAGAAAAGTGGAATAACTTGCCCAGGTCAGAAAAAAGGTCAGAGGCAGGACTTAAATCCAGGATTTACTAACTGCAAGTCCTGTACCCTCTAGTATCGACTTTCTTCTCAAGGTCATGGAATAATCAGCCTTTGTGGGTTCTAGCTCTGCCCTTAGTTAGCAGCTTAGCATGCCCAGAGGTGTAAGGGATCCCTGAAAGGGTAGATGTTAATCTCTTACCTCCAACCCATCTTCACCATCATCACCATCACCATCATCACCATCATCATCACCATCATCATCACCATCACCATCACCATCACCATCATCACCACCATCACCATCATGACCATCACCATCACCATCATCACCACCATCACCATCATCACCATCACCACCATCACCATCACCATCACCATCATCACCATCACCA
>CM053595.1:321755634-321777042 GCA_028646575.1 Pseudocheirus occidentalis
AGAGGCAGACACAGAGAGCGAGTGCTGCTTTGGGGCCAGAAAGTACATTGTACTGATCCCTTCATCAGAGATAATACAGCTTCGGAGGGAGAGGGAGCATTTAGAACATGCAGGGGGGGGGGGTCATAGCCACTCCCCCATCACATTTCCTGAGGGGCAAAAGTGAGATGCAGCAAAGTTAAATACTCTATCCAAGCAAAGATAGAATTCGAACACAAATTCACTGGCTTCGAAAGTGGTTTCTCCCTCTCCCTCTCTTTCTCCCTCTTCCTCTCCCTCTCTCTCTGTCTCTCTTTGTCTCTGTCTTTCTGTCTCTGACTCTATTTCTGCCTCTGGGTCTTTGTCTCTGTCTCTCTCTGTCTCTCTTTCTCTCCCTCTCTCTGTCTGTCTCTGTCTCTCTGTCTGTCTCTCTGTCTGTCTCTCTCTGTCTCTCTCTCTCTCTCACACACACACACACACATTCATTCATTCGTTCTCTGTCTCTCAAAAGGGAATATCTGTAAAGGATTTTTAAACCTTAAAGCTCTATATAAATCTTAGCTATGAGTATTTCTCTCTGTGTCCCTCCCCTCCCTCTTTCCCCCTTTCTTCTCTTCTCAGTTCCCACTTCTCTTCTCTCCCCTCCCTCCCTCTTCCTCCCTTTCTTCTCTCCCCTCTCTCCCCCTTCCCCCTTTCTCTGTTTCTTGAACCTTCTCTCATCTCTCTTCTAGTTACCTTCCCCCTCCATGCATCCCACTAAGAAAATTCAATTAATCCCAAGAGGCTGGGGCGGGCAGGGGGGATGTTTGTCTCTTTCTAATCTGAGCTTGTGAATGCAAAAATAGAGTCCCCTAGTCTTTGATGAAACCAGAGAGATGGTAACAGTCAAGTTTCCCAACTCAACACAGGCAGCAATTTGTAAACAGATTCCCCCCCCCATTCCTCCCTCCCCCACTCCCATATTAGAACTTGAATGAATTCTGACACTTCCATATCCTTTCTCCTGGAATCCTGCTGTCTTCCCCTTCTTCTTACCTAGATGCTCCGGAATCAGTGAGCCCATGTGGGGGGGCGGGGAGCTGTGTGGGAAAGGGGGATCCCTGGGCCCCTTGAAGGAAAGTGAGGGACCCAACTCACCCAATGCCAGCCTCTTTCTGACTTCCGTTTCATGCTTCTCCTCCCATCCCTTAAACAAAATCTGACTTCTTGTGTTTGGGGGAGGAGCAGAGGATGCTGGGGGGTGGCCTTCATATTCAGCTCCAGCTCCTTTTGGAGGCTTTCCTAGAAGACCAGCCAGGGATCCTGGTGCCCCACTAGCCCCTCTGCCCTCCTGAAGTGATTGGCCAGGAGGAGACTTTCTTTTACCAAAGGCTGCCTTGTTTCCTCCCCCATCCCAGATACCTTGAAGGACACAAATAGAACCTTGATGGTATCCTTAAATCCAAGTCACCTATGATTGGAACAGCCCCAGAGTATGGAGCTGTTGCTTCTTCCCAGCTGTCTGTATGACCATGGCCAAGTCACTTTCCCTCCCTAGGCCAGTTTCCTCACCAGTAAAGGGCGGGGGAGGCAGGGAGGAAGGAAAGACTAGATGATTTCAAGATCCCTCCAGATCCCTCCCACTGGCTGAGGTGCTAGTGAACGTGCAGAATGGTGATGGACACTAGGCAAGGGTTAACCCAGCCTGAGTATAAATAGTAAGCCATTGATCTTCCTGGCGCTCTTGCAGTTAAGGGGCAGGACATCATTAGTGAAATAGTACAGTTTCTGAAGGAAAATGCCTTTCCTTAATCCTCTTTAATAAGAACCTGCCATCCCTGTGGACAGAGGACATCCTTCTTGTTTGCTCCTCTTTATGCCTCCAGCCCTATCCCTCCCCCTCCCCCATGGCCCAGGCCTAGCCCAGGACCCTGCACATAGTAGGGGCTCCATAAAATATTCATTGGGTCTTGTAAAGATTAAGCATCCTGAGGAAGGCACTTTGTACATTTTAAAGCTGTACAGTCAACCAAGCATACGTTTATTAAGCACCTTTTATGTGCAGGGCTATATGTGATAAACTGATTCTACAAAGACCCAGAAGAAGCCATCCCTGGCCTCACAGAGCTGCCTTTCTACAGAAGGGAGGGCACATATGATACTGAGGAGGATTGAGAGGGTGGGTACAGCTGGGAGAGTCAGGAAAGGCTTCCACAGTAGGTCAGCAGGGCCCCTGACCTGAATCTGGAAGAGGCAGCAGTCAGGAGAAGTAGTGGCTACAAAGCTGTGAATGCCAGGGACAGGAGGCTCAGGCTGGGAAAGAAGAACTCACATTCCTATGGGCCTTGAGTGTCTACAAAGTGCCTTCCTCCCAGCAACATCCTGAGGTTGGCGGTCCAAGAACTGTTAGCCCTCTTCTACAAATGCGCAAACTGAGCCTAGGGAAGGTTAAGAACTATCCAAGGTGACAAAGCCAGTGAGGGCAGTAGTAGGGATCCCCAATCCCTTGGGCTGGCTGGGGCTCACGGGGTCCTCGGATCCCTGAATGTGGCCATCGATTCTGGAAACTTGTATCTGGACCACACTTGGTGCACTAGGGAAGAGACAGCCGGAGACCCAAAGAAAGACAGTGACTTCTGCCCCAAGATCCTCTGAGACTGTCCTCCTCTGTGCATGAGATGGGGGTTATTTGGGGCTTAAATTTCATTTGGTGCAGTTTCTAATCCCCGCCAAGAGGCGTTCGTTTGAATCAGTTACAAGAGCTTCTCCTTCTCCCTTCTTAACAAATAAAGCATAAACGTCATTTATGTTTTCATAAGCGTCGATGCCACTAAGCCAATCATAGGAAAACACCAGCTTCTGCTTTCACTTGGGAGTGTGGATCTAGAACAGGAAGAGATTTCATTTTTCAGATGAGTAAACTGAGGCCCAGAGGACTTGATGCCTTGCCCAAAGCCATGCAGGTGGTAAGTCACGGAGGCATGACTTAAGCACAGTCCTCTGACTGTGCATCAGCCTGACGGGACATTCCAGGTTTCCTCATCCAGGTTTGACATCTTACAGATGGGAAAACTTCAGTCACAGAGAAGGAAAGAGACTCACCCCCTGGGTGCCCACATGGAAAACAGTGGGGCTGGGGATCACTCCCGTGGCCCAGGGCTCTCTTTGGTGCCGGCTGCCCACGTTGGTGCCATCCTTAGGTCATTGTGTCCAAAGCTGAGGTGGGGACTGGAAAGCACCCACACGGTGACAGCCATGCAGCCATCCTTCAGCCTTTACAGATAGCCGCCTTTCTCTCACTTGAACCAGAATAGAAACGTCTCCTTGCCCTGGGCCTGCACAGCACTCATTGAGAATTATCTAAATGACAAGATCCCGTGGATGCTGCAGAAACTCTCATAATGAATGAGCAGGGAAGGAAAAACAAATTGCCAAAGACTCCTCAGTGAAGCTTGGCACTCATAACCAGGTGTCTGCAGATGTGTTCAGGAGCTCCAGTCGAAGATAATGCATGCTCCAAAGTGAAGTCCTGATGCCTTCTATACACTGGCCCGGCCCAAGCCAGGGCTGCCCAGCATGGTGGCCATCAGCTGGCCCATGGGAAGGCAGCCTTGTCCCATGGCTTGGAGCCATGAGCTCCTGCCCATGCTCTGAGGCTAGGAAACAGGATGTTCATAGGAGGAGGAGGAGGGTGGTAGTGGTGATGATAAGGAGGAGGAAGAGGAGGAGGAATATGGTGGTGATAAGGGCTCCCTCAAGAGAAGTGTAGCCTATAGTAAGGGGGTGATAAGAACCAAGGAAAATCCAAACTTCATCCTGTAGGTGATTCTTTCAGATGGGCAGGGGCACAGTGAGGTTGGACATATGGCTCCTAAGCTGTGCTGGGAGCCCCGATCCCAGAATTCCAGAGTTAGAAAGGAAGGACATGATAAGTAGAGAATCCCCCATATAAGGCCCAAGAAGGGAACTGATCTGGCCTTCAGGCCCTCTCCTGAGTTGGAAGCAGCCTGTTCGTCTGGGAGACAGCCCCCCACTTGAGAAAGTTTCCCTGACAATGAGTCTCATGTGGCCTCTGCAAATTGTCCCCATTTATTTCTTTTCCCCTGTGAGGCCTGATGGAGCAGGACTGACCCCTCCTCCACATCCCACACAAATAGTAGAACGGAGCTCTCTTCTATCACCAGGGTCTTTTCTTCTCTGACTGAACACTCTCAGTGAATGCCAGTGTGCACAAGACAGGAATGCCTGCCACCTTCCCCCGGCCTTCCTCATGTCGACATTCTCCAGCTAACCACAGTCCTTCTTAAAACCCGGGACCCAGAAGTGAATGCACACCTTCCTTGCGTGGCCCAACCAAGGCAAATCACCCAGGCACACTCACCCCCTTATTCCTGAAACCTATGCCCTTCCTATATGTGTAGTACACAGGGACTGGGCTTGGAGCCAAGGAAAGCTGTATGTGAATCCCGCCCCAGACACTTACTAGCTGTGGGACCCTGGTAAAGTCACTCAGTCTTAGTTTCTTCATTGAAACTGGGCACAGGGGCTGTTGGGAAACTCCCATGTTTGGTACTCTGAAACCTTAAAGCACCATCTAAGTGTCAGCTCCCTTAGTGACCTCAACATACTGTTGACTCAGATTGAATGAGCAGTGGTCCGCTGAAACCCCCAGATCATTCTCGGAACTGCTGTCTATCTATATCTGTCTCCTTCCCATTTTTGTATGTCCAAGGTTGATTTTTTTAAACCCCAATTTAAATTTTTTTCATTTATCCTTATTGAATTTCATCTCATCAGCTTCAGCCTCATGCTCCAGCCTATCAAATCCTTTTGGATCCTACTTCTTCCCTCCTTCCTGGCTTGGTGTCATCTGCAGATTTGATAAAGATGGCATCTGTGCCATTATCCCAGGAACGGAGCCAAGCATGGAACTCCGGAGCTCTTAACTGGGAACTTGCTTCTGAGCTGAGACCGAAGTATTACTGCACACCCTTTGAACAGGGTTACAGCTCTCCTCTGGCCGGGGTCTCCACATCTTTTCCAGATCAGTAACAGGGAAGGTGGTAGCAAGTGTGTTAAAATAAAATGAAGACAAACTGGATCTGCAGAATTCCCCTGATCTACCCAGTTCAGTAATCCTGTCCACAATGGGGAAATATGGTTAGATGGCATGACCTGATCTTGATGAAGCTATGTCAGCTTTCTGTGATCACCAGTTAAACTTCTAGGTTGAAACTTCCAGGGATAGGAAGCTCACTACCTTCCAAGGCAGGCAATGCCACTTTTTTAATGTTTGGTGATAAGAAACTCTCAACTTTTTTTTACACATTTTTATTTAAAGTTTTGAATTCCAAAATGTATCCTCCCTTCCCCCTCCCTGAGACAGTAAGCAAATATAGGTTATACATGTGCAATTATGCAAAACACTTCCATATTAGTCATTTTGCACAAGAAGGCTCAAATAAAAGAAAAAAAGAAAGTGAAAAATAGCCTACTTCAGTCTGTATTTAAACACTATCAGTTCTGTCTCTGGAGGCAGATAGTCTGCTTCATTATTAGTCCCTTGGCATTGTCTTGGATCATTGTATTGCTGAAAAGAGCTAAGTCTATCATAGTTGATCATGGTTACAATGTTGCTGTTCCTGTGTACAGTGTTACAATGTTGCTATTACTGTGTACAGTGTTACAATGTTGCTGTTCCTGTGTACAACATTCTCCTGGTTCTGCTCACTTCACTCTGCATCGGTTCATGTAAATCTTTCCATGTTTTTCTGAAATCATCCCACTTGTCATTTCTCATACCACATTCATATTTCATTCACCCCTCTGTGAAATGAGAGGATTGTAGTCAGTGACCCCTCCTTGCTCTGCCATTCTTATAATAGTGCATGATCTGGTCCAACCCTGGCAGGCTAGGGCACAGCCCTGGTTGTGTCTAGCACACCTAGTGCATGGGAGGGCTGGATACTCAAACGCAGATCTGGCTTCAGGTCCTTCAAGACTGTCACTGCACTGCTTCCTGTGTGATAGGCTGATGCTAGCCAGTAGTGGCTCAGGAGTCAGAAGACATGAATTTGAAGCTACCTCAGTTCCTCACCCATCTTGTAATCTTGAACTCCCTTCCAATGCCCTGCTCCTCATCTGTGAAATGTGGGTGGGTAGGGAGGTCGGTGGTGCAGTGCATAAAGTGCTGGGCCTGAAGTCAGGAAGATTCAAGTTCCTATCCAGAAGCCTAGAATAGCCAGACTGTCAAGGGCTCTCAGGGTTCGACAAAGGATCTTGTTCTTAATCTCGGGACAGTAGAAAGCCACTGAAGTCTCTTGAATTGGAGAATGACTGGGTCAGCTTTGTGCTCTAGGAATAATGATGTATGGAGGCTGCAAAGGACTGGAAGCCTGGAGAGGCAGGGAGGCCAGCTGGGAGGCTGCTGAGATAGCCCTGGGGAGCTGTGATGGGAGGGAAGATTCAAATCCACATCTCCTGACTCAAAGTGCTCCTGCAAAAGGTTCTGCTTTTAGTGCTTTATTATGGGGCTTTAAAGTTTGCAACCTCTGTGTTACAGAGGAAGACACTGAGGGCCGGGGAAGTCACCTGGATACTAAGAGTCACCCTTTCCATCTCTGCAGGGGCTGGGATTAGAAACTGGCTCCCTCCCCTTTCCCACCCTTCCCTTTGCAGGGTGTAGTCTGTGAACCTGGCGTCCAGCCCTACTTGATGTGTGTCTGCTTCTCCCCCTCCCTCCTTACATGCCTCATTCCCTTATCACTAATTATGTAGCACATCTGGGGTGATTAAGAGAGAGATCGCTAGAGGTGGCTCCATCTGATGGTTTTGTGGGATGCATAAGGATGAGGAAATCCAGGCCCAGAGAGGTGACAGGATGGACCCAGGGTCACCCAGCATCATTAGGACAGCAAGCCCAGGGCTTCTGGAAGGCAGCAGGATTCAGTGTGAGAACCTTCCAGGGGTCCCTGAGACAAGCCACACCACCTGCTTCTCATTTCTTCATCTGTGGAATGAGGAGCCTGGACCAAGTGACTTCCAAAGTCCTCTCCATTGGTGGTCTTAAGATTTCCAGGTGCAAAATGTAGACGTAGGTTATAAGATCTTGCAGGTGTACCATTTTCCAGATGAGGAAGACTGAGGCTCCCAATAGGACAATTCAGTCAGTCAGTCAACAAGCATCTATCAAACTCTTAGTAAATGCCAGACACCGTGGGAAAATTTATGAGGCACTTACTGTGGACAAACCTAGAATAAAAATTAGAGTCCTCGAGTTCAAGGAATTCTCTGCTTCCTGGAGGCTGCCTCTCCTTCCCTTCCAGGTTCTCCATCCTCTCCTGCCTGCCTCCTCCCTCCCCTGCTCACCTCCTCTTCCTCTCCCCCTCCCCTTCCCCTGTCCTCTGACATGGTCAGGAGCTGGAACTAGGAGGTTTCGTGTACTGTTTTTCATTTTTGAGTTTAGTATTCCTTCAACACGCTGCAGACGAGTTTCTGTTTCCTGGTTTTCATTTGAAAAGCAAAGCATTTAATGATTTCAAGGTAATAATTTCCAGTGCTTGCAAACAGTGGCATTGCCCTTGTGGGGATGGCAGCACCAGCCCAAGGCTGAGGCTTCTGCCTCCAGCCTCTGGCCCTCAGGCCTCTCTCCTGAGCAAGCCAATTATTTCTGTTTTACTCCCCCCCCACACACACACACCAGCTCTTTCCTCTCTTGGGCCCAGCCGATCTATGACTAATCTGCCTTCAATGCTTGGATGTAGGAGGGAGGTAGTCATTCATTCCCTCCTCCCCAGGCTTTTCATAGACTCATAGAAGGCTCATTTTACTAAGGAAGAAACAGGCCCCGAGAAGGAAAGAGGAGCTTGTGGCCCAAGGAAGCTGCTTTTGTTCTGTGAGCCCCAGAACCGGAGCTGTTTTAGGATTGACTAATCAGTTGGCTATGTGTACGTGTGAAGGAGCAGAAGCTGCCTAGAAGGGGAGATGGTCAAGCCCAGCTGACTGGTCACGTTTGGAGCAGGGGATGGAGATTGAGGGAGATCTCTGCACTGTCTTCTGTCAGGGGTTCTTACCGGGGGATCTCTGGGCGGGTGGGTAGATGGCTGGACAAACACACACACATACATACATACATACACAGTTACATGTATGTATGCATGTTCCTCTTTATTTTCACTAACTTCTACAGAAATGTAGCTTTTTCCCTTCCGTGATGAATTTTTAAAAACTCATTCTTTCCAGAAGGGTCTGCGGTCTTCACTGACTGTCCTCAGTGATTCAGCTGCTGTGTGGTCTTGGCCCAGGGCTGTCTAAGCTGTAGTCGGCTGCTCAGAGCTGGGAGAGGGACACTTCGCCTTCCCTATGTCAGAGTGGTTCTTGTAAACAAGCCTAGAAGAGCACAGAACTGTGAGCTGGGGCGATGGTTCTCTGGCTTTCAACACCCTTTGGAGACAATCAGCTGTTGTGGAAGGAGCCCTGGTCTTGGATTCAGAAGCCTAGAACCAAAGACTTTTCTTGGATGCTTCACTAGCAGAGTGACCCTAGGCAAGTGAGCTTTTCTGGGACTTGATTCCTTCATCTATAAAATGGGTTTAAAAACACTTGTGTCACCTGCTGGAAGAACCTAGAGCAACACCAAGCACTCGGTTATGTTAACCAAAATTAAGGATTAGCACTAGAAGGGTGTCCTTGGCCTCCCAGATTAGAATTAAGTTCTTGTTCAGTTGTTTCAGTCATATCTGACTCTCCTTTACTCTCTTTGGGGTTTTCTTGGCAGAGATACTGGTATAATTTGCCATTTTTTTCTCCAACTCATCTTTACAGATGAGGAAACTGAGGCAAACAAGGTTAAGTGACTTGCCCAGGATCACACAGTTAGGATATATCCAAAGCTGAATCTGAACTCAGAAGGATGAGTCTTCCACCATTCCACCAGTGTTCCACCTAGCTGCCCTTCATCCCGGAGAAGTCAGGACCCTTGAGCAGGTCCTGCCAGCAAGGGCGTGCCTACTCTTGTTCCTTTTAGGGACAAAAAATCTCAAAGCCACCAGTGAAAGCTGCATCCCTTTGTCCTTTGCAGTCAAATTTCTTCCTTGTGTGTCTCATGTAAGTGTGAGTTGGATGCGTCTTCAGTGAGAGCTGATTCTCAGATGATCAGCACTTAGCAGCTGTCGGCCAGAGCCTCTCCAGGCAGATTGCTCACAAAGGTGCCTCTGATAAGACAGTAACCCAGTGAAGAGCCTGGACATTTCCCATGCATGTTTCCCACTCCAGTTGTGGATGGAGGGTTTTATTTGGAGTCAAGAAAAGCCAGCTTGGAGTCAAACCTCCACCACTTACTAGCTGTGTCTCAGGCAAATTGCTTGGTCCTCTCAGCCTCTGCTTTTCTTCTTCAATATGGGGATAATAATAGCACCTACCTCGAGATTGTTGGGAGGATCTTCCAAGTGTTTTGTGTAAAATGTTTCGCCAACCCCAGAGAACTGTGGCCATTAATGTCATCATTGTTGGTTATTCATCTGATTTCCTCCTTTTAATGAAGTTCAGATAGGAATGATTCTGAAAGGAGTCCCTTTTCTGTTCTCCTTTAAATTTGATGTTCTCATGGATCAAATAGATGGATATTATATATGGATATCCATAGATGGAGAGCATCATTTCTTTCTGTACTTGCATGGAGGCGTTGGGATCTGAGCTCTGCCCCATAGCTCAGGCTGAGCATTCCCATCCTCAGCGTGACTCCAGGGATTGACAGAGCCCTGAGGAGAATGGGATGTCCCCTCCTCCAGCACCCCTGGAAGCTGGACTTCTCCCAGTCCCCCTCCATCCTTGGAAAGTTCTCTACTCTCTAGAGCTCAGAGATCAATTGCTCGGTGGGTTGGTTGTTATCCTTCATACTGGAAGGGGAACAAAATGAAATCACAGTGTTGGAGTCGAGGTACAGCATGTCCAACGGTGGCTGCTCAGATCAATAAGAGCGGTTCAGGCTATGGACATAGATATTCTTGGAATTTCACAATATTGCTGCTGCTGCTGCTGCTGCTGCTGCTGTAAGTCATCATAGAGTGAATAAGCAGGAATGCATTTATTCTTACCAGGCCCTGTGCTCAGTGGAACAGAAGGACTCAAAGCAGCCTTGGCGCTGCCATCTGGGACAGGGTGCTGCCATCTTGGGCAGGGCACTGCCATCTGGGACAGGGCACTGCTCTGGCAAGAGAATTTTGGGCTTAAAGCCCTGGCTTTGATATTTGGTAACTCTAGGCAAGACAATTTCTCTGAGTCTTTCTCTCCTGGAAAAAGGGGTGCCCTCCATGGTTGTTTTATAGAAGACACCTTGGAGACCTCAGAGCAGGACAGAACAAGACTCTATAGTCATTGGCATTGGACTTGTGATTTCACTGGTACCTAGACAACTTCCAGGTGAGGGAGGTCCATCTACTGATGCAAGTTAGCACCCATTCTCTTGATCTCTGATCTGCCTGGGGCACTACCAGCTTCATTGATTCGCCAGAATCACACAACCAGAATTGGTCAGAATGCAAGACTTCTGTCCACTTTGCCGTATTTTTGTTCAAAAGGATCATTCTTCTTCCTCTCCCCCACCTTTGGTCACTTTCTGGAATCAGTCTCTTTGGGGCAATGTGGATCTCGTCTCCATGCAGATGCCAGAGCAGCAAGGGCAAGTGACTACTCCTGTCTTCTAGAAAGTGAATTTGTCTTTTCTACATTCAGCAAGAGAGTGAGTGGAGGGATGAGCCAAACTGCTCCAGGAAGCTTTGGCTCAGGGGCCCTAGCTCCTTCCCAGAGTGCTTTAAAAGCTGTTTGGCAGGGGCTGCCCATCATCCACCCAGGAACCCAAATTGGAACAACCTTTATTCCTTGCTGTGGTTTCTCCACAGATAACACCTGGCCTGGGGAGTAACCAGTGGGCCGAGACAGGTGTGTGTGTGTGTGTGTGTGTGTGTGTGTATGCCTAAGAGCCAGGAACTGTTTCATTTTTGTCTTTGTATTGATGGACTCACCACAGTGCTTCCACAGACCACCACAGGGTGCTTGGTCATCCTTCATTCATTCAACTGATTGATTGATTGATTTCATGTCACCTCCTTTCCCCAGCGCCCCTCCAAATGAGCCCTCTCTGCTAACAAGGAAGAGCAGAGAAGCAAGGCTAGCTCATGAAACAACCAGAGATAAAAGTGGTTACCATTCTAGACCCAGGCAGGGACCTGAGAACATAGAACACAGTAGGTTAGAGCAAGGAGGGAGCTTAGAACATAGAACACCATGGGAGGTCAGAACAAGGAGGGAACTTAGACCACAGAATAGGAAATGTCAGAGCTTGGAGAGATCTTGAGCACAGAACAGAGAGGTTCAGATCTGGAAGTGAGCTTAGAACATAGAACAGGGAATGGCAGAGATGGCCAGCACTTTGGGGATGATCTAGTGCTTTGTTTAGAGGTCCTTTCCCAAAGCCACAGAGTGACCCAGCCCAGACCAGAACCTTGACTTCACACCTGCTGGCTCTTCCTCCCGCTCTAGAGCCTCTGTGGCTTTTAATTGGTCCCATCCCCAGCTCTTGAGCTACTGCCAGATGTCAACCTGCCCCATTCAGCACCTTGGCTTTTGGTTTGCCTGCAGGACACTTCATTAACACTTAGGAGGGGGCACCATTAGGTCATCAAGGCTTTTCAAAGTGAAATTAAACCTATTAAATTTGATGGAGATAAAGCTGAAGAGAAGGGGAGTTGGAGCACAACTTGGGCAAATGCTATAAATCAGTGCATCTAACGTGCTTATCAGACAGACAGCCGAAAGGAGATGGTTCTGCTCCCCACCCCAGCCCTGCCATCCCCTGTTCCAAGAGCCCTCCCAGCTCTGCCATCCCCTGTTCCAAAGGTCCTCCCAACTCTGCCATCCCCTGTCCTAAGCACCCCTCCAGCTCTGCCATCCCCTGTGCTAAGGGCCCTCCCAGCTCTGCCATCTTCTGTTCCAAGGGCCCCCCCTAGCAGTAGATTCTATGACGCAAGACTACAGAGAGCCATCTGTATGCTTCCCTCCTAGCCAGTTTGCACTGGAGCACACTTGGGGCAGAGGTGTTTAGTTTCTGAGTGTCTGGAGATCTAGAACACAAGTTCGTCTGTCCCCAGGCTATGATGTCCTGATCTGAAGCCACCCAGCAGGAGAATGTGAACATCAGCAAGCTTTGACCTTGATCTTTCCAGGAGTCCAAGAGCTCTCCTGTGAGGCTGCTCCCTCCTCTGGTGCAGATCCCAGCTCCTCTGCATTCTGACCCTCTGACCCTCACCCATTGTCCCCTGAATCTTCAGAGGATCTGTCCCTCCCCCTCAAAGCCTTAAGGCCTCTGATTCTCCTGCTCTTAGAGCAGTGACATCATGCTTCAGCTCTTCTTCTCTTGTCACTCACCCTCCCAAGGACACTCAGAGTGTCCTAATTCAGACCCCTACCCCCTTCTCCCCAGGACCCCTGCAAGGGGCATTCAGCTGTTGCTGGGCTGCCTGTGAGGTAGTGCTGGTCACCTGGCACCTGTTCTGCTTGGGAGTGGCCTTTCCCTTACCCAGACCCTTCTCTGACTTCTAAGGCGGCAGGTCAAGCTCTGCACCTGGAGTCAGGGAGACCTGAGTACAAAACTTAGCCCTATTACCTCAGGCAAGTCACTTGACTTTTGTCTGCCTCAGTTTACTTACTGTAAAATGGGCATAAGAACAGGACTTTTCTTGTAGGGCCCTTGTGAGGATCAAACAAAACTCTATTTGTAAAGTGCTTGGCACCACGGTTGGCATATCATGGGCACTGAATGAACTCTCCTTCCTTCCCGATATTGCCCTTCTTTGATGCTGTTGTTTGCCCCCTGATCTCCTGCCAGTCTTTGCCACTGTCTCTTCCTGCTCTCCTCCATGGCTCCTTACACACACACACACACACACACCACCACCATCTCGACTCTTCTTTGCTCCGTCCAGCATCCCCAGGAGCGTCTGGGCATTGTGGGGAGGGAGCCATGAAAGCAGTGCCTAGTTGTCTTGTCCAGTTGGGCTCACTGTCCACCTGCAGGTTCCATGCCAGGTGAATGGCTTGAGGGAACAACCCATTGGTCTGCCCGTCCAGCTTTGACAGGTGCCCCAAGCCATGCCATCCCAGTCTTTTTCCATGTATGTATTGTCCAGCAGCAGTCTTGTTCTGGCAGGATCCCTGGATTTGGAGCTGGAATTGGCCTTAGGGATGACGTCATCCAACCCCATTCCCTGACAACCATGTCATTTTGCTCCTCCCATTCTGTAGATGAGCACAGAGAGACCAGAGAGATGATACGCATCACCCAGTGAACCTGGATCCCAGGAGCCAAGCTTTGGACCCAGGTTTTCCGGCTCCACGTCCTGTGTTCTTTCCTGTAAGCCATGTTCCTGAGGTGCTGGAGCCACCTATGGGACAACATAGATGTCTTCTGAGCCGGTTGCTGCCTCCTCAAGCCTTCACAGAGATTGTAGAGAGAGTCTGCATCTGGGTTGGTCTGTGGATGTCTGGGTTCATGACACACATAGTTGGATGAGTTGAGCTCGAAGGTGCTTCCAGCTCCAAGGTTCTAGGATAAGGCAGGAAGCATCAGTTTAGCAGGCAGAAGCCTGGCTCCCAGGTCCAAGCACATCCATGAATATCCGTATAGAGCTAGAAATGTGAGGGGACAGAATTCAATGTGATCTCTTCCGTGTGCATGTAGGGCTCCCTCCCAGGAGCAGATCCCAGCCTGTCCTGCCTTCTCCCACCATCCAGAAACCCTCCACAGGGTCCGCTTAGTGCACCTGAGCCTGCTTCCCTCCAGGGCTGACCAGTGGTCCTCGCCTCCTTCCACTGCCTGAATGGGAGGCCCACAGCCCTTTCCAGACACATTTCTCCCAAATGACATGTTTCTATATATGTGGGTGTTATTCATTAGCTTCAGCTTCAGCTTACACCTGCCTACCAAGCATATCCTCATTGCTCTTTGAGTTGGCCAACACAGGTAGGGAGGTGTCCAAGGTTCTGAAGAGAGCCTTGGCCTTGGTGGCAGGTGAGTCTTTGCCACTAGCTTACCAAGGTGTGACAGACAGGTGACATGTGACAGGTGACGAGTCAGCAGCTGAGCAGTCAGGTGGGGGCAGGAAGGCATAGCAAAGAAGCCAATTTAGACTCGATCTCAGAAGTTTATTCATGGAGAGAGCTGGAAGGGGGTAGCCTGGGGACAGAGTGCTGTGCTCCCTTCACTGGCTGCATAGGCAGGGAGACCACCTGTCAGGGATCCTAAAGTGGGGGGGGTCCTTTCTTCTGTGACTTGCACTAGATTGTCATTGAAATCCCCTCCAACTCTCAGGTTCCGTGATTATGTGAAGTCCCTTCCCATCTGAGACTCAGTTTCTCTAGCTGTAAAATAGCGTTGAATGCTGTCATGGGGAAATCCTTTTGTAGCATCACATAAATGTGAGAGATTTTTCTGGGCTGGGGATGTTGCAGGAATCTGCCTGGGAAGGGAAGCCGATGGCAGGAGGCTGCATCATCCAGGAAGTTTCTCCACCTCTCTTTGTCCTCCTCCGATGTCTTGCAGGGTCTCAGAAGATCCCAGGGTGGCAACTTTCTCCTCATTGGGTTTCACCTGGCACTCAGCCCCAGTTGTATTTTTGGGTTGTGTTTTCTTGTGATCTGGAGTTTTCATCAGACACATTGTTTTGAGAGGATTCCCCAAATTCCATGATGCATCGATGAATCAGATTTTTCCATACAGCATCAGGGAGTCACTTATTCTCTCTCTTTTCCCCAGAATTATAAATATAATATAAATGAAAGGGATTTTTCCCCTCACATATAGGTTTTTACTATTTGGAGCAGTGAAAAACAAACAGAAAAAATTACTAAAAAGGTGACACCACTGGGCACTGAGGGAGAGCTGGGCTGTGAGTCAGGATGCCCTGAGTTCAAATTGTACCTCAGGCACATACTAGATGTGTGGCCCTGGGTAAGTCACATTACCTCTGCCTGCCTCAGTTTCCTCATCTGTGCAATGAGAGGGTTGAACTCCTTGGTCTCTTGGGTTGGCCTTGTACCTCTGACATTTCCTCCAGCTATAATGAACATTCAGCTATGCTGATTCAGCACCAGAGAACACACTTGTTTTGAAGCCTAGCCAGATTTTTCTAGAGGAGGCTGTTTGGCTCTAACCTAATTTGGCAAACTGAGGTTTCTTAACTAATAACAGTAGTGGCTAAGGCACTTCTGAACTTGGCCCTGGGTATGTAGGGCTGGGGAGGAGGTGCTGGAGTCGCATGACCTAAGGATGGATCCTGGTTCTTTTGCTTCTTCTGGGTCTAAGTAGGGACTGGTCACCTCCCCTTCCTGGGCCTCCACTTCCTCATCTCTAAAATGGGAACGACCAGTCTTGTGCTCCAATACTCTCTCCCTAGGCTGTGAGGATCCTTGAAGGACAAGAAGGGTAGGATAGGCTTTGCTGACTGTAAAGGGCTCGGAAACATCAGCTCCCATTCTTCCTGTCTCAGTAGTCACAAACCCCAGCAGGGTGTGACTGGCATTCTCGGCTCGCCTTGGTTTGAAGAAGTTTCTGCCAAAAGAAGTAGCTGCCCTAAAACCCCAGATGGGAGGCCCTCCTCTCCCCGCTGGCCTGGTGCTCATCTGGGGAGGACACGGAATGTCCTGGGAGAGGCCAGTGGGGCTGGATGGTGGGGGACATGGAGGGGAAGAAAGGGAGGAACAGATATCAATTAGAGCTGGTCTGATCCGGGTACGAGCAGGGAGGAGTGACTGGTCTCCTGGAGAAAGCATGGGGCTGGAGGCAAAGGAACTGGTATCAGCTCCCTGGCCCTGCTTCTTCCTGACTGGATGACCTTAGGCAAGTCATTCATCTGACCTGTCTCCCTGTGCTTCAGTTTCCTTGAGTGTACAGTGGGAGGTAGGTAGCTAGCCTCTAAGGTTTCTCTCCCATCTTAATCTTGTCTGCCCCTAGAAGAAAGGAAGCTGGCCAAGGAATCGTTCATAAAGAGGCTTTTATGGAGCCCTCCCCTGTCACCGGATGCAAAGCAGCCTGTCTTCTCTGCTCAATCGCTAATTAATTGGACGGATTTTCTCAGTTAATTAAAGAGGATGCAGGCAAACCACAGAAAACAGCTCGCAGCAAGTTAGGGAACTCTGCATTATGGAGAGGGCTTTCTCCCCCTCCCAGTTTGGGAAGGAAGTGTTTCTGCTTCAGCAGAACAGAGGCCCTCACTAACACCTCTTCCAGATGTGTGAGGGGCTCCCCTGCCAAGCCCTGCACTCTGGAGCTGAGAAAGGGCACAGCCAATCTCTGGTGTTTGGGAGGAGGGCTGTGGCTGATGCCTCCTCCAGGAAGCCCTGAACATATCCCTTCCTTCCCATCCTATGAAGCCCAGCTCAAATCCATCTGGAACCCTCAATCCCCCTGGGCTGTCCCCTCCCCCAACCCTATCTCCCAGGGTCTCACACAGCACGTTGGACCTCTCTGATGTGTGCATTGTATAGTATTGGGGTCTGTACTAGACAGGAGAGAGCCCACAGTCATACAAGGCTATGCTCTCTGCTGGTGGCAGCACTTTTAGGGGAGGATCCTCACGAGAGGTAGAGAGGTAGAACAGTGGAGAGAATGCCAGGCCTGAAGTCAGGAAGACCTGAGTTCAAATTCCTGCTTTAGACCAGCTGTGTGACCCTGGACAAGTCCCTTAACCTCTGTTTGCCTCAGTTTCCTCATCTATATAATGGGGTTATAACAGCACCACCTCCTTCCCAGGGTTGTTGTGGGATTAAATAAAGCACTTAGCACACAGTAGGTGCTGTATAAATTCCCTCCTTCACCAGGAGCTCCCTATGGCCATGCAGTCACAGGCCTCGTCCCTCCACCTTTCACTCTCTATTAGAACGTAAGCTTCTTGAGGGGAGGAACCCTGGTTTTTTTGCTTCTACCTTCTTGCTGTGGTGAAGGGCCCTGAGTCTGTATGTTGCGTCTGGCAGGTGAAGGATCCAGGGATGTTTAGCAAGAGCAGGACAGAGGGGGTGGTCCCTGTTCTCAAGGATTTGAGGGTTGTCGTGCTTGCCTTGGTGGAACAAGAAGCCGTAGGGAGAATTACCAAGAGGCTGCTTTAGACTCTGAGAGCTCTCCCAGTGAGGAATGAGCCATCTGCAGAGGGGGCAGGCTGTGTCTCACAGGAGGATACGAGCAGAGGCTGCTAAGAAGATCCAGGAGTTCTGTGCAGGACCTTAGTGGGCCACTGAGATGCCTTCTAACTCTTTAAAGACAACCATCAGGGTTCTGGGTTTTTAGCACCAATCCTCAGTTCCCACCAAGCACACCTGGACCCTGGTTTACCTTCCAGAGAGTTGAGCACCCTGAGAGCAAAGACCTCATCACCCCCTGCCCCTTAAAGACTCCTTCCAGAGGGGAGGGCCTGGAGGAGGGAGGCAATCACTAGGGGCAAAAGGGAATTGTATTTGGAAAGTCTTGCCCCAAGGGGTTCCTCCTGAATCCAGCTCTCCCCAGAGTAGGAACAAGGATGCTCCTGTATTTCTGTACTCTTTATAAAGTTCTTTCCCTCCCAAAGAGCCCTGCAAAGTAGTAAATGCGTGTGTGTGTGTGTGTGTTGTCAACCCCATTGTACAGATAAGAACCCTGAGGCTCAAGATGTGGCAGAGGAACAGCCCTTTCTTGGGAGGGAGGCAGGAAGCCTGGGTTCAGATTCTATATCTGCTAGTGACTATCAGTTCCACTTTAGGCCAGCCTTTTCTCCAGTTTGAGCCTCAGGCCAAGAGGCCTCCTGATTCCAGGGCCAGTGCTCTATCTACTGTGCCACCTAGCTGCCCCTTTGCAAAGGGGAGGAGGCTCATCCTCCATCTCTTTGGGGGAAGCCATCTTCTGCCCCTTTCCTTTTGTTCTGGTTGGAGATGCCGTGTCTTGTTTCCTCACTCTCTGGCTCTCCTGTCCTGTCTCTCCTGGACAACCTTTATAGAAGGAGGGAACAGCCAGGACCTTTTCCTCATCAGTCAGTTCTGCTGGGCTGGCTCCTTCCCTCTGAGTCCCTTCCATCTCCCTTGCTCTGACAGGTTCTCCAGGCCATTTCTCTGCCTTTCCAAGTGACATCCCTTTATCCCAGGCCTTACACTCAGACTGAGTGGCTCACCTGATGCCCCATTCACCCCCTCGGTGGGATCATGGCAGTTTCTTGTCAGTGCCCACTTTGATTCAACAAGCATTTACTAAGACCAGGGAAATGATGTTCTTCCTTGCCCCTCAGAGCTCACAACCTAAGTTTCCTCATTTGTAAAATGCACATCTTAACATTTGTGCCACATTCCTTGCAAGGCTGTTGTGGGCAAAGTGTTCGGGGAACCTGAAAGTTCTCAGGGAGGCAATGGGATTTGAAGAGGGGCTATTCAAAGTGGGGCTTTGAGGGAAGGCAAGAATTCCAAAGGGCAAAGAGGGCTGGAGGCTTTCTAGAGCCAGGTTTAGAGACAGAAGGGCCCTTCTGGCTTATTAGCCCAGCTGGAGGTGAGTGAATGGCCCAGGATCACACAGCTAGGTGGTCAGGACAAGTCTGCTCACTCCCCATCCAGGGTGAGGAGTCTGGCTCAGAGGATGGCCAGAGCATCAACGGGGCTGGGCTGTGTGAGGGGGAAGGGTGGGGAGAAGGCTGACAAGGTAGGTCTGAGCCTCACACTCCAGGCTAAGTCATTAGAGTGTATCCTCCAGGCTGCGGGCATTGGAGAAGGGGTGGCATGGGGAGGCTTTGTGGAGGAGAGTCTGGAGTGAAGGGAGATGAAGGAGGAGGCGGCAGCAAGAGTCCAGGCCCAAGGGGCCAAGGGCAAGACCCAGGGGGTGGCTGTGGGAATGGAGAGGAGGAGTCAGAGGGATGGAGGGAAGGATATGAGGGATGGATAGATGGAAGGATGAGGGGCAGCTGGGTGGTGCACTGGGCTGCCCACTGCTCAGGGGGCAGCTTTATCCTCACTGGTGCATCACTGACACAGGAGCCTGTCTTTACCCACGATGTGATAGATGACCTCAAACTACAGAATGCCACAGCTAGAGGGACCCTCAGGGGTGAGGGGCAATTGCTTGATTCCCTCTTGTCCAGCTGGTGAGCCTCAGGCTCAGAGAGGGTGAGGCATGGTTCCTGTTTGGGCACCTTGGGTCCAGATGTTCCTGTGTATGGCTGGCGTCTCCTGGGAGTTTTGGTGTTGTCCGTCAGCTAGGAAGAACAAGGGACTCTTTTTCCTTGGTCTCTGATGGTCTCATTTGTTGGGGGCTAAGGAGGATGGGCAGCGCCTTGGACAGCTGGACGTGGAAGGCCGGGCCAGGTAGACTGGGCTGAGCTCCCTGCCAGTGCGGGAGTGCCCACTCCGCCTGACGCAGTCTCCTCGCTGCTTCAGAGAAGCCTGCAGGCCGAGGGAGCAAAGGGTGGCTACACCCACTCGATGCCAACACCAGCAGAGCTGGAAGGGCTAATTTTAGCCCTTGTATGCTTGGCATTGTCCCTCTTTGCTCCAAGATGTTTCAGGAGATACAATAAAGTATTTTGTTCCCACATGCCCGGATGCTTTGACAAAGGGATGGCAAGGACGGCGAGGCGAGGGACGTGACTCAGGGCTCGGTGCCCATCTGAGGCAGAGGCTGACATTCCTGGAAGAGGCGAATAAGGCCAGAACACTGTAAACACCGCCCTGGCTGGGGAGCCAGGGGAGCCATCCTTCAGATAGGGGGGCTCAGCCGTGCTTGTGCATCGGAGCCCACCCTGGCCCCCCTGCTGACCTCTGACGTGGAGCCAAGTGATTTCAGGAGGTTAAGGGTCTCAGAGTAGTGCATTGACAGCCCCATGTGTTGCACCCTCCTCTTGGCTTGGCAGAGGTGGCCCATCTGTCCTCCTCCCAGAGCTCTTCTCCCATCCCCCGCTGGCAGAGTAGAAAAGCCCTCTGTGACCAAGTTGGGCCAATCTCTTCCTTCCTCTCAGGATCAGTTTCCCCAGCTGAACAATGGGAGGCTAGGCCTCTGTGGGCCCTGCCAGCACTAGAAGGGAATACCTTCTGTATATCTCTGTCCCCTGCATGAGGACAAGGAGGCCCAGCACTGTCTACTGCTGCTACCACAGAAAAGCCACTTAGGGAATATTGCTCAGTTCTCTATCTTGTAAAACCACTCACAAGCTCAGAAAATGTGGCTCCCTGGTCTTTACCACCATCACTAGTGTTCACACGATCCACTATACCCATCCCTGTCACCATGGCCCCTCCATGGATCTCTGTTCATGGCCTCCAGAAGGCTCTACCACCACCACAGGAGGAAGCTGAGGCTTAGGGAGGGCAGCCTGAGGTTTGTCCAAGGAGGACCAGAGATGAGCATAGACCTGGCGCTCACTTCACTGGTGGAAGGACACCCTCTGTCCACGCAGGTCAGCACCTTGCTGTGACTCACAGTCTATCTGTCTCAGAGATATTCCTATATCACCGGGAGGGCTGAGTGACCTCCAGGGTCACACAGCCAGGAGGGGCTGGGGTCAGACTTGGATTATTGTTCCCATCACTGACTGGTAGCTGAGGTCAGAGCCACAGAAGGAGCAGGCATCTGAGGCAGGGCCTGCCTGACTGGGGCCACCTCTCCTTCCACCGCTGGGCACCTTGGGTTTCATTTCATCGGGTCCCATCGTTTCACAGACTGAGAATCAGAGGCCCAGCAGGGACAAATCCAAAGTCCCACAGCTCCAGTGTGTGTAGCCAAGCCTAGAACCTGGGGCCCCTGACCCTCACCCCAGCCGTATCAGCTCTGCCAAACTGTACTCCAGTCCATTTTTGGAATGAAGTGGAAAGCATTGCTGAGGGCTTCCATGTGCCAAGCACTGTGCTGATTACCAGAGACACGACTCAGCGAGCCAGACACAGTCCCTGCTTTCCTGCTGCCCACATCCTAATCAGTAGAGACAGCTCCACCTTTTTTGATAGGGCAGTCACAGGCTGAGAGGGCCAAAGGGAAGGGGTCTGCAGCCCCAGGGCTTCTGTATCTTCAACTTGATGGCTCCTGTTTTCAGATGAGGAGACTGAGTCAGGGAGACGGCAACAACAAGCAGGGTCAGAATCAGGATTAGAACCTGGGTCTCCTGACTCCCAGCCCAGACCGTCCCTTGCCGGACCTCAGTTTCCCCACATTTAAATGAGGGGGTGGCGCCGGATGGTCCCTAAAGTTCCTTCCTGCTGTCACGACATCCATGCAGAGGGAGCCAGGCACTGTCAGCCACTCCTCGGCAGGACAGACGGCCAGATGGAAGGCTTGCTTGTGATTATTAATGAGAGCATTTCCTCCTCAAGCTTTCCAGAATTAGTGGTGTTCGATGCTCCCGGCTGACAGTCTGCTTCCTTTCATAGAAATCTCTGGGAAATAAATAGGATGGCTGG
>CM053595.1:321777542-321782542 GCA_028646575.1 Pseudocheirus occidentalis
TCCCCCCATTCAGTTCTGGAAGGAGGCACCATCCCCCCATTCAGTCCTAGAAGGAGGCACCTTCCCCCCATTCAGTCCTGGAAGGTTGTACACCCCCATTCAGTCCTAGAAGGAGGCACCTTCCCCCCATTCAGTTCTGGAAACAGGTGCCATCGGGAAGATGGAGACTCGATGAGCTGAAGCAAAGTGAAGTTAGAAACACCAGGACAATGATTCATACAACAAGAAACAAAATGATAAAGTAAGAATCAGGGCTCACTGCCACAGACAACCCCGAGGACCGAGGATGAAGGACCTTCCCTGCCCCCTCCCAGGGGGCCCAAGTGAGACATACACAATGTGGGAATCTCCTTTCTCCGACTGTGCATAGTTGTTACCAGTTTCATTTTTCTATTAAAAATTAGACATCGGAGGGAATAGAAACAAAAGTATTAACTGGGAAAAAAGAGGGAAGTAAAAATCTATAAGCATGCATAGACAAAATGGAAGGGAGAACCTACAAGTAGGATAGTTTTGAAAGTAACATGTAGAATTTGTTACATATTTTCAAGAAATCACTTCTGTCTTAGATCATGGATCAGAGAATATGAGAGGTGGGAAGGACTTGGGACATTAAACATAGGCTAACACCAGCAGGCGGGGGCTCAGAGCTAAGGCACCCCAACCTCTCTACTTTCCACAGATTCTGTATTAAAGTCATTCCTGGGAGTGCTCTGCTTCTGGTGATTAATTTGTTTAGCAAGAGCCAGAGCTCCATGGGAAATGATCCAGCAGCAGTTGAAGTGGTTTGGCTTCAATTGTGCTGGAAAGCTGAGGCGTGGTCCTCTGGGAGGGGTGCCCCACCTTCTTTCCCTGAAGGGCTGCAGGGATAGCAGCCCTGGGCTGAGGTGAAGCATAGGTTACCCTAGTACATTCTAACTGGGCAGAAAGTGAGAGCTGCTGTTATCCAAAGGGGAGCAGACTGAGCGGGAGCCCCAGAGCAGGGCGTGATCACCCAGAAGACTCCCCACACATGGAGACTGGAGGCTCAGGGGTGTTTAGAGGCTAATAATAACATCCCACATTTCTACAGCACTTATGCACCTGGTACTGGGCTAAGTACTTTACAATAATGATGTCAGGGCGAAGGCAACATCATCATAGAGGAGAGAAGGGGGTGTATGTGTATGAGGGGGTGTATGAGAGAGATCACAAAAGGAGGAACTGATGGGAACTGGCAACTGATCATGGGGCAGAGGAGGCAGGGAAAAGGAGCAGTGGAGGGCGTTTCGGTTGCAAGCCCGGATGACTGGGAAGACGCTGGTGCTCTCCACAGGTTCCAGAAGGAGGAAGATTGTTGGGGGAAAGACGGCAAGTCCTGTCTTGGACGTGGGGAGTTTAAGATGTCTGGCAGAGTCCAGCGAGCAGCTGGACAGGTAAGTCTGGAGGGCAGGAGACAGGCTAGGGCTGGACAAGCCGAGCTGAGAGTCATGCAGAGAAATGATGGTGGGATCCATGGGAGCTGACGAGATGCCCACGCACAACAGTGTGCGTACATGCATGTGTGTCTACAATATGCAACAGCAGATCACCAAGTATAATAGTGTGTGCATGTGTACACATATGTGCGTCTACACACATGCATGCCACACATAACAGTATGATAGCACAGGAGAAGAGGGCCCATGGCAGAGCCCCGAAGGGACGCCTACTTTAGTGGTCATACCCTTGATGAAGACTCAGCCAAGGAGACTGAGCAGGAGTGTTCAGACAGGTAGGAGGCAACCCAGGAGAGAGGGGGTCACAGAGCCCTGAGAGTCTTCTCTGCCAAAGGGGAGAGAGTGGCCAGCAGTGAGATCCGCCACAGAGAGGTCAAGAAGGAGGATGGAGAAGAGGCTGTTCAGCCATCAGGGGCCAGGAATCTAAGACTCAGCCCTGCCCTTTCTCTGACTTCCCCTTCCATGAAGGTCCAGCTTCCAGAGGAAGAAGCTGAGGGTCAGAGAGCACCCTAGATCACACAGGCTGGGCCACAGACACAGACCCAGGAAATGACCTCGGACGTCACCTCCTCCTCCTCCTCCCTTTTTACAGACGAGGAAACTGAGGTTTAGGCAAAGGAGAGGACAAAGGCCCAGAGGAAGCATGGCTTTCTGGCCAGCACAGAGTGGGAGAATCCAACCATAAAGGGAAGGGATTCCCATTCGGACCCAGCTGGTATTGGAATACCTCTGGGGGGTGGGCTGGGGCACCTGCCTCCTGGAGCAGCCCATCCCACCTCTAGAGGGCCACTGGGATGGCGAGCTTACATGCCCCTCTTTGTCCCTTCCTCCCTCCCCCACCACCAACGGCCTTGGATCACACAGAGGTGTCACCTCTGACCCACTGCCAGGCCATCATCCTTAGAGCAGAGGCTTCTTGTGTGTAAGAGTGACCTCAGCTTTTGTACTCGGATACCCAGAACCTCACACATAACAGGTGCCTAATAATGCTTGCTGGTCGATTGACTGGTGTGTGTGTGTGTGTGTGTGTGTGTGTGTGTGTGTGTTTGCACATACTCGTGAAGGCTGTCCCAGGGCTTTCACACCTGGCATCCCAGACCCTTCATCCCAATCCCATTGTAAGGTCTCTGTACATACCTCTGGGGCCATGGCTCTTGGGCACAGGCTCCATCCTGGCATCTCAGAGCCTATGGCCAGGCAGGTCCGCCACCTTTCTCTCCTTCCCCTCACTCCCTAGGGGAGAGGAGCTGGTGTCTCTGCATGCCCTCTCCCCATAACCTCTGGGGCATTGGGGTGACCAAGAATTCTTTATGAAGGAGACACAGAGGGGTGAATGAAAACGCGGAGCCAGAAGGTCCCACACCCCTCAAAGCCTTCGCAGCAGCAGCATTTAGGGGCCAAAAAGTGGGTGCCTGCTGAACCACTAGCCTAGATGTGGCGCATGGAGCTGACTGGCATGTGAGGCCCACAGAGAAGCCCAAGAAGGCTTGTGTGCACTGATGCAAAGTGAAGGGAGCAGAGCCAAGAACACAGAGCCACCCTCACATTCACACAGGCCCCCCTCTGGCTTCTCTGTCTTTAGGCTAGAAGTCTCTTCTGAGGCCCCACCACCCCAGCTGCTTCCACCACTGCATCCCAGGGAGCTCCGGTCATTTTGTGGTACTTGTCCCAGGGGAGAGGACAGACAATTCTGCCTTCAATGCAGCCACCTTCTCTGTCTGGAAGCCAGCAAAGTCATCCCCCCATTTTTCAGATAGGGAAACTGAGCCCCACCAAGTTTAAGTGACTGTGGGTCACACACCTAGTACGTGCCTGAGGAGGGATTTGCACTCAGTGACCCTGCTGCCTCTGAATCAAGCTTTTCTGAAGCAAGCCCTTTGTGCCAGGTATAAGGCTGTCTCTGCAGCTGCCAGAGAGCTCCCTCTCTTCCTTGTTAAACATGCCTGCCTGACCTCATGGTTTCCATGTGTGGCACCAGTATGGCTGGGCTCTTCCCCCTCCCTCCCCTCAGGCCCTACTCAGTCCTGAAGCTGGAGCATCTCTCTGCCTACCTCCCCATCTCTGTTCCTGTGACCACTGGCAGGACTGGCCAACAATGTCTCTGCTCCTTGGGGAATACTCATCTCCTGCACCTCTGCTGCCACTGCCTTCCTTCAGATACTTCCAGGACATTTTTTCTTAAGCACAGATCTGGTCACGTCACTCCCCTATTCACAAATCTTCAGTGGCTGACTCCCTATGGCCTGTCAAATAAAATGCCCTCTTCTCTGCTGATGTTCAAAGCCCCTAAAAGTCCAATATATAACCCCCCCCACACATACACCGTACTAGCCTCATCCATGCACTCTATGCCCCAGCCAAACTTGGGCACTCTGTGCTCCCCAAACATGTCCTGATTCTGTGCCTTTGCTCAGTCACCCCTACTTAATACCTGGGTGACCTTGGACAAGTCAGTCCTCCACCCTGGGCCACAGTCTCCTTCCCGGTAAAATTGGGGGAATGGATTGGATGGTTCTCAACTCACCACCCTCTGAGACAATGCTTGCCCCTGAAGTGAAGACTGGAAAGGTTTCCTCTCTAAGCTTCCCTGTATCTACCCAAGAGTGTTTGTCTGTGTTCTAAACAAGCCTTTACTGGCCTAGGAAAACCTGCCTGCTCTCTGCTGTACCTGCCCACAAATGAAGCCTCTGAGTCAGAACGACAATGTGCCCCTCGGATCAGAGAGTCACAGGAGGGTCAATCTGGAGCTGGAAGGGGCCGCAGAGTCCCCTTGCCCAGCCCCTCATTTCACAGATGAGGAAGCTGAGGCTCAGAGAGGACCCCCCAGGAAGATGGTGGCAGAGAGGGCTGAGCTACAGCCTGTGGGGGCCCAGGTCGGTGCTTCTGCCTCTGCTGGGGGTGGGGGGAGGGGTCTGAACCTCGCTGCATCCTGGACCCCTTGGGCAGCCTGGTGAATCCCAGGGACCGCTTTGAATCTTGTTTCCAAATGCACAGAATAAAACGCAGAAATGCCATCATCTTGAATGAGGTGGGCTTCTTTCCCTGCCCGCCTAAGCTCGTGGCCCATGTTTAAGGCCCCGGCTCTCCCTGACCCCCGCGGACCCTCAGACTTCCTCAGAAGCTCATCTTTCAGGGAGCGTCTTCCCTCCTGAGCAGGACAAAGCCGCAGGACTCGTCCTGATAAAAGGAAGCCTTCATCTTTGATTTTAAAGCCAAACGGAGCTTCCTTTCTGCTGGGAGGCCGTTACAGCTCTCAGGGACGTTAGAGGGAAGGTCAGCCAACAAGCACCATTAATAAGAGCAGTGCCCTGGCTAACATTCACACAGCGTCTCCAGCAGCTCTGCCAAGTGCTTTGTGCTCATCTCGTGTGAGCCTCAAAGCGACCCTGGTAGAAAGGCGCTATCATTACCCCATTGTTCAGATGACGAAACTGAGGCAAGCAATACTTAAATGCAGCCCAAGGTCACACAGCTGGTGGCTGAGGCTGGATTTGAATTCAGGCTTTTCTGACTCCAGCACTG
>CM053595.1:321787542-321800420 GCA_028646575.1 Pseudocheirus occidentalis
ATAGCTAAAGAAACTGAGGCAGGGAGGTGGTTCCTTGACTGGGGACAGGCTCTGGCGGTCACTTTATGGGACAGAAGGCAACCTGGCTCCCAGTGCTTCCTCTGATGTTCTACCAGCAGGGCCTCTCCTTGAGGACACCAAAGACCCTTCTAGCTCTGAGCTGAGGTCCCGGCTGCTGCAAACCTCGCTGTGGCTCCTTCTTCTGTCCCTCAAAGTCTTCACCATCTGTCTTTTCTCCGCTCCTTGCGTTGTCTGTGTTGTGTGCAGGGTGTCTCCCCCACAGACTCTAAGTTCCTTGAGGGAAGGGAGCATCCCCAGTGCTGTGTGTAGGGGCACAGCAGGTACTTAATGAATGCTGACAGACTGATCTTTCCAGGTTGCTACACACTATTGGGCCCCATTTTCTCCCATTTCCCACTTCCATGCCTTTGCATGGGCCATTCTCCAGCCCTGGAATGCTTTTTTCTTCTCACCTCCCCTTCTGAGACTCCCTGCTTCCTTCAAGACTCAACTCCAGGGCCCCCTCCTCAAATAGAGGCCTCTCTGTAATGCCCCACTCCAAAATGGCTTTGGATTTGTTTTTTATACATGTTTTATTTACTTATCTGTGCCTAATTTTATAGAAAGCGGGGGGAAGGAAAGAAGCACTTATAAAGACCTACTGTGTGCCGAGGGTTTTACACATATGAGCATATTGGAAGGTAGATAATCTTTGGGTTTGGTTCTTATGTCTCCATCTGGGATCTGACACAGGGTAGGGCACATAATAAAAGCTTGTTGATTGACTGCTGTCCTTCATGATTTAGGTTTGCAAAGCGCTTTCCTCAAGGTGCCCCATGACGGAGGTATCCCCTTCCTCATTTGAGAAGCAACAGCCTCCAAGCTGCCAAGTGATTGGTCCAGGATCCCATGGCTTTAGCAAGGGTAGAGGCCAGACTGGACTATCCCTGGGGTTTGGCTCCAGGTCCAGGCTGCCCATGCAGAGGCAGGAATTCCCTAAGCCTGGAGCTGGGAGGCCCCCCTCAGGGGGAGGGCCGCCCTCAGGGAACGGTCCCTGGGCCAGGCTACTGTGCTCAGCTCTTCCCAGAGGCCCACAGGGAGTTGCTGGGAGAACCTGGGGAGGGGCCTCAGCTGGTGCAGATCCTGGCATTTTCCCAGCACACTAATGGAAGTTTCTCTAAACATCCCATCCTCCATCTCTTGTACAGTTCCGACTCCTCTTGGGTCCTGTTACATAATCCCTCCCTGGCCTCTCTGCGGTCAGCCAGTGTCTTTTCCATTTGCCCTGCCCTACCTTTCCTCCATGACACTTGGTGCCTCCCTTGACCCTTCCTTGCTATATCTGGAGGCCCCAGCTCTGCCTTGGGATAGCTCTTCAGAGGGATGCCACAGGCCTTGGATTTACAAGGCGACAAGATCTGAAAGGGCCAGTCAGAGGCGGAAGGGGAGCCAATGGCCAGCCAGCCGGCCTGGATAGCCTCCCCTGCTGGCTTTCTTGGCTGTGAAGGCTGTCCCTTCCACGTGCCTCAGATCTCTATGATAGGGACAAAGTAGACCTCAGGAGATGGGGGCTGCCCTGGAGGGGGATGGACCAGGAGGCAGCTGCCTCTGACACTCATGGACTAGGAGCATGGGGGCTTGGGGTGGCTTCTCCCAGACAGATAACACTGACCTAGGAGCCTGACCGTCACCCGTGTGCACCAGGCCCAGAGAGCTCTGCCTGACTTCTTGGTAGCAGGATCTCAGAGCTTTGTGGCTGACAGCAAGGCAGACATGAAGTTTGCCCCTGATGATTGGGGATTTTCTGGACTCAGCCTCCCCATTTAGTTACACAATTCCTCTTCTTGTACAGGACTGTATAGGACTTGTTCCTCCAAACCCCATCCACCCAGGCAGGGGGCATCTGATCTGTCCACACAAAACATGCAAAGAAGTCTGCACTACATTTCAGAACTGGCTTGGCCACCTGCCTTTCCTTCAATGTCATGCCAGAAACCTGGATGAGAGAAAGGACTGGCTGGGGGAACCTCAGACGCCTTCGAATTCTAACCCATTCATTTTAATGAGGCAGTGAGGGGAGGCCAGTGTCCAAGGCCACAGAGGGAGTCAGCAGCTGAGCAAGGACTGGAGTTCTTGAACTCCACTCAGGTCTGTGAGGTCTTAGAAGAAGGAGCTCAGAGGGGAGGTCCTGGCTCAGCCACTGACCATGTATAAGACCTCAGCCTAATCACCTCACCTCTCTGAGACTGGCACTGGGGAGCCAAAGATGAGCCACAGGATCTGAGAGTGGCCAGCCCCTATACACACGGAATTCCCAGGAAGACTCCCCAGAAGTTCTTGAGACTTGCCAAGGAGGGGGGAATCCACCAGCTCCAGAGGCAGCCCCTTTCACTCTGGGACAGTCATTGCTCCTGGAAAACAAGGTCTTTGCCTTCAAATAGCTTCCCATCTACTAAGAGGAGCTTCCCTTTAGGCTGTGTGTGCCACACACAATGCATGGCAGCTGAGACCTTAGGCTAGATCCTAGAGCCAAGGGTGAGGAGGGAGAGAGATCTCTGCCAGCAGGGGCAATCAGGGAGGACTTTAAGGGAGAGGCGGCAGTGCCAGAACAGAGCCTTGAAGGCCAAGGTTCTAGGCACAGGGTAGGTGATGCAGCTCAGAATTCAGACTGGTGGCTGGTTGGGGGAGAGTGATGGGGCAGAGGTGCAAAGCCCTGGAGGCCCCCGAAAGGAGAAGGCAGCAAACACTACCTTCAGGCTCGAGAAGGGAAGGAGAATGAGGGGAACTTTGTGGGGGGGGGGTTGGGAGGGTAAGCAGAGGAAGCACCCAGGGACTCAGTGAGCTCTGAACATCAGAGGGAAGCCCAACACATCCGCACTTCAGATTGAGGCTGACCTCTACCGTTCCAAATGGACACTGAGGGGGAGCCAGCTGGTGACAGTCAGTAAAGGTATAGTGGAGAGTACTGGGTTTGAATCATGCCTGAGACCTGTCCAGCTATGTGCCACTGGCCAAGTCACTTCAACTCAGCCTCAGTTTCCTCTACTGTGAAATGAAGGGTTTAGTCTCAAAGATGTAAGTGGTCTCTCAGTCTCGGACCCCAAGACTTGCGCTGCTGAATTTGTGTGGTATCCCTGAGGAGAAGGTGAGCTCCTTGAGGGCAGGGACTGATTGCTTTTTGTATTTACACCCTGCATACCCGCACCGAGGCCTGTTGAAATGTTCGCTGCTTCTTTAGGGCTCTAGGGAGCCACGGGGCATTGGGGAGCAGGGGAGTGCCTGGCCTCTCTGTCTTCCCGGGAGGGTGTGAATCAGCGCTGCGCATGCCCCCAGCCCAGATGCCGGACCCCTTCTTCCCCTCCTCAGTCCCCTTCTCTCCCCCTCGTCCCTCCCCAAACCCCCCCTTCGCCGGCCCAGCGTGCCCACCTTCACGTAGAGCTGCTGGAACTCCTCGAGGTTGAGGCGGCCGCTGGGACAATCCTTGAGGAAGCCCTTGTACCACTGTTTGAGTTCGTGCTCGTTGAACTCGGTGCTCTTGACCAGGTCTTCCATCACCTCGGGGGCCAGCTTGCTGTTCTGTTTGCCCATGGTGCCTGAAGGGAAGGACGGGACAGTGAGCAGAGGGCAGCCGCGGCGCTGGAAGTCCGGGACACAGACAGGACCCCAGAGAGGAGGAGGCTGCGCCCAGGGCTTCCCGGTAATAACGGCAGAGCTGGGACTTGATCCCAGGGCTTCAAAGGCCAAACCTGGCATTCTTTATGTTAAAGAACACCTCTCAGCCTCAGTTTACTTCTCTGTAAAATAAAAGGAGGGAACTAAACAGGAAGATAACCATTAGTAACAATAGTCAAGCAGATGATGAAACCAGCATCCGGCCTCTGGGTGGGGAGGTGGGGAGCCAGGGATCCTGAGTAACGCATACCCTCTGCCTTCCACCAGACTTACCCTCACATGGCAAACACAGACTCCACCCTCGGTCCTCCCATGGTGTCTGTCTCCAACGGAGGGCTTAGACCCCAAATGACTGTGACCAAACAAAAGTGTACCTTTCAGTGTAGGAGGGCCCTGGGCTTGCCTCCCTTCACAGCCTAGGCACAGAACTGCCCTTCCATGCCCCTCCTCATGGGTCCACCAAATGCCCACCCACGGCACCAGGCACAGTGAGAAGGCAAATCAGTCTGCCTTCTAACAGGCCTGCAGTCAGAGAGCCCTGGGCATTAGCGCTGGCACTCCGAGGCAGTCTGGACTTCCTCGGCTCTGTTGGGAGGATAGCTCAGCTTTAGTCTGCCTCTCACCCTGGGTGAGATCAGGCTAAAAAGAGGATGCTATCAGCTCCAGAGAAGGGTTGCATGTGAAGGGGTCTGAATGCCAGGACAGCAGGTCTGCCCTCCTCACACAGAGGAGCCCCCAGAGGCTCCAAGTGACCCTAACACAAGGCACACTTCTCCGGCAGTTAAGATTCACAAAGCCCTTTGCCAACATTGTTTGATCTTCACAAAACTTTCAGAGGTGGGTTCTATCATTATTCCCATTTCACCAGATGAGCAGACTGCTGTAGATGGAGGTTAAATGACTTGTCCAGGGTCACACAGCTAGGAAGTGGCAGAAGCTGGATGTGAATTCATGTCTTCCAGATGGCAGACCCACTCCTCCCCCCACCTTCCGACCACCTTCATTCTTCCCAAGAAGGCCAGCTTCTCATTAGCCTCTGAGCTGCCGGGACCTCAGTGGCTACTGGTCCAGCCCATTCTGAGCCTGATTCTCCTGACAAGAGGCTGGGCAGCCTCAGAATTAGGTCTCTAGTGACTCTGTTGCACAGCTCTGCAGAGCCAAGACAGTTTTGCCTTGCTGGCTCCGCCTTGTGGGGCCAAGCAGAACAAAGCTAATCCTCCTTCCCTATGGCGGCCCTCAGAATGCTGGAGGACACCCAGCAGGGCCCCAGGTCCTCTCCACGCTGAACAAGCTCAGCCTCAGAACTCTGTTTATCTGTCCATCTGTCTGTTTGTCTCTCTCCCTCTGCCCCTCTCAGCAAAGATCTCTTTCCAGAACCCACTGATCGGTCAAAACCAGGGCTCCTTCAATTTTTCATGCAGTTTTAGCCCCCCCCCCCACCCTTTTAAGTTTAACCTGAATTCTCGCACTGGATACTGACAATTCACTCAGTCCTAGGCACCTTTGAGGCAGCCGGCATTCTAATTGGTTTTTCTGAACAAAGAAGTTTCGTTTTTCCCAAATGCCCCATTGGTGGTATATATGATTGCAATTTTCTCCCCTGTCCCTGTCCCCACCTCAGCTTTTGGCTTCCAGTCCCCTATGCACAAAGTGCTTACTGAGAGTCACTGCAGGGAGCACTGCTGCCCGTGGGGAAGGCCAGGTGCCCCCCAGGGGTCTGGCTGTCACAGAACTAATTAATTAGGGGAAGGAAATGATAATTCATAGATGAAATTGTTCATCAAAGTTTATCACTCAAGCCCTGGGGATTCAGTGCACGCCTGGGGCTGGAGAATTAGACTAGCCTGAAATGGGGGCTGGCTGGGCCTGATCCCATCACACTGTGAAAAATCAGCTTAATTTTCAAGGTAAACTTTGGGAGATCTTTATTATTCATTACTATCAGTGTCTTCATTTTCTGTTCCCCAAATCAAAGGGCCCCACTCGAGGATCTGCCCATGTCTGGTCCCCAGGCTTCCACCAAAGACTAGAGAAAACCTGGGCCGTGTCGTGCCAAGACACAATTTCTCATGCTGTGGGCTTTCAGTCTGGAGAAATTGTAATTGATTGGTGTGACCAGCTGCGGCAACCTCATTTTGGTCTTTCCAACAGCCCCCCCAGATGCACACAAGGGTGGGGACATGCACACAGGTGTATGGGCATCCGCATATGAACCCACACATGCCTGGAGTCGCTCTAAGTTCAAACTCACAGTAGCACACACAGATAGCATCCTGGTCCTGCCTAACTGAAGATGTGAGGAAGTGAACTCTTGGGCTGTTAAGGCTTGTGATGTCAAACCTGGGGTCAGTGTGGGAGTCAGAGATCTGGGTTGGATCCTTGGCTGCTACAGATGACCCATATGAACTCAGTAAGACAAGTCACTCCTCTCTGGGGCTCAGTTTCCTTGTCTTTAAAATGAGGGGGCTAGAACCGGCCAGCCTCAGAGCTGCCTTCCAGAGCTGGAGCAAGAATCCCCCCTCCATCCCCCCCACCTTCTCAGAGGCCATTCATTGGTCTGTCAATGACTCCCTGGGTGGGAATTTAAGTGTAATGTCAGTGGGATGGAGGGGGCATTGAATTGGTGCCAGGCCACAAGACAGCACAGGAAGGGTGTCAGAACACAGAAGAGAGAATGTTGCGGGGGGCCCAGGAGGGAATAGACATTACCTAGGCCTCTTGTACAAGTGAGGAAACTGGTACCCAGAGAGCCCCTGGCCAAAGTGTCAGAGTCAAGCTGGCAGCGGGGTCTCCTTCCCAACTCCAAGCCCAGGGCTCTTTCTCCTCCTCAGGAGGATGCCTTCCTAAAGAGCTGCCCACTCTTTAGCAGAAGGGCTCCCCAGGTGCTGAAATCACATACCACACCTGCTGAGCTTGTGGTGGGTGTGTTGAGACAAGCCCGGCAATGCTAAGTATATCTGCCTCTGTGCAAACAGGAGATCCAGGGTGATCAGAGAAGGAAGGAGCTTTCAAAATTTGAAAGTGTTGGGAAAAGCTGGCTCTAATGAAATGGAGCAGGGTGTGGGGTTGCTGTCAGCTGTACATACTCCTCGGCCCCTTGGAGGCCACCCCTCTGGAGCCTTTGGGGAGGTCCTCCACTGCCCAGAGAGTATGGGCTACAGGAGGGAGCCAAACCTGGAGATAGGGAGACCTGGGTGTGGATCCTGACTCAGGTAGCTTATTAGCTGTGTGGTCCTGGGCAAAGTACTGATGCTCTCTGAGTCTCACACAGTCAACTCTCGAGGAATATAAGTTAGAGAAAATCACAGAAACCAAGACACACATCAGAGTGCTGAATAATAGATGGAGAGCTGGCTCTTGGACAAAGGACCTGGGTTCTAGACTCCTCTATCACCTGGCAGCCAAGGACCCACAGCTTGCTTCCTTTTCTCCCTGATTCCCTCAGGAGTAAAATGAGGAGACTCTAGAGGGGTCTAGCATCTCTTCCAGCTTCAGACCCCTCCTTCTTCCTGTATTAGCTGTCTCACGGTGCTTCTGAGGCAATCTCCAGTGGTTATTCCTGGCCCTCTCCTGCCCAACTGTCACCTCCCCAGAGGAAGTGTAGACTCTGGAACCTCCCTGGATTGGATGGGCAGCTTCGTCTGGGCTTGTCTCATCCATCCCCAGCTCACCAACATTGCTTGTAAGACCTCACCCCTCCACTCCCTCCTGAGCACCCCTTTATGTGCTGTCTGCCTCATTAGAGTCTAAGCCCTCTGAGGGCAGAGATGGTCTTGAAGGTTTGTATCTGTATCCACAGGACACAGTACAGTGCTATGGAATGCTCAGTCATTTTGTGCCTCTCATCTATTAGCGACCTCTCACTTCTATCTCCTCTATCTACCATCTATCCATCCATCCATCCATCCATCTATCTATCTATCTATCTATCTATCTATCTATCTATCTATCTATCTATCTATCTATCTGTCTGTCCGTCCATCTATTGACCTACCCACCCACCTATCCATCCATCCACCCATCCGTCTGTCTGTCCGTCCGTCCATCTATCTTTCTGTCTATCTACATATCTATATATTTGTCTGTCAGTCAGTCTGTATCTTTCTGTCTGTCTGTTTATCCACTTATCTATTCATCTATCTCTATCCTCTATTTATCTCTATCCATCTATCTATCTATCCTCTCTCCATCTCTGTCTGTCTCTTTTCTTAACCAATTCTCCTGCTTCATAGATGGGAAAACTGGGGTCTAGAGAGAGGAACTCTCTTGCTCAGAGTCACATGGTGAGTTAGTGATAAAACCAGGCTGGGAGCCCTCATCTCCTGCCCCCCAGGTTAGGGTTTTTTCCAGGATACTCTTCAGACCTTGCTTTCCCTAAATAAGGTGAGATCATTGGACCTGTGGTCTGGTGAAGCCCATGGACCTCTTCTCAGAATCATGTTCTTAAATGAATAAAAATAAGTAGAAAGAATGGCAAAAGAAACAAATTGTGTTGAAATTGAAGTATCAAAATAGTTTTTACAAAAGGCCCCAGAGCCCAGGCTCAGAGCCCTCAGCAGGGGCACTAGTCTGAAGGTCCTGTCCAGATCTGACACTTTGTACTCCCAGAAGGCACGTGTAGGAAGAAGAAAAAGGTACACACAGCAGTCAGCTCATCCCAGGAGAGCCTGCACAAGTGGATTCTTCTCAAGGGACAGCTGTCAGGACTTGAACCCAATTTTCCAAGAAAGGAGGTGCCAGAAACTTGAATTTGGGCTAAAGCTATGGCCCTGGGCTAAAGGAGAGAAACAAGCCCTGTCCAGGTCTTAAAGATGTGTGTGTGTGTGTGTGTGTGTGTGTGTGTGTGTGTGTGGTGTGTGTGTGTGTGTGTGTGTGTGAGAGAGAGAGAGAGAGAAACAGAGACAGAGACAGACAGAGACAGACAGAGACAGAAAGACAGAGACAAAGAGACAGAGAGACATGGAGAGTCAGAGACAGAGAGACACACACACACACAGAGAGAGAGAGAGAGAAAGAGAGAGAGAGAGAGAGAGAGAGAGAGAGAGAGAGAGAGAGAGAGAGAGAGAGAGAGAGATCCACACCTGAGCATTTATTTCTTTGCCCCTGGAGCTGTTGACAAGGTGTGACTGGTGACAGATACCTAGAATGACACAGAGGCTGCCAAGAGCCCAGTCTTCCCTGCTCCCTGGCAGGGGGTGTTGTAGTGGTGCTCTGTTGGGTGGTTGGGTGGGTGGTTTTGCTGATCTGCTTTCTGCTGTCTCCTTTTTATTCTGTACAAAGGGCAGTAGATTTGGAAATGAAGGGGAGGGGAACCAAAGATTTCCATACAGTTGTCAGTCTTTAAAGGGAAGGGAAGTTGTATCAGCTATGTTAGGTGTGCACACTTCCTGTGGCTTTCAACTTGGTCTGTGAAAGGGGAGTTTTGGAT
Source organism: Pseudocheirus occidentalis (assembly GCA_028646575.1). Classification (NCBI taxonomy): domain Eukaryota; kingdom Metazoa; phylum Chordata; class Mammalia; order Diprotodontia; family Pseudocheiridae; genus Pseudocheirus; species Pseudocheirus occidentalis. The sequence continues at coordinate 321,796,643 of CM053595.1, forward strand.
CAGCCCTGAAGAACTGTAACATTCTAGGACAGAGGAGATCCAAGCGGGGAGGGGGCTAGGGGACAACTTAAGGCCACACACTTGAGGTCCCCACTGAGTCAGCTTTTGCTTAAGGTCTCAAGAGATCCCAGTTTCAGAGAACACACCAAGCCACCTCTGGAGAGTGAGTTTCCACAATTCTATAGTATTTAGGACTGAGTTTCCTGACCACGTTAAACTCCTGAGTCAGAAGGCTAGTTCAGTCCTGGTCCATGCCCAGAAGCCCAGGGACACTTATAGAGACAAAGGCCAGTCAAAGGCCAGACAAAGACAACAGTCCCAGGTCACACTGCTTTATGGCTTACAAAGAACTTTTCTTACAACAACCAACCCCTAGCCTCCCACCTCCCCAGGCTCCTAGACAGAAAGAGCATTTATTTATTTGGTTTTAGTTTTCAATGTTTATTTCTATAAGATTCCAAGTTCTAAGATGGAGAGAGAGACAGAGAGAGACACAGAGAGAGACACAGAGAAAGAGAGAGAGAGAGAGAGAGAGAGAGAGAGACAGAGACAGAGAGAGAGAGAGACAGAGACAGAGACAGAGAGAGAGACAGAGAGAGACAGAGACAGAGAGACAGAGAGAGACAGAGACAGAGAGAGAAGCAGAGACACATAGAGAGAGACAGAGAGAGCCAGAGAGAGAGCCAGAGAGACAGACACAGAGAGAGACAGAGATAGAGACAGAGACAGAGACAGAGAGACAGAGAAAGGGAGGGAGGGAGGGATAGAGAGAGAATAATATGCTTTGATCTGCATTCAGACTCTATGGTTCTTTCTCTGGAAGTAGACAGCATTTTCCATCATGAGTCTTTTGGACTTGTCTTGGATCATTGCATTGCTGAGAAGAGCTAAGTCCATCACAGTTGATCATTGTTACAATGTTGCTGTTACTGTGTTACAATGTTTTCCTGGTTCTGCTCCCCTCACTCAGCATCAGTTCATCCAAGTCTTTCCAGGTTTCTCTGAAGTCTGCCTGCTCCTAATTTCTTACAGCACAGTAGTCTACCTTTACATTCACATACTGCAGCTTGTGCAGCCATCCCCCAATTAAGGGGCATCCCCTCAATTTCCAGTTCTTGGACACCACAAAAAAGCTGCCATAAACATTTTTGTACATGTGCGTCCTTTCCCTATTCATATGATCTCTTTGGAATACAACCCTAGAAGTGGTATCGCTGGGTCAAAGGGTCTGCACATTTTTATAGTCCTTTGGGCATAGCTCCAAATTATTTTCCAGAATGGTTGGATCAGTTCACAACTCCACCAACAATGCATTAGGGTTCCAATTTTCCCACATCTCCGGAACTTATCATTTTCCTGTTTTGTCATGTAAGCCAATCTGATAGGTGTGATGTGGTACCTCAGACTTGTTTTAATTTGCATGTCTCTATTCAACAGTGATTTAGAGCATTTTTTCATATGACTGTAGAGAGCTTTAATTTCTCCATTTGAAAACTGCCAGACAGAGCATTTATTAAGCACCTGCTGTGTGCTGGGTCCTGGGCTAAGCTCTCAGTGTACACATACAAGCAAAAAGCCTGTCCTTGTCCTCGAGGACCTTTCATTATAATGGTAGAGATAACAAAGTCTAAATGGAAGCAGAGAAAGAAGGAGAGAGAATGGAGAAGTCTTGGAACTAGGCTGGAAAGGAAGGCTGGAGCTCAGCTGATATGGCCCCTTTCCAGGAGGAGGGGCAGGAGCTTCCAGGAGCCTGTGGCCCAGCATGGAAGGAGGCCCCAGAGGGTCTGGGGTGGGGATCCCCAACTTTTGGGGTCATGGCTCCTTTTAGTAGGCTCTGAACTATATGACCCCCTTCTTGGAATAATGTATTTAACTAAAATCTTAAAAATACATGGCATTACAAGGGAAACCAATTATATTAAAATAGTTGTCCAAGTGGTTTAAATGTTAAGCTCATGGCTCCCAATTTACGAAGCCCTCTGAGGCAAACGTCTGAGATCAGCTCAGGGATGGGTCCAGACTGGGCGCCCTTCCCAGAACCCAGAGCGGTCCTTCCCTTCCTCAGGGAGAGCTCCAGCTTGGAATGCAGCCTCTTGGGCCAGCCCCAGCCCCAGGGAGTTTGGGAACAGACCCACAGAGGCACACACCTGCAGCCCGAATTCTTTCCAAAGAAGGTCCTAAGTACAGGGTGTGATGAAGGAAGAAATGTACAGGTCAGGGGAGGGGGGAGGATCACCCAGGGAGATGGCCATCTGGACAGGGCTGCCAGAGGCTGGCCTGTCTGTAATTATACAAAGACAACCCTGCCTCGGTCCCTGCAGCTCCAGGAATGAGCCAGCCAGCCCTGTGAAGGAGGGAGGCAGGAACAGAGAGGGACTTTGCCGAGGCCCGAAAGGGGAAAAGGGCTGAGCCCTGAGATGCCACTCGCTTCTAGGATCAACTCAGCAAACATGGATTAAACTCCCACTGGGTGCCAGGAGCTTGCTAAGGGCTGGTCATACAAAGAAAGGCAAAAGGCAGTCCCTGCCCTCAGGGAGCTTCCAATCTAATGGCTTAGGCCTCCCCCAATAAGAGACATAAAGGGTAAGGAAGATAATCCAGAGAGATTCCCCCAGTCTGAGGGAAACAGAGACAGCAGAAAGCAAAGGTAAGCAGGGAGAGAAGCCCAGGCCTGGGGAGCAGAGCCAGTGAGAATGTCTGGCATGGAGACCTACCCCCTGCCAGGAATAGCAGGAAGGCCAGTGTCAATGGTGCTGGGGAGGAGGGAGGAGGGACCCCGGAAAGGTGAAAAGGGGCAGGTTATGAAGGCCTTGGAGTTCTCAGCAGAGCGTTTGTGTTGGATCCTGGAGGCCATAGGGAAACACTGCGGGGACACAATTGGACCAAATCCCTTGGTGGCCGAATGGAAGATGGAGACCCCTCCTCCCCGGCAGTACTGCAATAGTTTAAGTGTGAGGTGATGGGGGGGGGGGAGGGTCAGAGGAGAGGAAGGGAGGTGAATATAAAAGAGATATGAAGGTAGAGTGCAAAGGCCTTGGTGCCATATTGGATGGGGGCCAGAGAGTCCAGCATGGCTCCTAGGTTGGAAGCCTGAGGCACCAGGAGGGTGGAGGTTACCCTGGATAGTCATGGGGAAATTAGGGAGAGAGAAGGGTTTGAGGGAAGTAATGAGCTCCACTTCGGACATGATGAGTTAAAACATCTACTAGTCTCCTGTTAGAGGCATCCAACAGGCAGCAATGTGAGTCTGGAGGTGAGCAGAGAGAGGTCAGGGCTGGATAAGTAGATCAGAGAATCCTTAGGAGAGAGATGGAAACTGAATCCTTGGGGGTGGAAAGATCCCCAAGTTTAGAGGGAGAGGAGGAGAGAGCCTAGGACAGAGCCTTGGGGGGGGCACTCACAATTACCAGGTGTGACCTGGATAAAGAATTGGCTGAGGAGACTGAGAAGGAGTGGTCAGAGAAGCAGGAGGAGAACTCTGGCACTTCTGAGCTGTGGAACCCTGGGCTTGTTGTTGATCCTGAGGTTGTTGACACAGGTCATCTCGTTAGATCCTGATAACCTTGGGAGGTAGGTAGGTACCTTGACTCTCCCCATTTCACAGATGAGGAGGGTCATGCCGCTCACAAGTGCCTGAGGCCAGCATCTAGGTCATCTTCTTGACTGGAGGTGCCCTTTAATGGGGCCCTGTGCCCCCTGCACAGAAGGGGGAGGGTCATCTTCCATCTGCAGGGGGCACAGGGCCCCATTAAAGGGCACCTCCAGTCAAGAAGATGAC
>CM053595.1:321800920-321827041 GCA_028646575.1 Pseudocheirus occidentalis
TATACATCTTTTCCTGAGATGAAAAGGGGTCTGATATTTGCCAAAAGCCGTGGAGAGGAATGCACAGACGCCCGACGGGAAGTTGGAGCCTGGGCATCTTCTCATTTACATCCTTAAAGAGGCTGGTGGAAGGGAAGTGGGAAGGGGGAAAATATATATACATACACACATACATACATACACACATATGTGTATCTGTATGTACATGTACATACACGTGTACATATACATATATACACACACACACACATTTTTTTTTTCCTGAGACAGGCGGGGGAGTGCTTCTGAGAATAGCTTCGACACCTTCAAAGTCATCTCACCATATAGTAAAGGGAAGTTTATTTGTATCCCCAGCCCAACAGGGGAATGGCCAGTGAAGATGGTGAGGATAGTTCTGAGGCTGGATCGGGCCACACAAGAGGACAATGTACCCATTACTCTTGATGTGAATACTTAGCCCTGTGACAGCAGGTGCTGGTATCAGCCCTGCCTTGGCAGACGTCCCTTCATGGCTGAGCCTGCAGCCCTTGGGAATTGTGGGGGCCTCTGTCCCGCCCCGGCAGCCACTCCTCCAGCGCCTCTCCCAGGCAGTTTTTCCAGGTTCTTTGGGATCCAGGCGTCCCCTCCCCGATGCCTTCACACTTATTTCATATATGATTTTGTGGAGTATATGTCTCCAGTAGCAGACTGTTAACTCCCTGCAGTCAAGGACAGTTTTATATTTGTCTATATTTCTCAGTGTTTAGCCCGCCCTGGACCTGAAACATAGTAGGTGCTTTGGAAAGAAATTATTTGAAGAATTTGAGTTATTTGAAATTATTTAATTGAAGAAATAAACGAAAGAACTCCTGGCAGATGATAATGAAAGTGATAGGCATGAAAAGGTCTATGATGGTAAAAACAAATTAACAAGCTGTCTGTATTTAAAAGAAAGAAAAAAGACACTGCAAAGCCTTTCCCGGAAACCACGCTCCGAGGTCGGGGGCTCTGTGGCCCTCTGCCTGTCCTGCCCTCAGCCGGGCTCCCCACGGGGGGGAGCCTCCTGGGAGGCGGCAGGGCGCTGGTGGCTGGTCCGGGGATGCCGGCCATTTTAGGGACTTGGCTCCCATTTGGAGGTGGCCTCCACGGGCCGCCCGATGCTCTGTGACTCACCAGTTCGGGGTCCTGAAGAATCGGGCTGAGAACCCCAGGCATCTTCTGAGGTGCAATAGTCAGGTTGCCTGGGCAACTCTCCAGAGAAGAGCGCCGGCCGCCTGAGGGGACATTACATAAGAAACGCCCAGCGGCAGACAGGGCGTGCAAGGGGATGCCCTGGAAAATGGGGCAGAGCCGGGGCTGGCCCTGCAGCCCGAGGCCAAGGGGGTGGCATTCCGGAACTCACCCCGTGACGCTGCTCGGCTCCTCAAGATGAGAATCCAATGTTCTCATTAGCTGAGAAATGAGGCGTGCTAGGCAGGGGCTGCCAGTGTCTTCCCAGCAAAGACGCAGAAGATGCAAGCATTTTCCTAGGCATAATTTAAAGCTCCCCTGCCAGGCGACCTAGGGCCAGGTGGTCTGCAGAAGCCCTTCACGATCTGGCCTCAGCTTTCCCCCTCCTCTCTTCTTGTGACTCAGTGAGACTGGCTTTCTCCCTACTCCTTACATAAGATATTCCAGTTCCCATCTCCAGGGCTCTGCTTTGGCCATTATCTATGCCTGGAGTGCATCCTTCAGAACACAGCTCAAGTAATAGTCAAGAAGCATTTATTAGTTGCTTACTGTATGCCAGGAATTGGAAATGCACAGAAAGGTAGATAGGAAGCTTTTCTGCCCCCCAACCCCCATTGCTGGTGCCCACCTCCCAAACTACTCTGAATTTAGGGCTAGTGATAGGACCTGGGTTGATGCTGGCTGAGGGAAGCCTGGATGTGCCAAGGCAGGCTGGCACCTTCTCTGTGACTGGTAGTCTTGGCTGCCTGAGCACAGGGAAGCTGGGTCCCACAGGGCGGGATGCCAACTCCGTCTCCCTGACTCTCTGACTACCAGGCCACACTGCTCCTCATGTGATGCTTGCTCTGGCTATCCTCAGATAGGGCCTTGTGTTGTGGCCCATTTGAATGTAACTCCCCTGAGGGCAGAGATGGATTCATGCTTTGTTGGCATGCCTGGGATGGGGCAGGAGCTTAAGAAATGTTGGTTGACTGAGTTGATTGATGGAAGGCCATGTCACTGGAATTGGGTTGGCTTCCCCATCTGATGCCCAGCTCATTTGGCTTCTCCCCAGCTTGGAGGGATCTCAAAGCACACAAGTGTGAGCTGGGCCCCAGATGGGGAAGACACAGAGAGGCCCTGCCCAGCCCAGGATAGATTATTTGGCCCCAGAGGCACCCGAGACTCTTCCAAGTTGATTAAGCCTTAGTCCTGTACCAGGCGGATGCTTGGCACCAGGGATTCAGAAGCACTCATGAGATGGTCACTACCCTTCGTGAGCTCACCCTCTGCTGGATGGATGCAACCTGATTCAAGAGGGAGAGTGGGCCATGACCGGGCAGGGTAGGGGGTGGGGATCAAAAAGGACAGGAGAGACTGTGCATGTCCTGCCCGCTACTCCCTGATGGTGACCCAATTGTTAAGCCCGTTGTCGAGATAAAGAGGTTGGGGCCGACAGAGCATGAGTGAGTGGCCAAGGTCCTGAGGCCCAAGCAGGGGCTTTGCCAGACACTGCTTTTGTGGTGCCTTCCCCGGCCTGACTCTGAGACCTGAGGACACATTAGCTCCCCTCTCAGCCGAGCTTGGCCTCTCTGCTCCCCAGTTCTCCTATGAGGCAGAATCTTGTGGCCATACTCTCTAGAAATCCATCCCTCCTCTGATGGCCATGGCATCCTGTGCATCCTGAGAGGGTGGGGTCCTGGCGCCCATCCCAGGCTGTCCTGGTGGCTGCCCTTGGGCTGGGCAGAGCTTGCTGCTTTGTGCTTCTATCCCGGAGTCCACCTCTGGAGGACCCCCTGTCCCTAGGGAGGCTGAGCGCCTGGGACCGAGCCAGCCTGCCCAGGGGCCTGGGGAGTGGGAGCCCTCACTGATCCCAAGTCCCTTCCATTCTCTCTCCACCTCAGTCTCCTGGCCTGTAAAGTGGGGACAGCAACTGTTGCCTGCCTCCTTGAACAGGCTTTGAAGAACTGCAGAATCTCAGAGTTTGTTGAGAACACCAGTGGTCATCTGGTAGAATTGGTCCATCAGACATTTGGGAAGCATCAAACAAGGGCCTTCAACCTCTCCTCCCCCAAAAATCCCCAATAGAACTCTGGGCCTGGAGTCAGCGAGTCTTGAGCTCAAATCTGGTCTCCACACTTACTGACTTTGTGACCCTCGACAAGTCGCTTACCTGCCCTGGGCCTCAGTTTCCCCATCTGTGAGACTGGGATAATAATAGAACTGACTTCCCAGGCTTGTTGTGAGAGCTAAAGGAGGTCCTCTTTGCAATGGCCTTGCAGACTTTGGAGCGCTGAAAGGGTGTAGCCCTCTGGCCTCGTCCCCAGCTCCTGCTCCAAGCCCTCCCACTGCTCCAGGGAGCTGGCTGCCCTTGGGGACGCTCTCTTAGAAGAGAGGTGCTCCTGACAGTGAGGCTGAGGTGGCTCCTCCCAACACCCCAGGGCCTGCCGAGCCCTCAGCACTGGGACAGACAGCCCTCAGGGCACTGGGGGGCACCCTCACGGCCTTCGTCTGCCCACCAAGGCTCTTTTCCTGACTAAACACCTCGATGCAGCATCTCATGGCGTTTATTGCAGGTTCAGAGCTTGGAAGGACCCAGAGGTCAATGAGTCCTACCTCTCCATTTTACAGATGAGGAAACTGAGGCAAAGGTTGGACTCTTCATTCCCAGCCCCCTCCCCTATGTAGGTGTCATGGTCAGCGCACCCCCCCACTCCAGCCCCCACGTTCAGTCTGCCTTGATGGGATTCCCTCCGCTATGCTCCCCCAACAGCCATGGCCACCAGCCTTTGGTCCAGGCTTCAGCGCCTCCCCCAGCTCCAGCTCCCTTGCTCCAGGCTCCTCCTCCCCCAGGCCACTGTCCACTCAAAAGCACATGTATCCCCCTTACCCTATTCAATCAACTTTACTGGCTTCCTACTCCCTCTGGATGAAACGTAAAATGTATAAAATATACAGCTCTCTAGCTTTTAAAGCTTCGTCTTACACTTTATGCAGGGACACATACGCTACATGACAATGTTCCTCAAACCCCGCCATGCCATCTCCTGCCTCAGTGCCTTTGCTGAGGCTGTGCCCCACACCTAGAGCACCTTTGTTCCTCATCTCCACCTTTGGGCTCCCCTGGCTTCCTTCAGTCTTAGCTACAGGAAGCCTTTCCTGGTCTCCCTTAACCTGAGTGCCTTCACTCTGGATATCTCCAATTATCGAGTCCACAGCCCACTGTAAGTGATGATTCACACACTGTCTCTTGTATATGACAGGAGCTCCCAAGGTAGGCATGTCTTTTGCCTTTCTTTGTGTTTAACATGGTGCTGGGCACACAGTAGGTGTTCAGTAGTTGCTGATTAGCACTGGAAAGGCTCGCCCTGACAAGCTTTGCTGCTCCCCTTCGTCCATGCAGGAGATGCTGTCCAGGTTCCTCCTTGTGTGCCCTCGTCCACTCCCTCAGCCTTTGTGCTCGGCCTCGTCACCTCCTGCCTGGTCATTCCCATGGTCTTTCTCATTGCTTGTCCCTTCTTCTGGTCTACCCTCTGCTTAATCCCCCCAGAGCCACCACCTTGGTCTTCCTAAAGCCCGGTTCTGACCAGAGGTGTATCAGTCTATGGGCAAGGGCTCTGGCTGTGGGGTCGGACTTTTTCTGCATAACCAGGAGCAGCCCTGGCCTTCTCTGTCCCCCAGTTCCCACTCTACAAAATGATAGACTCCCAGATCTAAATCTCTGATCTTATGGCCATGGCACCTCCCTGCCCACCAAGCTCCAGGGGCTTCCCCATTGCCCCTTGGGCATCCCTCTTTTTTGGCATTCGAGGCCTTGGACCACTGGCTCTGCCTGCCTTCCTGGGCTGGTTACATATGGCGGCCTCTCCTAGAGCCTGTTTGCCACCCTCCCAATATGCCCTCCCTTTCAGGACTCAAACACCATAACACCTCGAGCTACGGTGGAGCATAGACCCGATGTCCCTTTCTCCCCCAGGCCTTTCTCAGGCTTCAGGGTTGGCTCACCCCCTTCCAATCACATCTATTTACCCTGTGTATATACACAGTGTGTGTGTACATACATGTACACACAGACACATGTGTATAGGCATGTACACATAGGCATATGTGTATATTGTGTGCATACTTCTGGATGCTTTCCTAGGCCAAGGGAAGCTCCTTGAGGGCAGCACTTTTGTCTTCACCCCTCACCCCTAGGCTGGTGCCCAGTGCCCGAGGCACTCAGTGGGTGCTGAGCCAAGGCCTATTGAATTGAATTAAACTTTGCCAGAGGGAGTGACTCCCCTGGGGTCCCGATGAATGCTAGAGAGGAAAACTATTTCCCAGGGCACACAGAACATGGGAAGCTGAGCCACACTGGGGGGCTCAGCATTGGGGGGGAGCCAGCTGGCCTGGCCCCTGGGCCTCTGCCTTCTCCCAGCCTTCTTGCCCCTGGTTCTGGGTCTCTGCCGCCAATGACACAGGGTTTTGGGGGAAATCTAGAATAATGGTTGCCTCGAGGGCCACCTCCACAGAGGGTGGCGTGGCAGACCAGGCCGTCTCCATGGCAACTTCAGAGAGCTGTCTCGCCACTTGGCCGGTTGGCATTGCCCGTGGCTGGCAATGAGCATGGCAGTGTTGACAGGCACGCCAGTGTTCTCAGTGCAGGGGAAGCCCATTTCCCTCCTGCTGGGAGTCTAGTCCCTGCCAGGAGATGGGAGAGGGCTATAGTGTGGGGGCAGATAGGCCCCAGCCTCCCCGCACTGACCCTCTTCTTCCCAGGCCCTAGACCCCGCACAGCTCGCCTGCCCAAACACACGGAAAGCTGATTGACAGCAGTAACAAGAGGAGGAAGGACAAGGCCAGCCACACGGGGAGGACAGCTGCAAGGGGCAGGGCCACCCCGTGGGCCGTGCTCTCTGAAGCGCCTCTCGAAGCTTCCCTTGTTACCGCTGCGTTCAGCAAGGGACGGGTCAGAGCAGGGGGCAGCCCCAGCAGCCGCCTCAGACCTGGAAGGGGCCTGGAAGGCCGGCCTGGCCAAATCGCTCGTTTCACAGATGAGGTGACTGAGACCCACAGGGAATCGCAGAGGGAGCAAGCGGCAGCTCAGTCAGAAGCCTTTATTAATAATAAAAAGAATAACTAGCCTTTGTGTAGCTCATTAAGGTTACGTGACTTGTCCAGGGTCACTGAGCTAATAAGTGTGTGAGGTTAGATTTGAACTCCTGTTCCTGACTCCTGTCCAGGACTCTGCGCCCTGAGCAGTCTGTCTGCTCAAGTGAGCAGGGTCTCTGTGCCAGTCATTTTGCTAGGCACAGGGCATATAAACTCAATGTGCGTGTTGGGGAGAGGCAGGAAGAGAAATGACAGACAGACTTTTTGTTCAGTCGCTTTCAGGGGCATCTGACTCTCTGTGACCCCACGTGGGGTTTTCTCAGCAGAGACACTGGGTTGGTTTGCCATTTCCTTGTCGAGCTCATTCTGCAGAAGAGGAAACTGAGGCAAACAGGGTACGGTGACTTGCTCAGGGTCACACAGCTGGGAAGTATCTGAGGCTGGATTTTAACTCAGGTCTTCCTGACTCCAGGCCTGGCGTTCTACCCACTGAGCCACATAGCTGCCCCACATACAGGTAGGTGATTGAAAACACTTGTTCTGTTGTTCTGACTGTCTCTCAGCTGCCCGAGGACTGGAGAGCAAAGTTGGAGATAGGAGGGCGAGGTTTTCTTTCTAAGATGCTTTTAATTTGGTGTGAATTTGAAAAAAAAAAAACAGGATACTTAAAAAATTACGCAGTAAAAAGGACCTTGGGGATGACCTTGTCCAGCCCAGGTCACAGAGGCACTTGGGGCCCAGAGCGGGAGACCGCTGGCTCAGGGTCACACAGCACACAAGCAGCAGGCCGGCCATGGAGCCCAGACCTCCCGGTTCATGTCTGTGGGCTGCATCTCTCCCCAGTCTCGAGTCCCGCTCTCCCCCAGGGTTCCCGGGGCCCATACATTCTCCACCGCTCCAGGGAAGTCTCCAGGTTTTCTGGAAGGGCCTGGGCCTGCTTCCTTCCCAGATCTGAGTGTCTGTAATTCTCTCCTGTAGGACGCGTCTTGCCCACCGGTCACCGGCTGGTCCTGGGCTACGTACGGCCTGCTTGGGTCCCCAAACGGGCCTCCTTTGCTGGCCTTTGGGTCACTGCCAGTGCTGCCTGCAGACTGCAGTGTTCTGGGACCCCCACCCACACCCAGTAAACATTTGTCAAGTGCCTACTATGTGCCGGGCACGATGCTGTGCCCTGTGAAACAAAAAAGACCAAAGTCAGTCCCTGCGCTTGGAAAGCTTCCAGTCTAATGGGGGTGACTGAGCATAAAAGGATGAGCAGAAATCATTAACAGATGGGAGGCCAGCACTGGGAGGCAGCCACAGGCATCACTGGTACATTCTGGGGGGGAATCTCTAAAGCTCCCCCCACCCCATGCTGGGGTCTGGGCTGGTCTCTGCAGCATCCAAGGCTGGTAGCATCGGGAGGGGCCTGCAGGGTCCTCTACCCCCAGACCAGGTGACTGCAGCCCAGGGAGCGTGAGGGCTGGGCCCAGAGTCACCCAGGGTCCCGACCTAGAGCAGCCTTAGCCATTGGCTGATGGACCCTCTCCTTTTACCGAGGTCACCCAAGGTCCAGAGAAGAACCTTGTCTTCAGTTGATCCTGGCCGGGCTTTAGTGGCAAAGCGGGGCCAGATGCCCTGGCCCAGCACCTCCTTTCCACTGATCAGGGCATCCTTGGCAGTCCCTAGCAGAACCAGTGCTCTGAAGCCACAGGCACTAAATCCTGGCTAGCTTTTGCTGGCACAGCGCAGCGCCGGCCACTGGGGGAAGGCAGGGAGGGCAGGTGGGTAAGAGCTATCCCAGATCATACCTACCCAGGGAAAGACTCTTACTCCCACTAATTTCCATTATGTAGTGATCCTGTAATAGATGCTGTGTCTTGGCAGCAGGGAGGGTGGCCCAGGTGCCAGGCGGCTCCCTGAGGCAAGAACACGCTCTGAGCCTCTCCTAAGCGGGCATGGGGATGTGCAAGTGGAAATGTGCTCAGTCACCTGCCCCCACAGGTGAGCCTCTGAGGACACCTCTTCAACAGTCATAAGAAATAGCCCTCTTCTCTTGGGAGCCATCAGTCCACACGGCTTTCTCTCTAGTAGTCTGTGTCGTAAGGGCAAAAATCTCCATCCTTTGTTACAGGCAAGAAAACAGGGGTGCCCAGAAGGGGAGGGGCCGGACAGAACTGGGAAGGAAGGAGGGAAGGAAGGAAGAACTGGAAAGATTAGCAGGGTCCAGGGTATAAGGAAGGGGCTCTAAATACCCAGTGGAGAGCTGGTATTTGTTCCCAGAGGTAACAGGAAGCCATGGTAGTTTATGGAGGAAGGCTATAAACACCATTGATGGGAGGAGGATTCTCCAAGGCTCAGGTGCAGGGTGAGCTCCTGGGACCCTCCAGAGGCCTCCCCAGTGTGTTCTCTGCACTCCTACAGTACACTGCTCATGAAAGAATGAAAATGAAAAACACATGTATTAAGCACTTTCTGCATGCCAGAGCCTGTGCTAAGTCCTGGGGATTCCAGCTTTCTAGGAGAGCTTTCTCCAAGAGACCCTGTTACCAGGAGCCAAACCTGCAGCAAGTGACTTGGGATGCGCTGTCTCCCATCCTGGGACTCAGTTGCCTCTTATTTCAGCTAGTGCTAGGTTCTCTCTGACCAGTAGGAAATGTGTGAAGGACCACATCTCAAGCCTGGCCATTGGCATCCGGCCCATCTTAAGTCACTAATGTCTCTGTTCCTCCTTTGTGAATGAACCTCATTTGGAGGTCCGTGGAGCTGTTGGTACAAAGGGACCTGCCCAGGTGCCCTTGACCTGAGCCTTGGCCTCTGGCCTCTCTCTGTGCCTCCTTCCAGGAGGGGCTGACTCCTCCAGGGTGGAGGCTGTCCGATGACATTATTTGTTCCATGGAAAGAGCCTGCTTTATCTCCCAGCACCCCAAGGCCTTTGAGGTTTGGTTCCCCAGGCAGGGACATACAGCCTTAATTAGAAAGCTCAGCTCCTCCTCAGCTCTCACCCAGAGGGTGCCTAGGTTGGACCTCTTGTCCCTAGCCCTTAACCCCAAGACTCAGATTACAGAGCATGGTAGACTGAGGTCCTCCAGAAAGTAGTCTGTGACTTGGCTGAAAGGCAGTAAGCTGGGGAGCAAGGGTTCTATCATGCATTTCCCACCCACCCCCACCCAGGATAGTAGTGAAGGAGGCATGGGGGCAGGAAAGAGCCCTGACCTTATCCTCCAAAGACCCAGCTCTGCCTCCTTCTGTCTCTGTGACCGTGGGGAAGAGCATTCTCTTTGACTCAGTCTCCTCATCTACACCATGACAGGGTTGGAGATGACATCTGGGCTCTGGTGACCCGTTTCCGTTGAACTCACAACACCCTGTGAGGGAGGGTGGGTGCTCTGGAGTCACCATACCCCTGTTACAGAAGAGGAGCTGGGGGTCTAAGGGACATACATCCCACAGTTATGTAGCCCTAGGGAGTGTCGGACCCAGGATTCAAATCCAGGGAACATCACTCCTTCCAGCCACTGCCCTGCAAGGGACCCCCCTGAGTTTTCCTGTGGGACACCTCCCTCCCCACCCCACCGTAGGATAGGTGAGGAAGCAGGCCCAGAAGCAGGGAGGGAGTGAATCAGGACCAGAACCCAGCTCTACTTTTCTGGAAGCTGAGACATGATTTTTGTTCTATTTCTTCTTTTTACTGTGAACTTAGTAGCATCCACATAGAAAGAAGTAAGATTTCATATTTTTAAATATAGAAAAGAAATGAGAAAGGCTTGTATATAACCGTGGACTGTTCCGCACACATATAGACTCTGGGCAGGCAGAAGGGGATTGTCATGGCACCTCTTCCCACTGCCCTCCCTGGCTTCTGTTTGCATTCCTCCTGCAGTGGGGGGTCATTAGCTCCGGAGGGTGCCCTGTCCTGTGACTGGACAGCCAACAATTCAAGTCTTGATGAGCCTTCTCATACAGCCTCATCAGGTTCATTTGTAATGTGATAGGGGCTTCTCCACTGCCCTTTGGGGACCCGCAGTCAGAGTTCTTCATAGACAACAGCGCCGTGTGGCTCGCTTCTGTGGAAGGATGCTAGTGTCCCAGCACTGGGGGGACCCCTGTGTGTTAGACTGAAGGGGAGATGCATGGACAAGAGCGGCCCAGGGTGAGAAGGCATGCCTGGTTCATCTCAGAGGCCACAAATTCAACAGATTCCATTCAAAAAGCGTGGTGGACTGAGGAGCAGTCTGGACCTAGAGCCAGAAAGATCTAGAAGACAGAAAGTCACATCCCACTTCGTACACCTCCTAACCGGGTGACCCTGGACCAGTCACTTGGCCTCAGCTTCCTCCTCTGTCAAATGAGGGTGATGCTAGCATCTGCGCCCCAGGGCGGTCATGAGGATTCTGTGAGATTTGTACAAGGCTTGTCGCACCTTGGAGCCGATGGATATCAGTGCTGGCTAGAATCAGTATTGCTATTATTACGATTTCTGGGAAATTGAGCGGTCTGGGGGCTTTCCTAAGGCAGTTATGCATGGCACATGGAGAGACACCCTCCCCCACAGCTACTAATGCCCCCTCCAAAGCCATCATTCTCTGAGATTTCTCTGAAGTCCTGTGTGTTTCCTGCCCAGGCCCAAGACTTCGCTCTGTCTGCTGAAGCACATTGGCCCTCCAATCAGCAGCCCCTTACGGGAAGGTAAGGGACTCCTCCAGGGCCACCCCGCCAGGATGGGCAGCAGGCAGGATCAGACAGGTTCAGGAGCCTGCGCCAGCGCTTTCCTGAGACCAAGGCCAGCAGCTGCACTGGGGAGAGGGATGCCACGGGGCCGGATCCCTGTGCAGATGCGTTTCCATAGCAGATGGACCCAGGTTATGGAGGTTGCTGGGTGACTTACCAAGCTTCGCTAATTGGCTCTTCTGATAGGATCACACTAATTGCAACCTAGGAAAAAGCCGACTGTAAATAGAGCAATTGAGGGTGCAACATTTAAGGAATGTGCGGGCATTTTCAGGGACAATGGACAATTGGTAGGGCTTATCTGGGTCAAAGGAATTGTAGTGAGGGGGATGATGGGATCCAGCCTGGGAGTTCAGCCCCCTCCTTCAACAGGTGAGGAAACAGGCCCAGGGAGGGTCTGGCTCTCTCTGGGCCTCAGCGTCCTCATCTGTGAAATGAAGACATCAGCCTGGGTGCCTCGAAGGCCCCTGCCAGTCTGACACCTAGAGTCCCCCTTCCCTGGGCCTCGGTGTCAAAGGCAGGGGTCAGGCAGCTTGGGGCAGAGCTGAATTAGAATCAGAGGACCTGGGTTCTGGCCAGATCCCCTCCCCTACAGCCCCTTTCAGCACCAACCTCTGAGGGTCTAGAAGCCAGAGGAAGGGGCCACGTGTGCCCCCACGGGGCACCAGCAGGATGCTTTCATATCCCTCCCACAAAACTCCTTTGCAGCCTCTTTCCTCTGGATAATCAATCTCTAAACATCTGGTTGTTATAAAGCACCAGGAACATTTGGTAGATAAAAAGCAGCTAGCACTCTATCAGCTCTGTCAGGGCTGGGAGGGGCCTTAGAACAGGGGATGTCAGGGCTGGGAGGGGCCTGAGAACAGGGGATGTCAGGGCTGGGAGGGGCCTGAGAACAGGGGATGTCAGGGCTGGGAGGGGCCTGAGAACAGGGGATGTCAGGGCTGGGAGGGGCCTGAGAACAGGGGATGTCAGGGCTGGGAGGGGCCTGAGAACAGGGGATATCTGGGATGGGAGGGGCCTTAGAACAGGGGATAGCTGGGCTGGGAGGGACCTTAGAACAGGGGAGTCTGGGCCGTGAAGGGTCTTTGAATCCAGTCCTCTTATTTTGTGGGGGAGGAATCTGAGTCTGGCCAAGTGTCCCTCAGTTAGCCAGTGACAGAGCCAGGACTGAGACCATGCATTCTGCCCCAGCCCTGGCAGGTAGACAGACCTCCTGTAAGCAGTGGATGGTGAAGGACCAAGCTCACGTCATGCAGCTGCTGTCTTGCTGTGGTCTCCAAGGAGCCCCCACCCCAGCAGGAGAGCTTGAAGAGGCTTCAGAGGGAGGTCCCCTTCCCAATAGATCACCTCCTGCTCTCTATGCAGAATTCTCCTTAATGATACGGGGATTGACTCCCAGAGCGGGACGGGATGTATCCAGGAGCACCAAGAAGTCAGTGAGTGGTCCCTGGCTCCCCATCTAGGCCCCCACTACCCACGGGCTGTTGGTGCTGCCTATTCTCCCTTTCCCCTAGCGAAAGCTGTAGGATGCGGGCCAGGCTGCTGAGGTGGAAGGGGCAGAATCTCCATTCTCCAGCCCAGGAAGGCACCTCTGCCAGCCTTAAAGACTAAAGATAGATATGGAAATGAGAGCTTTCCCTCTGGGAGGAGGCAGTGGTGCCGCGGGCACCAGCAGAGGCAAGCCTCGCTTAATACACAAACAAGCAGGAACCTCAGCCTCACCCACCTGGGACGGGTAGCTCAAGCCCCACCTACCAGACGTTGGTAGCCGCCCTGCCAGCCCTGAGTGGTGGTCAGAGAGGAGACTCAAAGGGCCTCACCGTGACGCTGTGGGCTCAGTGGCCAGTACCATTGTGCCCATATTACAGATAAGGAATCTGAGGCTCGGAGAGGTTAAAGTGAGCTGCTAGGAGGTGTTAGAGAAGGGAGCTCTGAGACCAACCCAGGTCTGAAGCCCAGCATGCTCTGCTCTGCTCAGAATTCCCGGGTTCTGAAGGACCTTTGAGGCCACCTGCTGATGCATTAGTGAATAGCAGCGTGCTAATGCTCAGTCCCTCTGAGATGGGGGTCCTGTCCCTTACCTTTCCCGGGCTTCCCTCACCTCCTGTATAAACTGCAGGGTTAGATCATCACCTCCGAGGTCCTTTGGCTCTGCGAGTTTATGCTCCAGGCAGCATCCCTGGCCTGGAAGCAGCCGTCAGCCTTGAAGACCTCCAGTGATGGGGAGCTCACCACCCAAAAAGAGAACAATCCATTTTGAGGTGGCTCTTAGCCCTGGGGGCTGTCTCCTCATATTGAGCCCAAGTCTACTCAGCAGAAACATCCCCCCATGTCTCCCGGTTCAGCCTCCTCCATCACGAGATCGCCTCCTCAGTCGCTCCCACCAGGCTTCCAGGGCAGTCTGGATGCCCTTCCCCATTCTGGTCTTTGGGGAATGTCTTTGGGGCATTCCTGTCTTACGTCCTTCCTGAATTGGGACACCCAGCAACGAGCACCATCCTCCAAGTGAGGGGCAGCAGGCAGTGGGAGGGAATATCCCTGCCTCTGCAGCTCTGCTCCTGGCTGCTGAGCCCCCGACCGTTAGGCCACGTAATGGGGCCGCAGCTCAGTTCCCCGGCCCTGCTCCCATTGGGTGTTGACTTCCTCCACCTGAACGGGAGCTCCTGGAGGGCAGTGGCCGACTGCTTGTGTTGGTCTTCTGGCGTCCCACGGGCATCAGCGCTTAATGAATGCTCGGTCCGTCGGTCCACCCGCGCTCCGTTCGTCAGTCCATCCGCGTTCCGACCGTCTGTCCAGCCGGCTGTCTCTAAGGGTGCCCACGCTCTGGGCTGTCCCGCTGAGAGTCTCAACCCTCCCACTGCCCTAGCATCCAGCGTTCGTTCCCACTGTCCCCGTTCTAGCCCCCACCCGACATCCTCCGCTCCCATCTTTGAGACAGTTCATTTTTCAAGAGCTGGCAATATGGAGTGGAAGGAGTCGGGCGCCCTGGGCTGAGCTGTGTGCCCTAAGGGAAGTCCCTTGCCTTCTCTGGCTGCTTCCTCCTCAGGAGAACACAGAACCCCGGGTTGGAGAGGCTGTTCCAAGCCCTCAGGCTCCTCCTGGAAGGAGCCTGACGGGATGCACTGTCTTTATCTCTCGGTGATCACTAAGCTGAGGCCTGGGGGAGTCACCGAATGGAGAGTCTCCTGGGGATGCTCTTCCAGACATTTGTGCCTTCTCTTTGGGGAATGTTGCCTCCTCCTTCCCGGGCAGCTGTTGCGAACAGAGCTCAGGGACGTGCCCAGGAATGTCCCCAGGGCTGTCACCGCCTCACTGCCCAGCCTCAGTGGGACCTGGGAAGCCGCAAGATGTCCAACGGGACCTCCTGGAGCCAAGGGCTGGAGGAGAAGGGGGCTGAGGGAACCGCCTCAGGGGATAGCAAGAGCTCCTGCTTAATGAAATTAGCAGGGGATGGATGTACCTGACTAACTGAGCTGTCATTAAGGGGGGATGTTGCAGGGAGCAGTCCCTCTTCCCTTCTTTCTGGCTCCTGCACAGGACAAGCCACAAGCCTCTGCGTCAGGGGACTGAGGGCCCCCTGGGGTGAATCAGAGGCAGCTTCCCAGGAGCAACTTTCCCCAGCCTCTGAGTTCCCCATTGGTGGTAGTTGTAGGGGGGGTGGGGCAATCAAGGAGCCTTGGGAGTTGATGGGGAAGGCTGGAAGGGACCAGAATTGGCTTCCCATGTGGGTGAAGCTAGGGGTCTGTGGAGGCTGAGCAGAGGGGCCTGGGGTGGGGAGGAGGCCGGTTCCAGCTTTGGAGGCTGGTCCCTCCAGCTCTCATTCATGTTTCTGTATTCATGTTCAGCTCCCGAAGGCCAGATGGTGGGTGCTGCCTCTGAGGGCTCAGAGATGCCCTGCCCATGTGGCCGTGAAGCTCAGCCATCCAACTGTCCAAGCTGGGAGGGACAACAAAGTCCCAGCTCCTCCCTGTTGGCAGAGATGGGGAAGGGGCTTCCCCAGCCACCTGCAGGCCTGGGGAGGATGGGGCAGGAGCTCCCTCAGCTCAGCCACCAGGAGGTGCTTTGGCCAATGATCCCAGAGTCCCAAGTCAGAGGAGCTTTGGGCAGCCAGCTGTGAGGAGCCATCTAGTCTACATCCCATCCATCCATTTTATAGATGTGGAAACTGAGTCATGGAGAGAGTAAACCAGGTGATGCCACAGTGGAGAGGGTGCTGGGCATAGAGTCAGGAAGATCTGAGTGCGAATACTCCCACAGACTCTCAGGGTGACCCTGGGCAAGTCACTGGATCCCTATCTGCCTCAGTTTCCTCATTTGTAAATGGGTTCATAATAGCACTGACACCCTCTCCCATATTCTGAGGGTACAATGAGATAGCACATGTAACTATTATCTAAGTGTGCCTAAGGTGACATAGGTCACAAGCAGCAAAGAAGGGATTTGAACCCAGGCCCTCTGAATCTGGACCCCTTCCTTCCCATCATCCAGGCTAGTCTGGTCATCACTAGGACCGTCGCCTGCCAGTCAGTGCAGGACCCTAGAGGCCAGACTCTAGTGACCTCTGCAACCACATCGTCCAACCTTCCTGTTGTACAGAGGGGGAAACTGAGGCACAGAGGGGTTTGGTGACTTACTAAGGTCACACTGATGGGAAGCACTGGAGTCAGGGTTTGAAGTCAGGCCCTGTGACTCCAGAGTCAGTGAGTGCCCTTCTCACTGTGTCCTCGGTCCTTCCTGGCCCCTGGCTGGTGGCTCTACACTGGCCTCAGGCCCCACCACACTACACAGCCCTCTGCTGTTCAGGGAATTGTGTGTGTGTGTGTGTGTGTGTGGTGTGTGTGTGTGTGGTGTGTGTGTGTCCATGTGTCTGTGTGTGTGGGGTGGAGTGTGGGGTGTGTCTGTGTGTGGGGTGTGTCTGTGTATGTGTAGTGTGTGTCTGTGTGGTGTGTGTGTGTCCATGTGTCTGTGTGTGGGGTGGGGTGTGTCTGTGTATGTGTAGTGTGTGTCTGTGTGTGGTGTGTGTATGGTGTGAGTGTGTGTGTGGTGTGAGAATGTGTCTGTGTGGTGTGTGTGTGTGTGTGTGTGTGTGTGTGTGTGTGTGTAAGACAGAGACAGAGACAGAGAGAGATCTGACCCAGAACCTCCAGGGCGCCCTCGGCCATTCTTATTAAGGAAGCCAAGTCTGGGCTCAACGGCTAGAAGAGGGATCCAGGGCCCCTGAAGGATCAGGACGGACCCCGAGCCTAAGCAGCGTGTCCCGCTTGTGTGGATGGCTTTCCCCCGTGTGTCCAAGCTCACACACACCCCTGCTTTCAGTTCAGAGCTAGGCTCCGGAAGGGCCGAGGTGTGCTGGTTACCCAGGGGTCTTTTCTTAGACTTTTTGATGGTCCCTGACACCCACACGTTCAGCTTTTCACCGGCCCGGGGCCCCCAGGGACTATTTCTGACGTCTCACGCCCCTGACGCTCCTCTGAGCACAAGCCGCCTTCTCCTCACTCTGAGCTGAATCTCCCAGTGTGTGTTTTCAAAGGACAACAGAAATGGGGACTCCACATATCCTTAAAGCGCACAAAGAGGGCCCCCCATGTCCCCTCTGTGGCACTTTTCTGCGCAGCTAGAAGAGAAGGTGACATTTGCCGGCCTTCGCCGTGAGCAGGTCGAGCACGACGAATGTCGTTCCCTTTTTGGACATAGTTGTGAAGCTGGCGGATCAGAGGAGCGCCGTACGTACAGTGTTTGGCACTGTCTGTAAACCAGACAGGCGATCCTATGGGTGGGCAGCCAGATTCAGAGTGGTCATTGATTGTTGAACGTCAGTATGGCAGGAAGTGTGCAGTGAAGTGCCCCAGGGAGGTGTCCACACCTCTACTTACCAGCCTTCGAGGCCATCCCAAGCAGGGAGGGAGCGCTAGCTCACTAGAGGGCAGCAAGGCCAACCTCCAATGCCAGCCTCGGTCTGGAAAACACGACTTTGGGAAAGGGCCCCCGGTGTCTGTGTCCCAATGAGTCCTCCAGGCCGGGCCAGGACCCTGGGCTTGGGGGAACTCAGCTCTGGTACTGAGTGCCAGGGACTTGCCGGGGGCCTGAGGCAGAGCCCTTGCCCTGTGGAGGCCCTCTAAGACGAACGTTCCATGTTCTGTGCCTGCTGAGGCAGCTTCAGGTAGTAGAGAGTTCCTGGACCTGGAGCCTGTGGGCTCACATCCCCCCCTCAGCTGGCTACATACTCCATCTAGCCTCAATTTCCCCATCTTCAAGACAGAGATTAGAAGAGTTAAGCTAGTCCCTAGCCCTTAAGACTGATGTGACTCTCCCATGAGATGGTGTTTGCAGAGGGCCTTGCTGTACAAGAGCACACCAGCGTCTCCCAACTCTGCCATTCACCCCCTCCGAAGCTTCTCCCAGCTTTGACATTCTCTTCCCTGGATCTAAGGGCTTTCCAGGCTTCAGCAGTCTGTCCTTGGTCCAGCCCAGCCGCTCTGTGTTCTAAGGTCCTTCCGGGCCAGCCATTCCCTGTTCCAGGCTCTGACTGTCCCTCTGCCCCGACGTTTGCTCATCTCGCCCAGGCCCCCTCTGACTGACCTTGCAGAAAGTGCAGGGTGCTGGGAAGATGGAGAAAGCTCTTCTCTACGCCTCCTACGGGCGCTGCCGGAGCTGGCCTTCTCCCCAGTCTGTGTCTTTCCTCGGCCATGCCCCGTGCCCACAATGCTCTCCCTCCTCCTTGGCCTCCCTTCAGCTCCCAGACAAACTCCCAGCTACTGCCGGGAGCTTTTCCCGCTCCCCCCTAATGCCGGCGCCTTCCTTCTAGCCTTGGCTTCTGATTTGTCCTGCCTAGGGACATTTATGCAGCTCTTTGTATGTGGTCTCCCCATTTAGATCGGAAGTTCCCCAGGGAATACACTGTCCTCTCTTTCTTTGTGGTCCCAGTGCTTAGAACCGTGGCTGCACATGTAGGCCCCTTAATAAGTGTTCATTAAACCCCTCCACTTCCAAGGCAGGTCCCTGATTCCTGGCTCTGACTTCTTCTGATAGCAAGATCCGGAGCAGGGTTCAGCCCCAAGCATGTTTTCGGGCAGTTGGCTGCAGCCTCGACCTGGCATCTGGCTGGGGCCACCACAAGCAAATCCATTTTTTTTTCTAAATCTAATTAAGACCAGCTTGGCTTGAAAAATCAGTTCACTTCCTGTCCATTAATGACTAATTCCCCAAGAGGCCAAGGCAGACACAGGCTCTCCAGGTCCCTGTTGTTGACTGCTCAGTCTTCAGGTGAGACCTGGGGCTTGGAGGGTCAGGTGGTGGCAGACAGGGAGTCATGGAGCCACACTCTGACTGCTCATCTGGGAGGCACAAGCCCACTAGGTTTGTCCGGTGCCTGCAGCTTAGAACTGGAAGGGACTGAGAGAGGCTTTCTAGGTTGCTCCCCTCCCTTAGCAGAGGAGGAAACTGAGTCTCAGCACAGGTTATGCTCCTGTCCCCAGCTTCTACAAGTAAGGTCCTGATGGCCTCTAAACTCCTGACACCCTCCAGTGCTCTTTGTATCTGCAGTGCACAGCCCCATCCCTCCTGCAAGCCTGGCCATGTCACCAAGGAGAGAACCCCTCCAGGACCACTGGGTCCCACAAGTGCAGGGATTTCTGCTCAGTGAATTCAGACACTGACACAATCAACTTCTGTTTTCAATTAGTGTTTTGAGGTTTGCAGTTCCCTTGACAGATTATTTCCTTCAATCCTCATGACTCTCAAAGGTCCATACTACAGATTTCACCCCCATTTTACAGATGAGAAGCTGAGATTCAGAGAGGTTAATTAACTTTCCCAGGGTCACATGACCTGGAGCTAGAATTTGAACCCAGGCCCCAGGCCACCAGCTCTTTCCCACACCTGCCTGTCAGTAACAGTAATGACACCCATTTTTAAATACATTTCCTTCCCCTTACAGACAAAAAAAACCTTGAGATCAGCAAAGTCGAGTAACTTGTCCAAACGGCTTCTCAGTGGCAGTGCCCCAACTTGAATCTGAAGTGCCATGAATCTCCAGGTCTTCGAAGCCTGCCCACAGGGAGCATCCATTCTCTCTGGGGATACTGGACATTCATGGATCATTCTGCTGACATTTGTTTTGTTCTGTTGGGGGAGGTTGTTGTTGGTTCTCCTTGGAATTGGATTGGTCCAGAAGGGTGCCTGTGACCTGACACAAGGTCCATGGTGGGAGGAGTGAGAAGGGGTTGGGTCTGCAGGCCAGTTTGGCTGGAGCTCAAGGCTGGGGGAGAGAATGCATCAAGCCTGGAAAGGTCATCTTGAGCCCCTTGCAAAGGGCTTTAAATGCTAAATAGAGGAGTGGGCATTGTAACCTCGAGGTCTTTGGAAAACAGCAAAGCTTCTCCAGCAGAAGAGGGACCTCAGAGGACTTGTACTTCAGGAAAATGCCTGAGTAGAGGGGGGCCTTGGAGGGGGAAAGATGAAGGCAGAGATACCAAACCCAAAGTAGTCCTGGGAAGAGGGGCTGGGGTCCCAAACTCCAGTGTTGTCTGAGAAAGAGGCTGAGGAAGAAAAGTCAACAAGGCTTGTCAACTGCTGGGATATGTGAGGTGAGAGGGAGGAGCCAAGAATGCTTCTGACTGGCACACCTGGGTCACTGGGAGGATGGCAGTGCCCTCAACAGTAATAGGGAAGTCACAAAGGGGGAGGGAGTGACTTTGGGGAGAAACGTAATGAGGACTGCTTGGGGCATGATGAGTTTGAGCCGCTCACGAAACAGCCAGCCTGAAATGTCCCATTGGCATGGGTGTCTGGACATGGAGGTAAATAGCCATATGCACCAAGATCCCATGGAAGCTGATGAGAGAGTAGAGGAGGAGAAGAGAAGGGGGCTCTGGACAGAGCCTTGGGTCACAGCTAAAGGGACCTGGGACTTGACCCGGCTTGAGTATGACTGGTCCTGCCTGTTTGGTCCCCACTAGTTTGTGAATGAATGAGGATTAGAGACTGAATACTCTTAGCTCCCAGTTCTGGGTGCTTCTCAATGTCTAGATTCCAATTCTGATAGCCCTGGAACTCTTGGATCAAGGGTGGTTGGAACCTTTAACCCCTGTCTGCAGCTTCTCTTAACTCACCTGGACTATGGTGAGCAGTGTGAATCCTGCACCTGGCTCATATTTCTCCCTCCCTCAAATAGCAGAGGAAGGGTGGAAGGCCACCCACATGCGTCATACTCCCCAAAGCCATGTGTTCAGAGGCCCTTCTTTGGGGAGCCTAAGACTTGCTCCGCACAGGGAAAAAGAAGGCTTGGCAGTGGAGCCTTTGCAGAGAGATGCCATGATAGAGTTCCCCTGGTTTGAGAAGGCAGGAAATGAGGTTTCCCAGAGATAGATAGATAGATAGATAGATAGATAGATAGATAGATAGATAGATAGATAGATAGATAGATAGATAGATAGATAGACAGATAGATAGACAGATAGATAGATGAGTGGGTGGGTCAGTGGATGATGGATGGAAGGAGATAGATGATAAAAGATGGATAGAGGTGATAGAGCAAGGTGATGGAGAGTGATGGATAGCTAGATGGATGAATAGACAGGTAAGTAGATAGATAGAGTGAGCATTTTGTAAGCACTCAGTCTGTGCCAAGCATTGTGCTATGTGTTGGGGATATGGACACAAAGAACAAGATGGTTCTTGTCCTCAGGGAGCTGACATTCTAGTAAGGGAACACAGTGTATGAAGGAGAATTGGAAAGGCAGCAGGAGAAGGCAAGTGGCAGATGAGGAGGAGAATGGCCATGACGTGAGGCAGACATTACCCTCACTCTCAGCCATGGCTCTGCACAGACCATGGACACTGAGTGGTGTGGTCACTTGCCTTCAGGTCATGGTGGAACATTTACCTGAAATCACCAGCTAAGTTGCTGCAATGCTTTCTGGCCCCTGACTTCACCTTCCAGGTATGGCACCAATGCCTAGATGCCCTTCATCTCATTTTCCCTTTTCTACCTAGAAATATTGACTTTCATCTGATCTCAGGCTATTCGACGCTCTCCCTGGTCTTTCCCCAAAGTCTGATTTGCTATTTCTGTGTCTCAGCCCCACTTCCCACTAAAGCATGAGAGCAGGGCAAAGATCTGTCCTGGACTTTGTATCTCCTTCAGCACCAGCACAGTCTTGCACAATGGGGAATGAATGGTGAATGAATGAATGAATGAATGAATGAATAACAGGGTGGGGGGAAACCTGAACCACCAGAATCCACCCAGAGACTTACTTGAATCTTAAAGCCAGGGAAGGGCTCTGTGCCTCTTCTTCCTGGGGCTGGATCAGAGCAGAAGTTTGGTTCTTCACCCTCTCTGGGCCATGAACCCCCTTGGCAATCTGGTGAAGTCTAAGGGGCCTTCCATGAGGCCCCTGGCATCACCCCATGGGGGCTACCATCCATTCTGCCTATCCCAGCCCAGCTGGTGGTTCTGGGAAGGAGAAGAAGACAAGAGAGATTATTTGGGGCAAACATCTCTCAGAGGGATCCTGGAAAGAGGATGAGAAAAATCCATCTTTTAAAGGTTTCTAATATTTTTAGATGTATCCAGTACAATGTAGGGGATTATAAAGAAAGGCAGTTGTATTGGAATAAGAATGTACATGTTTCCCAATGAAACTCACAGGACCAGGTTAAGAGCCCTTGTGGTGTAGGATGCCAGTCGCTTATGCTCTGATATTTGCTGCCCACACTGGCCACCAGGTCTGCCTCCCTTCAGCTGTACTTTTCACTCAACTGTGGAAAGCCAAGGGAGCATCCTCAAGGACCTTCCTTCCCCTCCCCACTTCCTTTCTTTTCTGACTATATTTTTCCGTCATCCCTTATAGTTTTTCCCCTATGGAGATGCTTCCAAATTCGCCCAGCACGCCTTCCGAACCTTCGACAAGAATGGCGATGGCACCATCGACTTCCGAGAGTTCATCTGTGCCCTCTCCATCACCTCCAGGGGCAGCTTTGAGCAGAAGCTGAATTGGGCTTTCAACATGTATGACCTGGATGGTGATGGCAAGATCACCAGGGTGGAGATGCTAGAGATCATTGAGGTGAGGCCAGTGTTGAATATTGGACAATCCTCTGCTCCCCAGATCGTTGGTCATATCTCTAGAGCCAGAAGGGACCCTTGAATCTGGTCCCATTTTACAGATGAGGAGACTAAGGCAAACTGAGATTGGCCAGAGTTGTATAGCTGGTAAGTGTCTGAGACAGGATTTGAACTCAGGTCTGCCTGACACTCATGGGGGTTAATACTTGTAATCTCAGCTGTAAAAGCAGGACTGAGGCTCTGGAGTGCTGAGCTACCCATCGTGTATCCAAGCTAAGTTCAAGATTAATAGGGTGGGAACCACCACACTGCCTAAGAAGAGTCAGGGCCAGGACAGGTCAGAGCCCCTATGCCTCCTGCATTTGCAGTCTGGGTCAGATGGGCACCCCAGCCTTAGAAGAAAAAAAATGTATTTTACTTTGAAAGAGATATAGAAAATGTGGAGGTCAGACCCAATGGTCTAAACTCCTCTGATCCTCTGACCCCAGAGCTTCTCCCTTTCCCTGGGCTCATCTAATTTCCATGCATTTCTTACAGAATGTCACTTGACAGGTGGCATGGGCTTGGAGGTGGGAGAGCTGGGTTTGAATCCTACCTCAGACACTTGCTAGCTGTGGGACCTGGACCAAGTTCCTCAAGCTCTGAACCTTCCTTTTCTCACCTGGGGAAGTTGTCAGTGACCTTTGAACTACTGATGGCTGAGAAATGCTGGGACAAGAACCCCAAAAGTCTATGGAGTTGGGAATTGTGTGCAGGGGGCTGGAGGAGGGGCACAAAGATGAAATACCAAGGTGGCCCACAGGGTCTGCCTTCAGGGGCTGCCAGCCTTGAGAAGCTGCATGGCTATAGGAAATTGGACTAGGAGCCAGGAAGGCTTGAATTCAGACATTGGCTGGGTAAACTTGGACAGGTCTGCCTCGGTTTCCTGTAAAGTGGGGGAGCTGATAGCACCTGCCTCCTTGGGTCTTTGGAAGGACCCAATGAGGGGTGAAGCGCTTTGTAAACCTTGCTCTATAAAGGCTGTCTATATCACGGCTGTCGCTCCTACTCCGCCCTGAGCGTGAATTAGGGTGACCCGAGGTAGGCGGCCGAGAGATCCTGAGTTCTTGGGGGAGCCAAAGGAAGGTGAGAACCCGAACCCAGCCGTGGGGAGAACCTGGGCGAGCTTCACAAAGGAGGCAGCCACAGGCTGAGCCCTGAAGGGAGAAGGGGGATGGTTCCAGGTAGAGAGGTAAGGATAATTGGGGGTGTGCACTCCCAGGAGAGAAAACTCCCCCCTTCTCTGAAATTTACAATCTTCGCTCTGGCCTCCGGCACCGAACTTAGAGTCTTGCCCAGGGTCCTGGCCGGACCATCAGGTCTCGCGGGTCCTGTTGGCTCTTGGGCCATCTGGATGCTTCTCGAAATCCCCCATCTGGAGGCGAGCCGGACTCTGACCTCCTCCTCTCTGGTTTTCCTCCTTCCCCTCTCCCAGGCGATCTACAAGATGGTAGGCACGGTCATCATGATGAAGATGAACGAAGACGGGCTGACGCCGGAGCAGCGAGTGGACAAGATCTTCAGCAAGATGGATAAGAACAAAGATGACCAGATCACACTGGACGAGTTCAAAGAGGCGGCCAAGAGCGACCCCTCCATTGTATTACTGCTGCAGTGCGACATTCAGAAATAAGGCCCGGCGCAACAGGACTTACCCATTCAGTCTGCAGTTACACACACGCACACACACGCATACACCCACACAGGCACACACACAGCACACGCACGCATACACCCACACACGCACACACACAACACAAACACATTGCTTGGATTACCTGTATCAATGGATTTGCTTTCTGTGTTTGAAACACTTGTGTGCATGAGAATTTTATTTGCTAAAGAATTTTAAAAGTCTCTAAACTATAAAAAGAAAAAAAAAAGACCCAAACCGCGACCATGTGATGTGTCCAATATCATTCCATGCCCGGGCCTGCCTGCCTCCTCCGCAGAGCGGCCCCCCAGTCATGTCCTCCCCCCAAACCCCTGCCCTTCATGCTCATTCCTGTGTCCCCTTGACTCGGTAATGAATTCCCTGATTCTGTAACTAACTGTTCGATCTAAGCTGTGTCGCCGTCCCTGCGCTGCCCAGCACAGCCGGAGGGACAGACAGGCCGCCGTCGGTCTGTCCCGAGCTTCCTCCGCTCTCGCTCCCGGGGGAGCCTGGTCCCTCTGCGGAGCTTGTGCTGTCAGTGAATGTCCGTGTCTCTCTCTGATCTGCATGCATGCCTCTTAGGCAGGTCTGCCTTTGGTCTGGTCTCATTTGCATCACTTCCACCTGGAAGACCTATGTGCGAGGAATGCAGTATGTCATGTAACGAGCCCCTGCTCAAATGCTCTCTTAATTAAGACATCTGTCTATCTATCTATCTATCTATACACAAACATACAAAAGTCTATTTATTGGAAGTAAAAAAAAAAAAGGTTGTTGGAAGTGTATGGATTTCTGCTTGAATTTTCAGAAACTTCCAAAGAGGTTGCAATATATGTCCCAAATAAATTTATAATATTTGACTTTTCCCCTAATTCTTATTTTCGGGCCTTCCCTCTTGAGTCACTAAGCGTCACCATGCCTGAGGATGGGGTCATTATCCTTACATAAGCAAAGGTTTTCAAGAAATCCCTCAGACCTTATCCACCAAAAAGGGTTGGTTCTATGGCCAATGGGGCTAGAGATGAGAGATGAAATGACCAGGGACACCAAAGCTCAGGAGGCCAGGGCACCATGGGGCCAACAGGGGGAGGAGGGCAGAAACCAAGCCCTGCCAAGGTCACTTGAAGGTGGCTGGACATGATCAGCCTGAAGGGGAAGAGGCTCAAAGTGGACACAGTTGCTGTCCCTATGTTTTGCAAGATTGTCCTGGGGGAGAGGGATCAGCCTTGCTCTACTGGTCCTGGGTGGAGGGGGTAGGGGAGGCACGAATTTTAGGTCTGATGTCAGTAAAAACCTTCCCAACAGAGAGAACTGCTCAAAAATGGAAGAAGTGAGGATGCTGAAGATGGATGGGACCTTGGAGGCCATCAGATCCAACACCCTTATTGTGCAGATGAAGAAACCAGGGACTTCCCAGGGAGCTAGGAGCAGAGGCTGATTTTAGCTCAGGTCCTAAGGCAGTGTTCCCTACCAGACCATGGATCTTCCCAGGGTGGGGAGCTGAGACAAGGCACCATCTTGGTTTTTTTCATAAGGACCAGTCTTTCTAAAATTCCAAAGGCTGATGGGATCTTGTGCATAGATTCCAGGAGTAGGGAGGGGGTTATCCCACTCTACTCTGCCCTCTTCAAACACCCCCCAAAGCTTCATGCTTAGGAATGAGGTCCATGGTTATAGAAGGGCATTGGTAAGCAGTGGAAGGTAGATGGTAGTCAGCATGTTGGAGGGCTGGGAGTCACTGATGTGGATCAACTGAAGGAACTAGGTACGTTGAGACACTCAGCAGGGACTTGATAACCATCATCCAGGGTTGGGACCAACCCTGGGCTGTCTGGCCCCAGGGGAAAAGGGTGGAAGCCAACGGGAGTCAATTGAGGCTTGACCTTAGGATAACCTTCCTGACAAAGCTGTCCCAGCAGGGAGCAGGCTCATTGGGAGGGAATGGGCTCCTCATTGCCAAAAATCTTCAAACAGTTGGGCAGCCCCTTACCAAGGGGGGATTCCATTCAACAGCCTTGGAAGGCCCCTTCCAATTCTCAGATTCTGGTTTACTATTCACCCCAAGGCCTATCATTCATTAAGAATGGTCCAATGCCACCTGAATTAAATGCTTGAAATTCAAGGATGGTCCTGAGGCTTACTGACTTGAGGGTGTCTCTCCATGGCAGCATAGGACCTTTGCTAGGGAGCTGCTATTTCATGGAGCATAGCCAGAAGGGATGGGATTGCTCCAGTGTCGAGTTTGGTCGGAGAGGAACACAGACACGCACACCAATATGATGAATAAGCTGGTTCAGTTTATTGAGCCTGAAAGATTGCTTATATACCTTTTACACACGTGAGAAAATACATGATTTTGCGTAGG
>CM053595.1:321827541-321865207 GCA_028646575.1 Pseudocheirus occidentalis
CATTCGTGGTCTTATGACCTCTCATTATCTATAGCCAGCCTTAGCTAGGCTCCACGAAGTCTCATGGTCCTAAGTTGTTACTCTCATAACCTTGAGCTGTACATCTGCAGGTGTTAGCTGGGGCCTATTCTCATGATCTCCAAGAGCTTTTCTTAACTATATACATGCCACGGCGCTCCAGGGGCAGATGACCAAGAGAAGCCCAGGGGAGTCTGGCTTGCATCTTTCCACTCTAAGGAAGTGTGATTTCACCATTTCCTCTGCCAATAAAGAATGAGAATTCAGTTTTGAGGTGCTTTCAGAGTTGTTACAGTCAGAAGAATTAAGCAGTAGTAATGAAGTGATTAGTGGCTTTGGCTAGGTTGGTCCTCCAAGGACTGGTACAAAGTCCATTCATTGCTTTGCCAGAATGTAGGACCTGCCAGGGCCTGTACTCAATTAGAAGAGCTTTGAAGAGTGAGCCAAGGGTCCCCTCTGGGTCATGATGATATTTACACATGTATAGACAGACACATCTCAGCTGACAGTATTCTCTATTAAGTGAGAGGGAGAGTGGCATGGTGCGCCCCAGGATCAAACCCTGCCTCTGCCATGTTTGGGCACGTGACTGTAGGCACCTTACTTCTCCATTTGGTACCTGAAGTCAACTTGGAAGATCTTTAAGGTACATAGAAAATCCAGACCTACACTGATAGAGGGACATTCCTATTCTTGGAGTTGACTAGATCACAGAATCACAGCTCTGTCCCCAAGTGCATGGCATAAGGTGAAGCTCACCCAAGCACCCGTGCCCTCAAGAAGGTTATTCTCTATAGGAGTCAGGTACGCAGATAAGAAAATGCCAACTCTAGAGGGGAAATACTGGGCCATTTTGGGGGGTAGGCAGACAATGACCAAAGACTAAAGAGGTCGAAGAGAATGAGGATTGAGAAAAGGCTACCTGATGTGAGGTCATGGGTGACTTTGGAGAGAAGTGAGTGATGAGGTCAGAAGCCAGAGATGAGAGTCAAGTTTGAGGAAAAGAAGTGGGGGAGCCAGCTGTAGACAATTTTCTCAAGGAATTTAACCACAAAAGAGAAGGGAGTTCTAGAACAAGGCCACTTGGGAATGGATCAAATGAAGGGATTTTCTTGAGGATGGGGACACATGGAGCCTGCGGTGGGAGGAGTTTGCTGAAGAGTAGAGCAGAGCCCAACAGGGGAAGCTTGCTTTTCAGGAAGGCACAACTTTTATTACTTTGTAGTCAAGTGCCTCCTGAGGGCTGCGATGTTCTCCGCTGATTTGGCCAGATGAAACTCTGGGCAGTTGTTGAGTGACACCACCCCCTTTCCCCTCCTCGGCCTTTGAAAACCCAGATGTTGGTGATTCTCTCTCTGGTGACTAACTGTAAGCATGTGATCAGACAGCTGGAAGCCCTGTCTGTTGGTCGGCTGAATTGTGTTATTTTCTTTGTATTTTTTTATCTGATTATAATTCCTGTTTGCATTTTCTCTGAAGCTGAGGATGCTGACTAGGTAAATGACATGTTAGATTAAAGTAAGACTGTTAACCCATGTTGAGTTGCTTTCCTTTAGAAAAGGAGATCTAAGAGCCGGTGCCAGCAGCTGCCCTGGGTATGCTGGGGGCTTGCTGTCACAGAAGGCCAGGAATAAGCTGAGGGACTGGGATACTGGAGTGTTTGAGGGAGAGTCAATATGTATGTGGAAGTCCCCTAGTATTAGGGACAGGAATTGGGGAAGGAAGGAGAATATCCTGGAGGTTGTAGGCAACAGCTACAGGAGTCTCAAGTAGTAGAGGTCTGTGGGATGGATTTCAAAGGAGGAAGGGTTACCTAGGGATGCTGTTAGTAGGGGAGCTGGGAAGTGGCCATGGGGAGCAAAGAGTATCCCACATCCCCAACCTTGACTAGTGAATTATAAGAATGAGAACCGCAGCCAGTGCTACAAAAGGTCAAGAAGCTGGGTCGTGAAGAGGAAGCCAATCCAAATAAAGTCAGAAAACAGAAGGAGGGGAGAAGGGAAAGGATTTAAAACTCAAGTGTTACCTATATACCAAGCATCCCGGAGAGCACAGTGGGAAAGGTAGGTAATCTCTGAGTGGGAAGTTAGGGGGTAGGGACAGGAGTTTATTGAGGGAGTGGAAATAAGGGAGCAGCTGACGGCTCAGGGTTCCGAGTCCCTGGGGTACACTAATCACTGTTGCTGTCCATATGGATCCTGCCTCAAGGGGGAATCCTCCCAGGACTGTCAGTCAGAAAGCTCTCACCAGGGCCAGTGCTGGGTGCTGAGAACACAAACACAACAGGGATACGCAGGGCGGGACAACCAGTTCTCCAGAAAACAAATGTATGCACGACAGCTTCAACCTGCACTATTGTAATTTCCCTTCTTGAGTTTGGATAATAAGCAAAGCAGTAAAACCAAGCCCCAGTTTTGCTGATTTCCAACATGCAAATGCATAGACTGAAATGCTAGCCATCAGGGAAAGAACATGGCCTGGCTCCTGCCCTCAACAAGGTTCCATTCTAAACTGTATCTCTAAGGGAAGAGATGGTGACATTTTGTGAAGGACAGAATCAGCAATGTGAATTACGGAAGGAAGATTTCTGTGGGAATGCTGCGCGTCTGGGTAACACGTCCAATCAAAATCACCTGAATATTTCTTTGCAAGGTAAAACTTCAGTCTGACGTGTGGCAGAAAATACAAGTCTTTCAAAATAAACAACCTTTGTCAAAACACTTCTTCAAAAGAAGATATTGGCTGAACATTTTCCCTAGTTAGCAAAGGTCACTGAGGAGCAGGATGATTTATGTGACTCATTTGAGGAAGATGTAGCTGTTACGGACCCATTAAGTGGAGAATACGATGAAAGGGTCGCTGATTTGGAGAACCGTGACATCCCACTCAAACAAGCACATCAGCCTCACCCAGCCGATGCCCCAAGTCACCCAAAGAACTAGATGGAATTCACTGATTTCCCCGCAGAAATAAAGTCCCTGTTTGACGCTAAGAAAGATCCAATTGAAATACAGAAAAACGCAGCGGGATACCTATGCCTTCGGCAACGTGCCCGCAAAGCGCTTTCTTGCTTTTTGGCCGCTTGCTGCTGTGAATCTCCATTCTCCTACTGAGCCCAGATCAAGACTCCTTTAAAGTCACAAATGACTGACGCCCATTGAAATAATCAGTCACAAACTGTGGACCTCCATGCTGAAGCCAAATATTCAAATGCTTTCCGACAAAAAGCAGACACAACCAAGTCATTAAAGTCAGTTAACTTTAAAATGAACAAACGGTTTTCATTTTTTAAAATTATTACATACACAGGAGTTAGATTTTTACGAAATAACGTACATCTTTAAGTATACTAACTGAAGTTTCTTGAATGCAGCCTTAATCGATTACAGCTCAGTTTGAATTTGGCCTTCCAACATGAAAAGATTCCACCCCCCCCACCCCCAGCTAGGGTTAGGACCAAGAATCGGCTACCCAGCAAAACTGAGTATAACCCTTCAGGGGAAAAAACTGGCTATTTCGTAAAAGCGAGGGCTTTCAAATGATCCTGATGAAAAGACTAGAACTGAATAGAAAACATGACTTTCAAATACAAGCCTCAAAAGATAAACGTAACAGAAAAATCTTAAAGGATTCAATAAGTTTCAAGTGTTTATATCCTACAAGGGAAGATGAAACCTGTAATTCCAAAGAACAAGCAGTTTCCAGAAAAAAATCAAAATTATCTACGGCCGTTAAAAAATGCTCAAAATCATTACTAGTTAGAAAAAGGCAAATGAAGACGAGTGTGAAGTACCACCTCCCCCCATAAGAAATGACAAATGCTAGAGAGGACGAGAGAAACCTAAGTAAGAATGTTGAAAGAGCTCATGAATTGTGGGAGGAGTAGTGAGCTGATCCAGCTGTTCTGGAGAACAATCTGGAACACTGCCCAAGGCGCAGCCAAACTGTGCCCGCCCTTTGACCTAGCAATACCACTGCTAGGTCAAAGAAAAAGGATGCATGCACACAAAACACTTCCGGCAGCACTTTGTGGCGCCCACTCATGGTGGGGCTGACCAAGCTGGGGCACAGGGCTGTGACGGAACTGCTGTGCTGTGGGAAATAAGGCAGGGCTGGTCTGCAGGACAAATAACGGCAAGAGCTGTAGGCAAGGCGCAAAGCATGAAGAAGCAGGAGACGGTGCGCGGTGGCCACAGCGAGGGGACGACGGCTACCCTGGGAAGAGGGGGTCACTCCGATCAAGACCGTGACGTGTGACGACTCCAAAAGGCTCAGGATGAAAACACACCATCTCCAGAGAGAGAAACGGCCAACTCTGTGTGCAAACCCAGGGAGGACTGTCCTTCTTTCCCTCGGTTTTGCGCTACGGCTAATACGGAAATGCTGTACACAATTTCATGCATATCGTACTGCTTGCCTTCTCAGTGAGTGGGGTGGGAGGAAGAGAAAGGATCTGGAACTCAAAATTTAAAAAGCATGCTAAAAACAAAAATAAACCATTTTTAAGAAAAGAAACCAATGTGGCATAACAGAACAAAATGTCTTTTTTTAAATCAGCCAGGTTTCTCAAAGGTAAGGAGGGCAGGTGACCGGGCCACGGCCCGCAGCCACTGCTGCCAATGGGCCTTCCTGACTCGCTCCTCTGCCCATCCTGCTGCTAGGAGGGGATAGGGAGGGGCGCTGGTCAGTGCTGGGAAGGCAGGTGACTACATCCTGTCCTCAGGACCAGGTCTGTGGGTGTACAGAGAAACATCCCCCTTCACAAACAACTATTTCTACACCTGACTTTGGAATGCAACGTGTTGATCAAAGAGAGTCAGCGGAAACAATAGGTGCTCTGAAACATTTACTGGGAATCTGCCACATCAAGAATGAACACAAAGCCAAAGCCAAGGTCCATGCAGACACATCTACACAACTCTCCTAAGAGAGGGGCATGGTCTATAGCACTGGGCTTTCTCAAAGCCACACACTGGAGAAAATGGAATTCTGGTTCTCTTTACACAGAATTCAAGAATGAGACACACGTTCTACTACTGGGGGAACATGGGGCTTCTTTAATTTCTGAAAACTTTTAAACCTCAAATAAACTTCTTTAAAGCAGCACATTTTCACACACAACACCGAAGACACTTTGAGAAGATGATGACCATCACGGCAACGAGGAATCTGCTTCACTCCTCCTCCTCCTCCTGCTCTCTGTTGGCTGGCTGGAAAGGCAGAGCTCTCTGGCCTCTTTCAGGGTCTCGCATTCGGAGTATTCTGATCAGTCTACTTGGGGGAAGGGAGCTAGAAACACACAGAACACACCATTACTCCCCGTGCCCTGGTTCTGTTCCCCTCAGGGCCTGATCTCACTGGGACCAAGCATGGAGCTGGAGCACCGACCCCAAGGCCGAAAGAGGGGGATGGCAGGAGCCCCACACCAAGAATGGGGCAGGCCCCCAGAGTGAGTAGAATATTCCTGATGGGCCTCCCCTTCATAGCCATCCAGGGGCATGAGGAGGCTAGATGCTGACAACGTGTCCTGTGTCCCGTAACTCAGTCAGCCCAGAGCCCGGGGTGACCAGCTGCCCAATACACATAAAGGCAAGGCCACCTCCCACCATCCCAGAAAGCGGTGACCTTAAAAACATGTCATGAGAATGACTCCAGGCAGAGGCCCCAGAAAGGTGCCCTTACCTCATGTTCTGTGGGGTGAGCAGGATGAACTGCCGGTAGTGCTGGGAATCGGCCATCTTCAGGATCATGTCCATGGCGATTCTTCTATTGACCATGTCCTAGAGGAGGAAAAACCCCAGTGATTGTTGGTCCTGGATCACCGCGGAGATCCCGGAGCATGGAGCGCCAGGCTCAGGGCCCAGGAAGGCAACTGTTCCCCATGAGAATCTGATTGACAGAATGGCTACCTTCCTACATCTCCTCACTACAGTAAACCTCCCAATGAAGGACATCTGAAAAGAAGGCCGACTGGTCACCATTCCCGAGTCTTCAGGTGACACTGAAAGGAGCTTTTGTCGAATCTCAGTCTACCCATAATATTTACAAGCTGGAAATAAATTAGCCGTCAAAATAAATGATGCAGTCCTCCAACAAATCAGTGTTTAGGGATTAACCTCTCAATGTTCTCTCAAGCAAAGCTTAAAAGCAGGTGCCACAGCGCACCTGTCCTCCCACACCCCAGTTCAGTGCTCTTTGTGCCCACACAACAGGCTGAACAAACCCCTCAGTCCTGGCCTGGCACAGCAGGGACCCCCAGTGCTCCTGAGAGCATGGAGAAGGGAGCATGAGCCTCTGATTGAACAGAAATACAAGCCAGCAAACGCCGTTGTGTTCATATCCTGGGAACTGAAGGAACCGCTCCCCCCCCCCATTCTACTTTAAAACGTGACGTGCAGAGGTGTCTTTTTCAAACTATGATGATGAGATGACAGGGTGGAGTAAGACAAGCCCGAGCGCTAGAATCTCTGCTTTCCTTTCCAGCGGTCATGTGGGGCGCAGGCTCCATGGCCACCCCACCCACAGCCTAGGCTCTCCTGTCACTCGATGCCCTCCTGAGTGATGGAAGGGAAGCGCAGATCAGGGAATTCTCAAGGGGACATACCATGTAGACGTCAAACTCGTCCAGGCATCGGAAGGGAGACTCTGCGATAGACCACAGAGAGAGAATGAAGCAGACGGTGGAGAAGGAGCGCTCCCCCCCAGACAAGGAGCGCATGTCGCTGAACGAGGCCTGGCTGCCCTCTCCGGGCTGGACCTGGGGGAGAATCGAGAGAGGAAGGGATGTAGCAGAGGGGAGCCACGCGGCCACAGCCCCCCGGACCCCGGGGCACAGCCGTGCCAGCCTCTTGCTCTACAGGAGAACACACTACAGGAGGCCCATGGAGACAAGTGCCTGCCCAAGCTGGGAAGCAGCAACATTGAAATTCGAACCCACACCTCAACCCCAAATCCTGAGCTTTTCTCCATACAGCAACCAATTAAACAGCTCATGAAAAAGAAACAGGTGGCAGCTTCCGCTTCTCTAAGAGGCAACAACTGTGACGGGCCGCAGGCTGCCAAGCCTCCCCAACACAAAGGGTAAAGGCCGGTCACCCTCTCTAACAGCTGGCACCCTCAAGCAGAAGAGAGGCCTGGACACACTCCCTCCAGCCAGCACCAGCTGGAATCTGGGGACATGCTCAAGTACATCCTGGCTCCCCTTGGGTCAGATCCCCTCTGCCCTTAGCCAGACCCTTTCTCCACTGTGAGGCTGCCAGCAAGAGTGGACTGGGCACCATAGGGGCTCTGTGAGCCTGCAGGGACATCTGCCCTGTGCTGGCACTCAAGGCCCCCATGGGCGAGGAGGTCATGAAGAGGACGAGAACAGCAGCATGCATTTATGGGGTACCTACGGTGTGCCACGCTCTGCAATAAGGAGCTTACAAATATCTCCCCAGAGCCCCGCACAGCCCTGGGATTTTATAGATAGGGAAACTGATGGGGTGAGGTGACTCCCCCAGAGTCTCCCTGGGGGCAGTGGGGGCTGCGGCACCTCGCTGTCTGGGCCAGAGGGAGCTGAGGGCCCAGGTTCTGTCTGCGTATCCTCCCGTCCCACCCAGAGCGGCAGCCTCATCTGTCACAGCCTCACAGGGGGCAGAGGCTGGGGCAGGGGGGCTCTGGGGCCAGGCCCTCAAGACTCACCGTGATGGCCAGGGTCTCATTCTTGTGGTCAAAGAGCATCTTGCCCGAGTAGGCGCGCTGGGAGAGTAGGTTGTCGAAGTAGAGTTTACACCGTAAGGTGAGGCACCTGAAGGGCCAGAACCAAGGCTCACATGCAGGCCAGCCCCCGCCAACCCCTCAGGCCTAGGCATCCTGGGGCACAGCCAGGGAGAACCCCGGCCAAGGCGCACAGGCACACTTCCAGGCACCGGTTTCCCCTTGTCATTTCCCTTTGAGTCCCAGCAGAGATCTTAGTGGTGGTGGGGGGGAAGTGACAGGGGAAGGCAGCACCCACCAGGTTGGGGGCTCCACCCAAGTCGCTGATGCCCCCCAAGCCCCAGAGTTCAGATGAGGAGAGCTCTCTAAGGCAAAGGAGGGGAAGGGAAGGGGAAACCCACTGTCTGGGCTGAGCATGACATGGGGGCCCCTCAGAAGCAGTCATTCTGTTGCCACTCTCTCCCCCCAGCCAGTGACCATCCCTGGGCCGTGCAGTGCCTTGGGATGGTGGGCCCTTAACCACAGGAGTGCCAGCTCCTGGGACCCCCATTTTCTCCCTAGACAGTAGATGTTTATAAACCCAAGGAGGAACCTGGGTATACCCCTCGGAGGGCCCTTCTCTTGGTGGGGACTCCTAGCCCCCAAAGTGTGAACCCAGTATTGAAGCAAAGCTTTGAGACATTTCTCGGGGATGAGGGATGGACAAGATGATCTCAATTTCCCTGCGTTTAATTAACCTAGGAGAGATCCCTTTCGGGCTGTCCTTCCATCCTGACTTTTGCTGCCTGGACCGATGACTCCTGTGAGACCGGGCACAAACACACGGGCCCAGGTCTTTGTAATCTACGGATCGCGGCACCCACAGGGACACAGACAAAGTGAGGCGCAGGGACCACGGGCGCAGAGGCCATGGGCACATGATGCAGAGATGCTCAGGGACACTCACCTCCGGAACTGCTGGTAGGTCTTGTACCTCTGGGTCATGATCTCATCCAGTAACTTAATGAACTTCTTCAGGCTCTTCACCTTGCCGTCCAGGTCCTGGTAGGTCTCTTTGGCCTCCTTGTACTGCCTGCAGAATGAACAGACATTTCTGAGTGAGAGACTTCCCAGGGCATCCCTGGGAAGGGACAGGAGGCATCAGGGGCCCCAGACAGAGGCAGGAGGCATCAGGGGCCATCCTGGAGCTGGGCTCAGCACAGGGGCCGCCAAGCCCATGCCCACCCCCTGGGGAGTCCATGTCCAATCCCACCTGACACTGCTCCTCTCTGCACTCTCTAGTGCAGTGCAGCCCAAGACAAACTGAAGAGTTAGTTAAAAAGGAAAAGGTGGGCACCAGCCAATAGGAATGAACACTTCAGTGGACAAAGAACAGAAGGGGCTGGGGGTGCCACGGGGGTCTCCACTCATATGCTTTCTTTTTGTTGCTGAAAAGTGCCTTCAGCTGCTGACCGCAAATGAAGCGCCAGCCACTTCCTCTGTGGCTCCTCCTGTGCTTTCTTCCTCCCTCCTTTTTTCTTGGAGCCCTTGCCAAGACAGTGAAGTGGCCAAGCAGCGCCAGCCGGGCCCAGAGGGTGAAGGCACCCCTCGGTCCTCCTCAGCAAGTCTGCAGGACTCAGTGCTTTCCAGAGAGCCCTCAAGTCCTTGACATGAGTGTGGGCACAGGGCAAACTATGCCCTCAGCTCTGCTTGGGTTTCTGATGCCAGCTGCCCTGTAGTTTCTCATGGAGTCTCTGTTTGCTGTCACACACAGGCACGACAATTCCCATGTCTACTGGGTTGCAGTCACCAGTTTGTCCAGATGGGGTCTCGGGGCAGTGTCCTGCAGTCATCTCCTTCAGGCTGTGCCCAGCCCTCACTGTCACTCCCTCTGCCTCCACCCTTGAATTCCTGATTAGAGCCTTGATTTTAGCCTTCCAGGCCTGGCCAGGCCAACTGGCCCATTTGGGGACAGGATGGCCAAGGGTTAGTAGCACACAGCTGGGCACCCAGTGGCCCAGAGTGGAGGCAGAGTCCCTTGACCAGAGACAAGGAGCCTGTAAACGTCCTGCTCTGTGGGGGCTGCCGGTGAAGCCTTGTGACAAAGGCTCAAGACAGCCAGTTGATGACAGCTCAGGAGAGGCCCAGTGGACAGCCATGACCCAGCGGCCCAGATATTTGTTGGGAAGCCCATTGACTGACAAAATCAGGGCAGAAGGCAGCAGCAAGTCCTCCTCTGGGTGGGAAGGGCCCTGACAGGTCAGAAGGAACAGCTGAAGCCAAGAGAAGACAAGTGAGCCTCAAGAGAGGTCATGGCATAACCTGAGCTGCCCCCACTCCACTGCGAGGTTCTCGTGGAGCTGACGAGCTCAGCAACAACAAACAATCCTGGGACGCTGCTGTTCCAGGAGGGGAGGCCATCGTCGGCTCTCCCCACAAGCCCAAGAGGGCATGCCTGAGGCTGGCAGCCACCACGGCAGAGATGCTCTGATCTTCGATGGGCCAGCCACCCCATGGCACTCCATGCTCTTTGACAGGGCAGCCCCCCATAATGGCTCTCTTTGTCCTCTGACAGGGTAGGCCTCACCACAGTGCCCTTCACTCTTCAACAGGGCTGCCACCACCATGGCGCTCTTTACCCTTTGATGGGGCAGCCACCACAGCGGCTCTCTGTTTTCCAAGGGGGTGGCCTCTCCAAAGACGCAGGTAGCCTTCTTTACTGGGTGAGGGAAAGGAGGCCAACAAGGACAGTGTAGAGAGCACAGGCTCTCTAGCCGTGAGAAGGTTGGATGGAAGGAGTTGGGGATGGACAGACCTCAGGACGGCTGTCTTCAAATGCTGATGACTGAACAGAAAAGACCCAGAACTGGGAGGAAATTATAAAGAGACCAATATTCTCCAAGTATAAGGGAAAACTTTCTAATAATTAGAGCTATTTTTAAAATTACCAAAGGAGGTAATGATCTCCCTAACACCGGGAAGCGTTTTCTAGAAAGGCATTCTTCGTTTAGAGTCTAACGAACCAGTCTTCAAAATGTATGGGCATGATTTCTTCAATATAACCTGTCTGAATAAAACTGAATTCCATTTTAAAAGAATGGACTGAGGCCCCGGTCATGTTGGTAAAGATTTAAAAAGAAAAGGAAATTAGTCATTTACCTGAGATCAAGAAGATGTTACACGAACACAGAAATAAAAACAAAATCCACCCAAACTGCTTTACCTGCCACTGAATAAAGAATTCTGAAATCTTAGGAAGGACAAATTCCAGTGACACGAGAGCAAAGCTGAGCAGGCCATGAGGCAGCCCTGGGTGAGGAGAGGGAGGAGGAGGGGGAGGAGGAGGGGGGAGGAGGGAGAGGAGGAGGGGGAGGAGAGGTAGGAGGAGGGGATGAGGAGGGGGAGGAGAGGGAAAAGGAGGAGGGGGAGGAGGAGAGGGAGAAGGGGGAGGGGAGAAGGAGGAAAAGAAGGAGGAGGGGAAGGAGGAAGAGGGGGGAGGAGGAGGGGGAAGAAGAGGAGGGGGGAGGAGGAGGGGAAAGAGGAGGGGGAGGAGGAGAGGGAAGAGGAGGGGGAGAAGGAAGGGGAGCTGCCTCGCAGAGCCCTCTGGACAGATGGCCAAGCACACAGGTCTCCCCCCGCCGGTCAAAGGGCTGCCTCCGTGGCACGGCGGGAGAAGGCGAGGGGCAGTTACCTGATGATCTCCTCCCGGTCCCCGTGACTGTCGCTCTCTGTCTGTATCTTCTGCCTCAGCCGCGTGATCTCTTTGTCGAGCGCGGAAGGTGTCTTCTTCACTTCTATGCGCTCAGGACAGATCTTTTTGGCCAGAGCAGTTTTCTCCTAAAACAATTGAAGCGTCATTTTGCTCAGTAACAGAGTCATAAACTCCTTTCCCGTGAATACCCCGGATGTAAGAAAGGCCTGAGGAGATGAGAGGACACAGGACGTGCAGATGCACAGACACCCCAAGGGGGCCAGCACTCAGCAGCCCTCACTCGGAAGCGCTGCGGGCAGTGCCAACCCAGCGGTGACCAGACAAGGAGCCGGGTGAGCAGCTCGATGACAGACACCTGGCTGTGGGCGCTGCTCTGTCCTCGGCTCCGAGGGCTGGCTCTTGAGGAGGGGGAGGGAAAGGGAGGTCATGTGAAAGGGAGGTGATAAATATGCTTCAAAAGGAACAAGCTTGGGTGAAAGTATCCTCTCTGTGACCCGTCGTGTAAAAGCGTTACCATGAATCCACACAACTCTCCTTGGGCACAGACGACAGAGCTGGCCCAGTGCTGATGACCCCCGAGGCAGGCAGGCAGGCAGGCTCCTGAATGCAGGGCTTTCACGGCCAGTGCCCTCTGCCCGCCGTCCCTCCCCAGGGTCACGCCTCCGTCTCCTCCCCTCGCCCTCTGCGCCATCGCTGGCCTCTTGCCAATCCAGGCTGTGGGCTGAGGGTCTGGACTCCGGGCCTGACTCTGCCCCTGCCCACCTGAGTGAGCCTGAGCAAACTGAGTCTCAGGGCTCAATTTCCCCATGAGGAAAACCAGAGGGTTGAAGGGGAGCTGGGTCTGCATGCTCCTCATCCTCCTGGAGGCTGGGACCAGAGGCTCCAGAGCGGGCACGTCAGGAGGGGGTACAGTCAAGTCTTTCCTCCAGGCCCCAGTGCTGTGTGGGGAGGGACTGTCTTTTTATTCCTATCTGCAGCCCCAGCTACAAATGCTGCAACATACAGCAGGCATTCAATCAGTGCATACGGCTAACCGCCTCAAGTCCCTACGGACCATTTCCTCTGGAGGCACGGGCTTCCTATTCTGGGTGGACGGGCAGGTACCTCGAGCTCCTTCTCTGTCTGAGCCAGCTCGTCTCTTTTCGCCTGGAGAGCGTCCACGTGCTGCTTGAGCCTGTCCTCATAATGGCGCAGCGATCGTCTCTGCACATCCACCTCGGCGTACACCTGATTCAGCTCTTCCTGTTGGAGAGAAAGGGGAGTGAGCACCAGGACACTGCCTGGTGCCAGGGTACAAAGCGCAGCAGAGATGGCCTCTGGCCCCACTCGGAGAACTCGGGTGCCTCCGAGAAGCCAGCGGGTACAAGCTTGGTGTGAACATATGAAGGGGGGCTCCAGGCAGCCGGTGGGGGAACCTAAGCTGGGGGGGGTGCCTGTGAGAGGACAGGAAGAAGGTCCCAGGCTGGGGGGAGAGATGCTGTAGAGATGCAGTGTCAGCTTTGGGACCCGGAACATGCCTCCACAGGCCCCTCTAGTTGGAGAGCCAGAGAGGGGAGCCCCTGGTTCTCCCTGTTAGCCTGGCAGCTACTTGGGGGCAGGAGCTGCTGCCTCCTTAGAGGTCTTGTCAGGGCTCAGCACAGCACCAGGCACGAGGCAGGCTCCGGTGGTCAGTCCTGCTTTGGCCCCCATATCCTCTGACAGAAGACAGGGCACACCCTTGGATAAGCAACCCAAAGACACAAACCTTCACGGGCTCCGCTAACTCGGAAACCTGATGGATTTTCAACTTGAAGTCTTCGTAGGCCTGCTCGGCCTCTGTCCTCTGTCTTCTTAAATCCTCCATCTCCTCCTTCCGGACCCTCAGCTCTTCCCCCACTTCCTTCATCCGCTTTTTAATTTCTTCATCTTCCTCCTCCTGTTCACAAGAGGAATCAAGAAGAGCCGTCGTGAACGCAAGAAACATGGCACCATCCCCCAAGAGGAAGAACACGGGCGGGAAGGAGGGACCAGAGGGAAGAGACAGAAGGGCCCGGGCCGGCCGGTGGAGGGGCCCCCAGTGCAGGGCGGACAGGACACCAATCCTGGCAGCCAAGCAACAATTACGCAAGCCCAATACTTGATGGTCTGTCTTGGCCCACTATCAAAGAGAGAAATGATACCGGTGTGGGTGGGCCAGTGCGTGAAGGGGGCTGAGTGGAAGCATGACCAACGAGGGCGCGCTGGGGCTATGGGGACAGGGCCAGACCCCGGCTGGATGCTCGGCCTGAGAGAACTCAATGGCTCCGGTGGGACGGGAAACCAGGGGCCCGCCTGAAAACAGGCCACGTGTGCTCACCAGGGTCGAGATATCCACAGACTCGTTCTCTTCTTCGTTCTCAAGACTTTTTATTTCTAAATTTATTTTTGTGACTTTAATCTGAAAGAAAAAACATTTAGGTTTTTTTGATCCACATATTTTTCAGACTTAGGTCAGTTTTTGGATGAGTCCCAAGGCCAGAGATGTCTCCAGGGCCCAGGACATGAAACCCAGGCCCCCAGGCTCCCAACAGGCCTCATTTCTCACCCCTCCTTCACACCATCAGACCCCCAGATCCTCCCTATCAGCCTGCAGGTTATTTCAGGGCATGAAGAGCTCACACACTCACACTGTTGTAGCTGAGTCGTGTCTGACTTTGTGACCTGCCCTGGGTTTGGGGTTTTATTTGTGGAGATGCTGGAGTGCTCGGCCATTCCTTTCTCCAGATCATTTTGCAGATGACGAAACTGAGGCAGAGTGAAATCACTTGCCCAGGGTCACCCAGCTAGTAAGCAT
Source organism: Pseudocheirus occidentalis (assembly GCA_028646575.1). Lineage (NCBI taxonomy): Eukaryota > Metazoa > Chordata > Mammalia > Diprotodontia > Pseudocheiridae > Pseudocheirus > Pseudocheirus occidentalis. The sequence goes on from CM053595.1 coordinate 321,841,761, forward strand.
CTGAAGCCAGATTTGACTGTGGGCTTCCCCATCCCGGGTAAGACGCTCTGCGTACTGTTGTGCTCCCTGCAGCCCTCTGGGTAAATATAAATATGCACCAATGATGCCAATCCAAGGGGGCTTGACCTGCTGGGAGTGGGGACTCCCCAAGCTGGCTTCCTCACTTACAAAATGGGGCCCTCAGAGCAACTGTGGGGCTCTAGGGAGACAAAGCACCTGGGTGTCATCAGGAATGTCAGCTTTTACTACCAGGACAGGACTGTGGAGCACCTCCACTAACAGGTCTGGGGTCCGCAGCTCCAGTGTCAGGGGCAGCCTGGCCCGGCCTGGGGAGGTCACCTGACCCCCAAGGTCACCAGGGGCTGCTCATGAGCTGCGGCCACCCCCTGAGGGCACTCACCTTGAGTTCTTTCACGTGCCGCTGATGGCTGCCCACCAGCTCCTGATGCCTGCGGATGTTGCTCTCCAGGGTGTGCACGTGCTTCTGCAATGCGGCCAGCTGCGCCATTCTGTTCTCTACCTCCTTCTCCAAATGGCTGCAGAAGGAAAGGCAGAGCAATGCTGCCCCAGCCCAGGAGTTTCTGAACCACCCACTGTGGCAGCTCTGAGCTGCCTAGCTTTGGGCACCTGCTGGACCTGCTCTGCCATCTCCCTCTCCGGCTCATTTTGCAGACAAGGAAACTGAGACAAGCAGGGTTAAGTGACTTCCTCAGGGCCATGCAGCTAGAAGTATCTGAAGCCAGATCTGAACTCAAGCCTTCTAGGCTCCAGTCCCTCCAATCTTCTTCCTGAAATGATCACTTAAAATGTCCTCCCCTGACAAACTGAAAATGTGCAGGCAGGTCAGGGGGCCAATGTGCTGCTTATCAAGTGAAGTTCCCCCATTCTCAGAGCATGAAAACCCTCCACACCTCCCCCACAGCACTGAGCCTTCTCCTCTTAGAAAAAGACTCAGCCGATTCCAAGCAAATGCAAGCATCAGACACGGGAAGAAAGGAGGAGCAAGAAAGGACATCTTCAGGGGCAGGGAAGGGGCGGCAGCACTCACTTTCCCCACCCTCTGCCAGCGGGGGGACCAGCTCAGGCACCTGTCCAGGGCCTCTCCCTCACCAACCTGGGCTCGCAGAGGACAGACAAGCAAGAAAGACAGTGATGGAGGATGGCACCAGCAGTGAGATCGCCCCACTGGAGAGCGGAGTCTGCAGGTGGCGAGGAGAGCCAGCCTCGGACCATTCGTCCAAAGCAGGACGGTTACCATGGCCCTGCCCCAGGCTGGCCACCGGCCACTGCAGACCCAAGGAGTGGAACAAGCCTCAGGCTGCAGCAGCTAACCATCAGGCGGCAGGAGATGACATCTATGTAGACCAGCAAACAAAGTGGCGACACATGGGCCTAGACATTCTCTTCTGGGGAGAAGAGGATGGTCAAAGGAGACTGGGATGAGGAGGACAAGGTAAAGGGAAGGAAGATGCTCTGACTGTGCCAAAGGCACCAGGAGGCTTCTGAAGAGGCCCAGGGGCCAGGGTACCACCTGCTCACAGATGAGCTAATGGAAGGGCAGCCTAGCTCTGGGGCTGGGCTCACCTTGGGAATTGTGGAGAAGGGGCAAGGGGCTCAGGGAGTAGGGAAGGGCACAAAGGGCACATGCAGATGCAGGAGATTCAGGCTGGAGGGCTTGGAGAGGACCCCTGGACAAATTCAGACAAATCAACAAATGTAGCTAACACAAAAAGTCATGCCAGACTAGGTTAATTCGTCTTTTCTAGATGGTTTCTAAACTGTTGGGTCAGGAGAAAGCTGAAGACAGAGCTGCCTGGGGTCCTGTATGCTATTGAGTGGCAGCCCAATGGACAGGCCAGGCCACCCGTCAGAAGACATGATTTAGAAAGGGCAAATGCGAAGTCTTACACTTGGGCACAAAGAATCTGTTTCCTTAAAGTAAAACTGAGTAGTGGGTCTGCAGAGGGCCCGGGGCTTCAGTGAGCTAATCATGTGTATCAGCTAGCACCCCAGCACCCCCGGGTCGACCGGCTAGCACAGGTTCTCTGATCGGCTTTTAAAGGAGCGACTGCTCAGAAAGGGGTCAAGAAGCCTGCTTTTAATTACAGTCAGTAGATCAGGGGAAAGGTCAGCACCCTGAACGTGGAGAAATTAGCACAAAGACCCACAGACAGGCTCCGACTGTCTGAACACAGCAATGCCGCCATGCACTTTACACATATCACTGGATTGAGGGGCACAGAGAGCTGAGCAGTCAAGGGAACTCTGAACATACAGCTACTCGGACTCTTGTCCAGGAAATAAAAAGAACCTTCTCGTGAGCAAACCCCCAAAGCAAAGCACCAAGGTCCCAGAATTCACAGCAAAGACTCGGCCCCCAATCGGCTCAGAGCCAAAGACACAAAACCTGCCAGACTTGGCACAGCCGGGAATCACCAGGGTGTAAAGATCAGTCCTCCAGCTGTTCACAACAGCTGAGTCTGGGAAACAGAACACCAGCAAGAAGAAAAAAAATGCCCAAAAGCCCACATTGCTCGCGCTCAAATCATCCAATCTCACCAGCTCTCAGAGGTGCCCCCTCGGTGCCAGCCCCCAGGGGCACAGAGGAAGAGAAGACAGCCTGCCTTTGAGGGGAGGACTCCTCCTGCCCGCCTCTCTGCCCTGTGCAAATGGCACCACCATCTGAAGCACGTTCCTGGTCTAGGAGGCTGGCCAAAGCATCAGCTCCTTGAGAGCAGGGCTCTCTGTCTGCCTACAGCTTAGCCCACTGAACAAGTTCAACAGAGGCTTTCTCAATCAGGCTGCGCTGTGTGTGCCCAGGTCCACCCACACGCACAGCGCTGCCCAACCAGAGGCTAGGTGGGATGGTGGGGGTCTTTGTGCCCACACAGGGATCAGGCAAAGGATCAGGGAGGATGAGCCCGGAGAAGACAAGTACAGGTGGACATCAGTGCTTTCTTCAGGTACGTCTTCATGCCCCTCAGGACTCACCTAGCGGCAAGAAGCAGAGGCTGCCACGAAGAGACTTAGGTGAAAAGTGCAGGAAAACCTCCTGAGCCCCAGAGGCCTTGGCACAGGTGGCTGCTTAGGCTCCCTCTCCTCGGAGGGCAGGCTTTAAGCCGAGGGCAAGTAACAGAGGTGATGCATTTTCACGCACGGCCTGGACAAGAGGCACGGCCACAGAGGTCCTAGCCAACGCCAATGCCTCACATACGTTTGTGTCCGTGTCTCTTTAAACACTATGAGTCTTATGAATGCCTTTCATTTCAGAGGCTTTTTTGTATTCCCGGCCCCACTGCCAGCAACCGAACCCTCTCTTGTAACAAAAACCACGAAGGCAAAAACGACCACTAGAAACAATGTGTATGAGTTCAAATCGTGCCCTCGACGCCTGACGTTCACTAGCTGCGTGACCTTGGGCAAGTCACTCAACCCCAACTGCCCTGCCTTCCCCCTCCCATCTCCCTGTGAGAAGAGCTGCTGGGGAAGGGAAGAGGATTCTTATCCTTTAAAGAAAAAGATACCGTGTATGTACCCAATCAAATACTGTGCTGGTGCCCACCTGCACGGGCTTTGCTTGGTAGAGACACTGGCAGAGTTGGTCACTTCCTTCTCCAGCTCACTTTACCGAAGAGGAAGCTGAGGCCAGCAGGGTGACGTAAGGCGCCCAGGGCCACACAGCTGGCACGTGTCTCAGGCCGTCCTCCTGCCTCTGGCACCCACATGTCTGTGATGCATGAGTCAAGTGCTGGGGACTCCATCACCCACCTGATTTCTTTCTCCACGTCCCCAGTGAGGTAGCGAGGCCTCGTTCTTTCCGATGAGTAATAGCGCCGCTCAAACACCTGGTCACCTTCGGCGGTGAACGCTTCATTGCAGTTCTTGGGGGGTTTCTGGGACTGCATCACATCACGGGCCAACGGGCTGCTCTGAAAACAGAAAACGGTACGAGAAACCACGGTCATCAGGTGGCGAGGGTGGCTGCTCCACTGCAATTGCCCAGCGCCAGACAGTCATGGCCAGGGCACCAGCAAAGCCTTCACAAACACAACAGAGCCCACTGGGCATCAGCACATCTATTTAGTTCACTGAATGGTCAGACATTTACAAAGGCTCACGGGCCAACTTTTAGTAAAGAACATGTAAATAATTCGTAACAAATCCAAACTCTTGTGAACACTACTTAATCTCCAAATGAACATCATAATATATTTAAGTTCTTTGCTGATAAAAAAAGAAATGTGTTTTGGTCCAGAATGAAAATGAACTGGACGTTTATTTACATTGTGGAGAAAAAGCATGACCAAGTTTTGGGAAAAGAAGGGCTAAGTCAACCAATAACTCTGAGCTGGTCTAGAAGACAGCCCTGTCCAACGGTGACGGCAACAGGAGAATAGAGATGCCAAAGTGAGGGAAGGAACAGGGCAGGAGCGGCTCCCTCAGGCTGTCATTCCCTTACTCTCCATCAGAGCCTGGGACGCCCCATGAGAGTCTACTGTGAGACTGTGAGTGGCCCAAAGATGGCCAGCAGCTCGTATGTGCTCCTGCAATGAAGGGTGGCACCCAAAAAAGGCTGCCAGGAGTGTGCCTGGAGTCTGGATGATGCACTCAGGCATTAAGTGGAAGGGGAAGGGGAAGGAGAATGGCCACCACCCCTCTGTGAGACAAGATGCCAGAGAAATCACAGACATGAGACGCTCCCAGGAGACCAAACCCAACCTGGCCAGGCCACCCACAGACCCTGTGCCTCACAAGTTGACAAAAGCCAAAGGTGGCCTAGGGACTTTGGTGCGTCCTGAGAACCTGCCATATGGCCAAGGGGATGAGCCGGACATACAAGTGACAGGGCTGGGAGAGGGTGAGGGTGAGGAAGTGGCCGGACAGACGTTGTTCGTGGCTGCGACACACTCTGGTGGACCATCTAAAGACCGACGGAGGCAGCAGCACCGTGGCCACCCGGGTCCTTGCAAATCTGCCTTCAGAGCACATGGGAGGCGTGAGGAGGGGCTTCTTCCCCCTCCCCAGCAGCAGAGCATCCAAGAGCTTCTCGACCGGCCTTCACAGTCACTCCATCGTTCAGATGGTGGCTAAAGCCTATGCACAATCTGATTTTACCCACAATCGAGAATTGGCTCCTAGATTGGGAGCAAAGGTCAGTACAGTGGGAGATCCCCCGAGACTGGATGAAAGGACAAGTGCAATCCTCTGCAGGCACAGAGACAAATACGGAGTCAGAAGCATGTAAAGAACAGACAGACTCGGCACAGACACAAGCTGGCTTCTGGAGGAGCTGGCCACAGAGGGGCAGAGGAGGAGAGGTCTGCTGCGGATAAGCAGGGCTCGGGCTGAGGAGCACCACGAGGAGACACAGAAGGAAAGACGACCCCAGAGGCCGGGGAAAGGAGCAAGACAGAATAAGAGCTGGAAACAGGCAACAAGGGAGGGAGACTTTTCACAGCCACACAGAGGAGCTTCTACACTGGTCTGCTATGCTTAGTAAGCAGGGATACAAAATGGTTTTGTATTTGAGAACAAATCTGGCAGCGATGTGGAGGACAGATGAGTGCAGGAAGACCAGAAAGCAGGGCAGATTCTTGTAAAATCACCTCAAAGAATGCACAACTTCAGACTAACCGGAGGATGACAAGACTTAATTACTAAGAGTGCTCTGCTTTACGCTGTCAGGAGAAAGAGGGCTGAGGAAGGGACGGAACTGCCATTGGGGGAGCGGGGGGATAACGGGATGGTAAATGAAGAGAGAGAAGGCGGGGACGAGGGCCATGGTTCCTGCACCCTCTGTTTCAGAAGTGCATTCTAGAGGCGAGGTAGAGGGAGGACTGGAGATGCGGGGAGAGCATGGGGAGGGGGGTCTGCACCAAGATGGCAGCTACCAGAGGAGCCAAGGGGATGAGGGGCTGAGAGAGAACCAGGTGTCTTTCTACAACACAGAAGATGGTGGTACCATCAACTAAAGCATGAGAAGGAGGAAAAGAGGCTGAGTAAGCAATATGGGGTAAAGGATGACCTGGACTTGTCCAGCTGGGGCCCAGGAAGCAATCAGGGCTGTCAAAAGAATCTGGAACTGGACCAAGTCACCAAAGAGAGTTATGGACAGAATCCCAGGCACGGTTGTGGACACCCATGGTCGGGAATAGCCAGAGAGTGAAAAAAAAAGCCACAAAAGTGACCGGAGCAGCAACAGCTGAGGGAGACAGAACCAAGGCCCAGGAAGGAAAGCATGAAAGAGGAAGGGGCTGTTAAAAGGGCCAGAGCTGTAGCCAGGTCAAGGAGCCACAGGGCTGAGGGGAAGGTGCTCAGGTTCGAGGAGCTGCCTCGAGATGCCTCAGGCACAAGGTCTTTGGCGGAGCCAGGAGGCAGAGGGGCCAGGTGGGCTTGCTGCAGATCTGGGTGGTGGTCAGTGAAAGCACGAGTCAGGACTCTAATGGGGTGTGTGAGTACTGACGAGGAGGCCAGTATTCTTGGGGGTTAGAGGGTAAGGCAGGAAAAGGGAAGGATTTTATATTAGATCCTGAAGGTGATAGGGAGTAAATTTACTGAATCAGAGGGGTGTGTATGCCTGTGTATACACATGTGAGTACACCGATGTGCTTTGGGAAAATCATTTTGAAGGCCTGAATGAAGGATGGATTGGAGCAGGAAGAACATGGAAGTAGACGGGGCCACCAGTGTGAATCTGGGCATGGGCAGAGGAAGGCCAGCACTAGGCTGGGGGCACCATCAGAGAGAAGGAGCATATGCCAGACATGTGGCAAAGGGAGGAAGGAGAGGATTCAGCGACTGACTGAAGATCAGAGGTGGGCAGGTGGCTCGGTACACACCGAGAACTTTGGGCCTGGAGTCAGGAAGACCCGAGTTCAAATCTGTCTTCTGACTTACTAGCTGTGTGATCCTGGGTATGTCACTTAACCTCCGCCTGCCTTAATCTCGTGGAGAAGGAAATGACCAAACAGTCCGGTATCTTTGCCAAGAAAACTCCAAATGGGGGCACAGGGAGTCAGAGACGACTAAACACATTGCCGGAGCCTGGCTCGCACAATTTCTTTCTCAGAAACTAGATGATGTGGGCTCGCTATTTCTTGCACCGGCCGCCTTGGCATTACGTGTTTTTGTAACAATTCATTTTACTTTGTGTCAATCTTATTGCCATGGAATTGGACAAAATAATTTCTTACTATTTCCCTTTTTAATTTGATGTGAATTTGGCCTTTTAAAAACAAAAATTAGCTAATGTTTCACTGATTAATTTTAAGACATTAAAAGCTGGTTTCATTTTTCAGTGGATATTTTGCTTTCAGTTTTATTCATCTCTTTAATTCTCAGGATTTTAATTTTTAACTCAGATTTTTAATGTCTAGGTTTGCTTTTTTTTAAGTTGTATGCCCAACAATGACGTATTCTTTCTTTTATTAACATAAGTGATTAGAGAGATACATTTTTTTAAGGACTGCTTTGGCTGCCTCCCAAGAATTCTGTCATATTGTCTCTGTCAAAATCTTTAATGAAATTATGTGTTTCTATAATTTCTTCTTTAACCACTAATTATTTAGGAAAAAGTTACTTAGTGTTCAATTATATTTAATAATTTATTCAGCAGCTCTTTAGTGAATATAATTTTTGTTGCACTGTGGCTTATAAAAGGTGAGTTTAATATTTCTGTTTTTCTGTAGACGGGTCTCACTTTATATAAATATACCCTATGAAAATCTGACTCGCCAACAAGTGGGAGACACGACTCCAGCCTGAGCTCCAGCTCCTGGTAGAAGCAGCAGCAACAGCCAGTGAGGCTTCTTGCCAGGAATCTTCCACTATTTACATGAAGTGAGGACGGGCTGTACTTATCTGTGAGGTTCTGACACCCTCACACAGTCCACTTTCATAAAGGTGCCGCTCACAACTGAGGAACACGCGTGCTTCGTCCTGCGCCCATTCCGTGGTCACCAGAGCCGTCGTATCCAAGTCTTCTAACATTCTATCAAACTCCTTAACTACTTCTCAGTCAGATTTATCTGTGTCTGACAGGGGTACACCGAGTTTCCCTAATATCACAGGTTCTACCATCTTTCTCCCTCTAACCCATTTACCTTTTCTTTTAAATTTTTAGATCTTATGCTAGTTGGCACATCGAATGCTAGATTCATTGTCCTTGATGACTTTTAGCAAAAAAGTCACATTCTCTGTTTCTGCCGTTGCCCCCTCTGCGGTTAAGGACTGCAACCCGGCCATTCTACTTCAGCGGAAGCATAACTGACGTTGCTCTAGTCCCTGCTTCTAACATCTGATGACTCTTCTAAGGGTGTTTCTTACTGAATTCTGCTTTGTGATCTCTCCCCATCTCTTCCTTTCTACAGGTGAACTGATATAACCGACACTCAGGGTCCTGTTGGCTAAGCCTGCACTTTCCTCCCTCTTCACTGTGAGGAGAGTGGAGTGTGTCTGCTCACCAGCTGTGCCCCAGATTTGGGTGCTTCTCCCTGGGCTCCTCCCTGCCCCAGCCCCGCTCTGGAGGGAGGCTGATTCCCTTAGTACTAATTCCCCCATTCTCTACTTCACTCTTTCCCATTCCATTATTTTCCTGTTAAGTGAAATATGCCTATATGTGTGTGTGTGTGTGTGTGTATCTGTGTGTGTGCGCGTGTTCTTTCCTTGGACCATTTCAGATGACAAGTGAGCCACAAATGAGCTCTGAAAGGAGGAAAACACTTTTTAAAAATAAAATCAGATGGATTTAAACTGAATTCTATCAAACTTTAAAGAAAAAGCAATTCCAGTATTCCATAAGCTATTGAAGAAAATAGAAAAGGGTGTTTTACCGTATTTCTCCCATAACAAAAATATAGTATTAATATTGAAACCAGAGAAGAGTTACGCCCAATACCCTTAGCGAACATGGATAAAGTTTTTAAGTAAAATATTAGCAAGGAAACTGCCGTCACAGAGCGTAAGAATTATACATTACAGGCAGGTTGCCTTTTATACCAAAAAGGTTGGGCTGGTTCAGTATCAGAAATTATCAACACGAGTGACTCTAACAGCGAAAACAAAACGACCCAATGTCAACAGATGCGGACAAAGCTTCTGACCTGACAGACCAACCGAGCACTGGCTCCAGTTAAAAATGCCCAGAGGCACAGGAGCAAATGGAAAACAGCTGCTGCAGCCGCTGGAAAGCAGCCACAGGTAATGCCCGGACAACAGCTCTGCTTCCCACACGCTCCCCACGCGCTCCGCCCCCCCCCCCCCCACGCTCCCTGGTGCTCCCCACAGGCTCCCCACGCGCTCCGCCCCCCCCCACATGCTCCCCATGCGCCCCCCCGCGTGCTCCCTGCAGGCTCCCCGTGCACTCCCCACGGCCCTCTGGATCCAGCGGTTCCACACCCAGGTCTAGATCTTCAAGACACTCAAGAGTAAGAAAAGGGACCTAGAATACACAGATGTTCACAGGAGCCGGACATGAGGGCGAGCAGGGAGGACGGGACGGAGAGGGAGGGCAGCAGAAAACCACGAGACAGGCTCAGAAAGATCAAGTTTGGATGCCGTGAGTTTGAAGGACGTTAAGAAGGAAGCGTGAACGAAGCACCCAGGACGTAGGAGGCAAAGAGCAAGGGGCTCTACGGTCAGTCTCCCGTGGTCTTCACAACGGCACCTTTACTCCCAAGTTACAGCTGAGGAAACTGAGGCAAACAGGTTAAGGGGCTCAGCCAGAGTTGGAGGCCTTCCTGATTCGAGACCCCGTGACCCATCTGGCTGTCTCATGACAAAAGACGGAGAAGGGACTCAGCCGCAGGGACAAGCGGGGAATTTCTGGACACGGCCAATGTGAGAAACTGCCTGATTCTCTAACAAGAGTTTTGTTTTTCTTTCTTTTTCATAGAAGGGGAAAAAAGGTGGACCTGAGTTGACTGATATTTTTTTTTACAAGAGGCCACTGTGAGAGCTAGTGCAGCAGGGTGGGGGGACGGACCTAGGCAGTGAGTGGGTGCAGCTCTCTGGGAGAGTTTACTGGTGAAAGGGAAAGAGAGGCAGGACAAAGGGGCGAGAAGGGGATACCGAGGACAGCAAGATCTAGGCAGAAGGAACGAAAGCACTAAGGAGGCGACCGCTGGAGCTGCAAGACAGAATGAGGAGCACGGCAGCCCAGGATGAGGCATCAGGTCAAGATGGGAGAAGGGAGAGACACAGAGTGCAGAGTGGAGAGGAAGGTCTGTAGGCGCATATGACAGCTCCAGGAGCAAGGAGAGGGAGACACTGCTGTGGGCCGATCTGAGACAAATCAGAGAATTTTCCTTTTTGCTAAAGGAAGATGTGCAGTCTAAATGGAATCCAAACAGGCCAAATCCTGAGGGATCCTCGGACTGGTAGTCCTCGGGTCTCCATGAACAAGAACAACTCTTCACTCAGACACATCTCTGCCCCTGCCAGGTCTTCCTGGCCAACTGGTAACCCTGAGTGAGGGCACTATGGTGGTGGAAAATGGGCACGTAACCATCAAGGGATACTGTCACCATTTCCCAAAGTCCCAACCTTTCAGCATGCACCAAACACAGCGGATTGGACCTGAGCAGCTACGGTGACCAAGGAGGCCTGCGGCCAAGTAACGCCAGGATCCGGGGCAGCCGGAGGGCCCCTACGTTGAGGACGCACAGGACGCTCGCTTTGGTCACATGCAGAAATATTGCTGTTCAATTGCTAGTGGCCGAAGAGGGGCAAGGTTTTCTTGGGCAACAAAGGTGACTCTCCTTGGTCTTGTTCCAGTGAGATAAAATCAGACAAGGCCAAAGACATGGTCACACAATGAGAGCGGTTAAAAGAAAGGGCACATCTCTCCAAGGGGCCTCTAGGCTGGACATGGGGGTCTTACTTTGATGAGCAGCACCGTCTCTATTCTCCTCATGTCGATCAGGCTATTGGCCACGACCGCGTTGTCGATCTCTAAAGCCGTGAGCACTGTGGGAAACTCCGGGTGATAAGCCGCTCTGGGAAGGGAAGAAGAACAAGGTCAGCGCGCTCTGCCCATTCTGAACAGCCAAAACCCTTTGTGGATGACAAGAAGAGACAGGAGGTCCTGCCCCAAATCCCTCCCCGTGGTGGCCAGCCAGGTGCAGACTGGGGACCGGCCTCACCCAATGCACCAGATCCTAACGTCTCCAAGGAGAGCGTGCCCTTGGGGAATGACCTGGCCATGGACCGGTCAGCATATGGTAGCCTTCTTGGTACTGGATCAAAGAGAAAGAGGTCCCTCATGGCATGGGGCCTGGAAGACCTGAGTTCAGATTCTGTCTCACACACTTACTAGCTACCTGGGTTTCCTCCACTGCAATACGGGAACAGTACCAGCACCTCCCTTTTCAGGGTTGTTGTGAGGATCATGAGATGAGGCTTCTAAAGCGCCTGACACAGCACTTGGCACACCAGAGAAATACTTACTCCTGTGTCCTACCCAACCACGTCAAACTGTTCACTAGTGATGCTAACCTGGCACTTTGCCGCTATGGAAAACAGATGTTTTGTGACATAATTAATCACCACTATTGGAAATCTTAAAATCCCATGACTCGCAGGAACACCTCTTCTTCCAGCCTATAGAAGCGGTGGGTTATTCTTGCTAAAATAAATCTAACACAATACACAAATTATAGGGGTAAAAACCAAAGTTTTATCATGTTTAAGCACAGGTTCAGAACAAAAAAAATAACTGCCCCAAACCTGGACCAGAGTTTCTGAGAAGCTTTTAGAGAGAAAATTCCTGTCAGAGAGACAGGGAAAAAATTCTTTTACGTGCTGCCGTCTCCTGAAGTCTTTTAGTCTACGGAAGGTAACGACAACAGATTCACAAGCCCAGGCTTTCCTCTGGGTTATACAAGTCACACATAGTTAAACAGAAGCCTCATCTTGTCCGTTGCATGAGGCCAGAAAGGGAGTTGGCCAAACTCATGGGACCCACTGAGTCAGGTTACAGTTCACCTCACTCAAACTGGGAGCGTCAGGCCACCCCAAGCTCCAATTCTCCTTTGGCTTCCCCTCTGAGGGATGTCCAAAACCCCCTTCCCTTAATTCCATGATTCCACAAGTCAGGTCTTAGCCAAGTGAGGCCACCAGCCACAGGAAGTGGCCCACCACGCATCTACAAGAAACAGCAGAATTCACAGCACTCGACGGACAGTGCGGAACTGCCCTGCATGCTGCTGCATGGGTCACACTGCGGAGTGAGCCCTACTGCAGCAGCCACAATCACGCATCAGTCCCACAGGAAGAGCCGCCATCGGCACCTCGTTCTCCAACACCAGAATGAGAACATTTACTTCTAGTCAGCCGACACGTGTGGATGAAACGCCTACTGTGTGCAGGTCTTAGGCTGAAAGAGGGTCCTGGCTCTCAAGGGCTCATGGGATGTGTGTTACCAGCTTCACAAGAGTGAATCACTTCAATCTCAACGGTCTCAGGAAGACTCAAGATCACTGGACACAGCTGTAACGGTAATCTCGAGCCGGCCCACCTGGCCTTCAGACCGGCCTGCAGAGAGCGCAGTCTGATGGCGGGCCGCGCCCACCTCTGCCTAAAAGATGATGTCGCGATGTCAAGGCAGGTGCTCAGCGGTGGAAGGACACTCTCAGGGTCTCGGGAGAACTCTGCACTCGACTGTGAGACACAGGAGGCCCTGGCACAGGACTGCCCCGATCAGAGAAGGTGCCGTGTCCACGAGCAAAGCATAGCCACGTCAGCCCAGAGGAAACGGGAGATGTCAAGATGCCTCTGCTCCACATGTTCACCCAGACTGTCTGTGTCTAACTGGCAGAGCATTCACAGCTGGCACTGGTCTGACCTGCCACAGCTGGACATGCTGTAACCTGGCCCCAACACAGTGATGCCACTTTGGTCCTCTGAGCACAAAGGACAACAACCACCCCCAAGCGTGATCTCACTTGACCCTTACAACAACCCTGGGAGGCTGGCACCATCAACAGCCCTGTTTTGCAGGTGAGGAATGGTTAAGTGACTCGACTAGGGTCACACAGCTTGTGTCTGAGGCCATGTCTGAACTCAGGGATCCCTGGTATCAGGTCCCACGCTCGATCCATCAGTTGGAACTCTGCTGACCATTATGAAGCCCTCCTGAGCGCCAGCTAGAGCTGGCGGGGGGCTTACCTGTGCGTGACATCATATACTTCATTTCGAAACTCGGAGACAATAATCTGAGGGCGGGAAGATGCCGGGGGGTAGAGCTTCTTCATGAGCCCCTGGAGAACACGCTCATCTTTATAGTTGTGACAACAGAAGGCGAAAATGAGGCCCTTTAAGCAGCACTCGATGGCCAAGGCGAGCTCAGGATCCCGCAGGCGGATGCAGGCGCCTTGAGAGAGAAGGTGTGGAGGCATTAGCTGACAGCCGCGTCTCCTACCGTGTGAGGACGGAGAGACCCCAGAGATGAGATGTTTGTGGGGGTTTTGGGAGATGGGAGGAAGCTCCCGCTGTCAAGGCCAGATCCTGGGCCAGCCCCAAACCCTGGCCATGTGATGGACACAGGGTGCATCACATCCGAGGGCCCCTCGGTCTGCTACTAGTGACCCAAACCTGGAGAGTGGGGACCTCCACCCAGGCCAGCCGCCCTCTACCTAGCGGGCCCACGGGCTTGCGGGTGAACTGTCCCTTTCTGTAGGCCTCGTCGATGGCTTCCAGAAGAGCCGGCACCTGGGAGCCAAACTGCTTCAGCCGGTTGGTCCTGGTCTCCTTCAGGTGGTGCAGGTGTTTCTGCTTGGTGTTCAGGGTCTGCTGCACATCCGCCACTTCTTGCCTAGATGAAGGTTAACGACTATCACATGAGGCCAATGTGCACGCTGCCCTAGGGGCACCACCTCACTGCCACACATGAGCCAGCCACCTCGTGGGGGAAAGGCTGGGGGACCCTGGAGGAAAGAACCCTCTCCCTGCTGCTGTGTGTGCAAACAAGAGGCAGAAATCACAGGGGACCCGAGTCTGGGGTTCAGGGCCCCCACTGAGTTCTGAGGGCCCAAGTGCCCAGGGCATTTTGACTGGGCAGTCCTCAGTCTCCTCATCTACAAAATGGGAGTGGCTGGATAAACAAGGTCTCAGACTGCTCTGGGTTCCATTTATCTAAAGGCCTTTGGACTCCATACCTGGGTTTGCTGGGGATCCTGAGAAGGGGAGACTGGTTAGGTGGAGGTGGGGGGCAGGGTGAGGAAAGGCAGCTCCCGCTGCTGGCTGCGGCTCAAAGCAGCAGGGAGCAGAGCCTCAGGAAGCGCCAGGGGTGTGACGTACAAGATTTTACATCGATCTTCTTTGTCTTTGTCGATGGCCTGCTGGAGACACTCCGTCTCTTGTACCAGGAGACTCTCCTGGTCCTGGTAACTCTTTTTCTTTTCGTTCAAGGCGGTGATCTTTTTCTGCCTCTCCTGCCTGGCTGGTTCCAGACTCTGATCAGCACTGCAAGGAGCGAGCAGACGGCGGCAGGCCGGCTGAGCCCTCGGACCCCGCCTCCCCGGCCCCCCACCCAACCAGGAAGCTTCAGGGTCCCCAGTGAGCCCCCGTACCTCCTCCTGAGCTCTGCAATTCGGTTTCTCAGCTGCTCCCCGTCCTTTTCCAGGCCTCTAAATTCACTACGGCAGCGATTATGAAAAACCTGATGCCAAAACGTTAGGTACCACATGAGGGAGGCAGGGGAAAGCCACCATTTTCCTAGAAATACTTAGAGGCTGCACGTAATGACAAAAAGGGCCCCAAAGAGCGCTGAGCCTTCCGTGTTCTGGGTAGAGAGTGAAGTGCCCAGGCAGCCACTGCCCCAGGAGACCAAGGGCTGCCCACCCAGAGGGCCCCCAAGTAGGACCCCGAGGCCTCCTAGGCTGCCCCTCGAGGCCCGCGGCTCTCACCTCGGCATCGTTGTAGGCCTTCTTCTTCCTGATCAGATCTTCCTTGGCTTGAATGCACTTGGGCTCCAGGGCAATGGCCTCTTCACTGATCTTTTCCAAGTTATCTTGAATAGCCTTAAACTTCTCCTCAGCTATGTTGACTTTGGCCTTTAAGAAAAAAGGCACCTCTTAGGAAAAACCCCCATGTCCAAACCCACGCAAAGTTGCAAAGAAAAAGGAGTGAAAACGGCTTAAAACTCCTGAGCCAACAGTGCGGGGGCCTGTCTGAGCTACGATGCCGAGGCTGAGGAGGACCAGGGTCAGGAGCAGCTAAGACAGACACGGCACGTGAGGAGCTCCACGCTCTCAGTCAGAGTCCTGGCCTGTGCCCGGCCGGCCCATTCCCATGGGCTCCGCAGGGGACGGGGCAAGGGCCTCTGCACGCCGGAGCTCACCTGCCACAACTCCAGCTTGTGGGTTAGTTGCACAGTGCGCTCCTCCCCAATGCTCACATTGCTCTTCATCTCTGCAATTTCCTTCTCGTACTCGCCCACCTATGAAAGAAGCATGAGAGCCCTGAAGCTCCCACCAGAGCACGCGCTGCGTCAGCATGCCCAGAGCCCCAGGAAGGCGTACCAGGGCCCAGGCCATCTCGTGCTTCAGATCCTCCAGCTTTTTTCTCATCACGCTCAGGTCGGCGATGCTCTGAAAACGCTCTTCCTTCTCCAAGCACTGTCGCCGGAGCTCATGGAGCCGCTGCGAGACAAAACCCCATCACTCTGGGTGCCCTCAGAAGAACCAGAGAGCCAGGTGGGGATGGCGTGGGCCGCGGCGGGAGCCAGGCAGGCAGGGGGATTCTGGGCTGCTGTCGGCACAACGTCCACCGCCACCACGCGCTCAAGGCTGTTTCCAGGAGATAATAGGGTTTTCTGCCCAATAAAGCTGGAAACAGTTTTGTGCATGTTTCTGAACAGGCTTAATTACTTTGATAAACTCCTCATTCGTTGCTGGGCCTTCAGTAACTGAAGGCTTTCCCAACTGAAGACGTTCTGAAGAGGGGTCAGAGCAGTGAATAACCCTGACCTGAGCCTGCCTACATAGGAACCAGAGGGAGACAGGGTGTCACTGTGTCACCGGCCCCCATTCCTTTACATCCTCTCAGGACCGAGGACCACATGGGGCCATCAAACAGCTGCCCTCCCATCCTCACTCTAGGAGGGAAGAGACACCCAATCACAGCCCGTCTCATCAGCCTGGGAACGAGGGGAGCCGGTGAGGCTCTGGCCTCTGCAGGGATGACCGTCTCTAATTCACAGCCTGAAGGCCAGGGAAGGAGGATGGGGGCTAGAGGCTGGGCCGCAGCAGCGAACACGCCCCTGGCCCTGCCGCCTTCCAAGGACCGGCCCGTCCTCAGGGCCTTGGACCACAGGGCTCCCAGAGCTGCTTGTTCACTCTGAGAGGGCTCGTAGCCAGCAGAGGTTTAAAGGAAGCACAGCCCTGCTAGCTCAGTGACTCTGGTCTTCCCTCTCTCTTGCTTTGTTCCTTCTTTCTTACTGACGCCCCACCAAGCCCACCCCAATTCTAGACCCAAGACTGCCTTCCTCACCCAAACTGTGAAGTGTCTATACTGGCTGCCTCTCGCTCGGCATTCAGGTCCCTGCCAATGGCCTTTAACACTGCGCCAGAACCTGTTCTCTCCCAGACCCCACTACAAGACATGACCTGCTGCCTCTCCCCAGGCCTACCCTCGGTCTTCCTGGCTGGTTTTTCACCCCTCAGTGACCCCTTCTCACGAGTGGTCACCCACACGCTACCCTAGGCCCTTGTCTCTTGTGGGTCTCCCCATCAGCTGACAAGACGCTGACTGCAGACCACCCCCAGGGGCCAAATGTCCATTGGACACTTCAGAGGGTGCGTCCCAAACCCAACTCCTTCTCTTCCTCCTCCTGACCTCAACCACTTCCTATGGAAGACACTTCCCTCCTTCCAGTCTCGCAGCTGTGGGACCACCGCACCAGGCCTGATTCCAGCCACCCCCAAACCTCACCTCCCTGGAGCGCCCACTCTCCCAGCAACCACAACCATCCAGCCATCACCTCCTGCCTGGGCTCTCTTCCCACTGCCAGCCACCCCACACAGTTGGCAAAGTGTGGACACAACCCTGTAACCCTGTCCAGCACCTCCCTACAGGGTCTGAGACAGAGGCCCTCCCACTGTGGCCCTGACCAAGCTTTCCAGCATCACTGATAAGGATCTCCCTCCCTCCTCTCTGTGGAGGACACCACCTGAGGGACCTTCCTCCTGCACACCCTCACACCCACCCCACCCCTTCTCTGGTCTCTGTGCCCTCGCACCAGCCCATGTTCGTCTGGAAGGCCCCCTCTCCTGGCCTTCACATGCAGCCTTGGCCCCCATCTGCCCCATTCCTGACCCCTTCCCCATGTGCTCATGCCCATCTGCTTGCCTGCCCTCCCTCGGTGCAGAAGGCTTCCCTTTCTCTTGGCATCCCCAGTGCCCCATATGGGGCGGGTGCTGCATCCAGACCTACAGATACCCACATTTTATCAGGAGGCCTTCACTGACTGACCAATGCTCTCTTCCACCTCTGTGGATCTGGAGCTGAGGGTTCAGGCAGGACAAAGAAGTGCCTCTCCTGGGATGATTAGCCCAGAAGGACTGCCCGAGTCCGCCTAAGATGCCCTTGCGCTGCCCTCAGGGGGTCAGAACAGGCTGGTAGGGGAGGTGAGGGGAACCCTGGCCCTGAGGTAAAGGTGAAGGGGTGCCCCAGCTCCAAGGGGCAGGAGGCTGTGCATCTCCAGAATGCCAGCACTGCCTCCTTGGAGGCCCCAGGTACAACGGGAGGGGCCCCCAGGAGCTGCAGCCCTAGGGATGAGCCACGCTGCCCATGCACCTCTCACCCACCTCTTCCCCTTGCTCTATCTGGTCCCGGGTTCTGGCTTTGGTGTCCATGATGTAGGAATAATCCTCCTTCATCTGCTCCAGCTGGGTGGCCTTCATAAAGAACTGAAACAAAAGAAGGGTCGGAATTAAGTGTGTCACAAAAACAATCTTAGGGGCGGGGGGGGGTAGGACTCTGCCCCTTCCACAGATGAGGAACCTGAGGGATGTGAAGGGACCCGCCTGGGGTCAGTGCCTGAGGCTCATGGGGGCAGCCCTGGAGAATTGAGGATCCAATGAGACCTCGGAGCAGAATCTTCCTGAGGGCCTGAGAATGAATCCTGGGACACCCGTCCCCATCTCAGAGGGAGAGCCAGGGGTCACCTCGTCCACTCCCAGCTCTCCATGACCCCCAACAAGCAGTCAGTGGCCGAGGATGTCCAGGGATGGCAGCTGCAGACAGATGCCTCGGGGCCTTTCTCAGAAGCCTGGGCCCCTCCAGACTGCCACCTCACTAAGGAGACATGGGTCGGGAAGCTGAGGCTCCTTTGCCTAGGGTTCACAGACAGAGGTCCCCAAACCCTGATGGCTGGAGGAGGGCTCTAAGGCAGCTCTAAGACACTGACAGTGACCTGAATCTCCAAGGCCCAGACTGCAAAATGTTGCTTTTTCTTCTCTGTAAATTGTTTTATTTTAAACTTAAATACCAAATAAGACAGCAAGCACTGCCACAAGCATGGCAGGACACACGCAGCCCTCTGTTTCGAGGAAGATCCCGTGATAAATAAACCTGAGCCAGGCCCCCTGCCCCTGCTCCTGCTCTTGCCCCTGCCTCTCCCCCTGCCCCCACTCCTGCCCCTCCCCCTGTCCCTGCTCCTGTCTCTCCCCCTGTCCCTCCCCCTGTCCCTGCTCCTGCCTCTCCCCCTGCTCCTGTTCCTGCCCCTGCCCCTGCTCCTGATCCTCCCTCTGCTCCTCCCCCTCCCCATCCACCTGCTTTTCCCCCCTCCCCCTGCCCCTGCCCCTGCTGAGTTGGCTCTGCCTCTGCTGGGCATGTTTACTCTGTCCTGTTCCCCTCCTTCACCTTCCCCAAGAGGGTCATGCTTAAGTGGGGAGACGGGAGTGTATGTGCATGTGTCTGTGTACGTCTAGGTACACACATGGGCACGTTCATGCACATACTGACACACATGCGCATGTGCACACCCACTCATACACACATTTAGACACACCCACAAATACACCCTCATATAGACACACATGCACACACCCACATGCACACCACACACCCACTCACTCACACGCCCACGCATGCATTTACATACCCATGCACATTTTCACACACCCATGCATTCACTCACACACACATGCATACTCACATGCACATTCACATGTCCACTTACTCATTTATACACTCATCCACACATTTGCATACCCACACATTTACACAGAAGTACACACTGCACACACACACATTTACACCCACGCACGCACACACACAGCTTCCACCCACTTAACTATCTAAAACCACATATGTTCACACACACACGGATGAGCGCCCTGTACCGTCTGCTTCCCTGTTTCTCCTCCTTCCTCGCCCTTAGCCTTTCCAATTTTTCTCGCCGCGTCCCACACAGCGACAGCATTCCAACCTTCTGCTGTCTGGCAGGTATTTCAAATAGTCTAAAACAATACTGATCAACACGGCTGATTTGGCGTTTTCCCCTTAATGAATTTTACCCCTGATATTTATGTGTGTGTGGGAACGTTTCTCAAGCCAACAGAACCAAGTTGCGGGGAATTCACCTGAAGGAGCTCAGCAGAAAGGAGAGGCCGGCCTGCCTTCTACCCAGAATTCCCCAGCCGGATGAGGCCCTGCTGAGGGCCATGCCGCCCAGAGGATGGGGCTGAGGCCTGACAGAGGTCACAAGGCCGATGACAGGAAGAGACTGAGCTGAAAGGGCAGGGGGTGAAAGAGGGGCACGGAGGCTCTTCCAAGAGAAGAGCTGGCCTTGCTCTGAGCCCGGGGGTAGGAGCAGCCCCACAGAGAAGCGGCTTCTGTTTGTGGGAGGTAGGAGGGAGAAAAGAGGCAGGTGCCTGGGGCGTGGAGAGCCAGCATCTCATCATTTACTGTGGGGCACAAGCACCCACTGCATATGGAGCCTGGCTCCCTGACCCTGCCAGTCTGCCCCCAGAAGCCCGCACTTGTCTACCAGCTTGCTTTGGGGTTTTCCTCCCTGAGGCACCATGGCTCCTGCACAGAGCTCACCTACCAGCGGCCCGCGCAGAAACAGGGCTTCTTCCTGGTGGGGCTGTGCAGCCATTTCTGACTCTTTGTGTTCCTGTCTGCTGTTTGCTGGCAGATACTGGACTGGCTGGCCACTTCCCTCTGTGGCTTATTTGGAAGCTCAGGCAACAGGGTGAAGTGACTTGCCCAAGGTCACCCAGCTAGGAAGCGTGTGAGGCTGGAGGCCCAGCCCTCCTTCTGTGCCACCTAGCCTTTACCTCCTTGGCCCCATCTGTCAGCTCCGGACTTGGGTCTGATATCCCCAGCTTCGGCTTGTCAAGCTCTGTCAGCCACCAGTTTTCTGAGGTCTGAAACTTTTTTTCCTACTGGCAGCAACCCAAAGCCAAGAGGCTTAGAAACACAGAAGGGGGAGGAGGCCAGACCGCTGGCCACTGCCCACTGGGGTCACCAAAGCCCAGCTTCTATCCTCCAGGCCAGGCCGGGCCAGGTTGGGCCAAGCACTCTCCACCCACACCAGGCCTCCGGATGGCAAGGTGGCCGCCCCCCTGCCTGCCTCGGGCTGTGCTCTCGGGAGCCGACTTACCTTGTACTTGTCACCTTCATTCTTGGACTGCAAGAACTGCTTGCTCATCTCTTGGGTTAAAATGGAGACGGGATTATCCACCTGGAAAAAAAGGTGTGCAAGGTTAATAGAGTTCACCTTAGTGGACCTTAAAGGTTGTCCAGGCACCAGAAGCTAAGCACACCTCCAGGTGAGCCAGGCTGTAGTGGGGCAGGAGGATGGGGTGGGGCCGATCCATCGAGGGCCCCAGCCAGAAGGCGCCAGCAGTCACAGCAGAACCCCTGGCCTGTGCAGGGCCATGCTGCCAGCCAGCGTGAAGGCTGGATCTGAACTCAGGTACTCCTGACCCGGAGGCCAGGGCTCAATCAGGAGTAGAACACCTTCAGCTCTGGAGACTCACACAGGGTTTTTTCAGGCCCAAATGCTCCTGCTTTGGCACTTCCCTGGTCCTGGAGGACCTAAACAGGAACCACAGGTTCAATCCAGAGGGGGGCTGGCCCCCTGCCCTTTGTCTGGATGTTCAGGACAGGCCAGGTCCACACTGGACGAGCTGGGCCATGAGGTCCCTTCCAACCCAAGACCCTGGTCCTCCCACAGGGCAGCAGGGCTTCCTAGGGGCGGTCTGACGCCAGCAGATGAAGGAGACGTGCTGCCTCTACTCTCATGGAAGCTGCCATGCAGAGGGGGACAGAGCCCCCATGGGTTTCATACAGGAAGGAGTCGGGTGAGGGCAAAGAGCTAGACTGAGCACAGGAGGGCATTCTGCCCCTTCCTCAGGGCACCGAGCTCCGTGGCTGGGAGATGTCCTTCTAGATCCATCCATCTGTCCGTCTGCCTGTCAATCTTTTCACGTATTTTAGGCTACAAGCCTCTGGGCTAAGGACTTGAGTGAGCTGGTTGAGCAGAGGGCTAGGGTGCCAAGGTGGGGAAGCACATAGGGAGCGAGGGCGAGCTTCCTGGAAGTGGTGAGGTCAAAGGCAGCCTGGAATGGATGGGGAAAGGAGGGTGCTCCAAGCATTAAGACTAGCACTGGCAAAGGCAGAGAGGGAGGAGAGGCCAAGACCACCAGCACCAGGGGAGCACATGAGGGCACCAGGGTAGCCCTTCACTCACGCTCACCCAGAGGGGGGGCCTCTGGGTGGATTGGGGTGAGGATGGCCATGGCACCAGGAACATTCAGAGACCACCATACTTCATAAAGGTGGCCTTTCTGCTTTTCCAAAAGTATAAACCTATCCAGAATGGAATTCCTGCCATTACCTGTATGTTAAAATGATCCAGAATCGCCGTGAGTTCTTCTTTCTTGGCAGAAACCACGTTTCCTAGTTATAAAACACAGAACAGGACACAGTGCAGTGATATAAGACTGTTTACGCCACCCAGGAGCCCCCTCCCCACCCCAAGTGGAGCTGCACCACTGCCCCCAGAGGCTGCTGCTTCCCTCCTGCTACCTCCTTCCCCATCGTCTGCACCAATTTCTGCTAGGAGAGTACTTTGGACAGCTTTAGGACTTGCAGAGATCTGTTGCCTTCCTCCAGAGAAGGCAGATCCTCCACCAGAGCAGAAAGCCAGCCCCTATAAAGTAATCTCATATTCCGTGTCCTCCTAAGCGCGCAGAGGTGACGAAATTCACCCAGGAGTCGAACTCCTGGTGACGAGGGTCTTGGCCTCGGTGAGGCGGGCACATAAATGCTGTTTCTACAGCCTGTCTAGGGCCAAGGTCCTCACTTAAAGTGAGTGTCGTGATCATGACATGAGGCAAAATCAGGGAGCTTTTTGCTTAGACTGATGGAATTCCCAAGAAGAGTCTGGTGAAGAAGGTGGAAAGGAGCAGAGGGCAGAAAGTCCAGAGAGGTCACCTGGGGCTTGAAGCCAAGGAGACCCTCTTAATAACCAGCAGCCCCAGTGAGAAGCACGCCACCCTGGGAGGGGGTCCCCTCATAGGCAGGGACGTGAGGGGAGCTCAGACACTGACATTCCCATCTGAGGCCCCTTTTGTGCCGTGTGAGACGACACAACGTCCAGACTTTGTAACAGTCTGGTGCCAATGGCGTGCCACAGGCGAGACGACGTCCGGAGAAGAGACACAGAGGTGGCCCAAATGTCTCAGTCTTTCTTTACTGCTGTGAAAAGGGCAGGCGGTGGCGGTGGTCTATGAGAGCCATCTCTCCCAGGACAGCCCAGGACGAGGGCCAGCTCAGGGCTCCAGACTCACCTGTCTGGCCCTTGAGCTTGCAGCTGCGGCTGCCCTCCACGCTGATGTGCTGGTGCACAGTTATCGCATCCCCGTACACGCTCGGCTTGAACGCGTCTTCACCTCTGTTCCTCAGCGTTATCAAGATGTCTGCGGAACTATGGAGACCAAAAGAGCTACATCACCACAGGGAAGCATCCTGCCCGCAGGTGACCCTCTGGTGCAGGACAAACCCCAAATCCCTCCCCTCGAGGGCGCTGCCAACAGCCCACGCTGTCCATGCCCAGACCTGGGCGGTCGCCTCTGCCTCTCTCCTCGCTCGGGCCCCATAGCAGCCCGTGTGTCTCTACAGCTTCCCACTATCACCACCTCCGGCTCACACTGACTCAGGCTCCCTGCTCCCATTCTCTTCATTCCCCAGCCTATAAGCAGAGGCAGTACGGACTTTGTCCCAGCCGAGCCTCCGCACCTCCAGGGATTCCCTAATGCTTACCAGGCTCAAACAGGCACAGCCTAGAATTTTACAATTCACATTCTCTCCCAGCACTTGTAATGTTAATGAAATCAGAAGATCTTCCATGCCCCTTTCTATTGGCACCTACTGAAGGCACTTGGCACCTCAAAGGCTTAGCTCCTTACTTCCAGTTAACTCCTTAGGAGTAATCA
>CM053595.1:321865707-321911846 GCA_028646575.1 Pseudocheirus occidentalis
GAATAAAGACCTTGGTTCTGCCTTCCATGTGGAGAGTTTGCTATATTTTGTGATCCAAAACTACACCAACATATTCATAACCATCATGGGTGTTGTGAATATCTCATTATTGATACAGCACTAAAGCCCAGAACTCACATCCCTGAGGACTGTGGACAAAGCCTGGGATGCCCCAACCTGAACCCTTCTCATCAACTCCTCCCTCCAGACTCCCAGGAGCCCCCGGCTCAAAGCTCCTCCTCTCTCTTCCTATATCCCCCGAGGCCTCAAAGTGCAGACTCCAACGGCAGCAGGGGATGGCTGGGCCCCCTTTTTCCTCATCGCTGCCCCTACCCGGGGTCTCCTCGCGCTCCCTGGGCTGCTGTGGCCACATCCCAGGCCCCTGGGTCTGAAGCCTCCCTCAGTCCTAACTCGTCCCTCTCCCCTATTCTTCACATCCAGTGAAATGCGAAAGCTTGTCACTCTCATCTCTCAATAAAAACCACCACCATCACCATTATTATTTTGTGGGATTGTGCATTTTGTAAACTCTGCTTTCCATGGAGAAAACAGACCATGAGTTTACAAAGCAGCTTTTGAAAAACACCCAGAGCACAAACACAACAAAATGAAGCTGACCCCTGCCAGGAGACGCTGTGCACGTGGTGGGGAAGTGAGCATCCAGTCTCCAGATTACACAAACTCGACTGAAAAAGTCACCCCAGAGAAAAAGCCCACATTTCCTGCTTGGAGAAACTTGGGTCTAGTGACACAAAGTGTTTAGTAAGCCGCGTTTGATTTTCCCCACAGCAGTAACTAAACAACCAGACTAAGTCTGCACCTGGCTGCTCGACCCCCTCCACCACCACACGAGCCACACTGTCCTCACAGAGCTATCATGACTGCACAAGGGCGCTGTGACCATTCTGGTGAAGGCCAGGGGGCCAGGAAGAAGGGACAGCACACTCACTGAAGACACCGGCTCCCTGCAACCCACCCCTGCCTGCCCCATCACTTTCCACCCCTTTGGCTGGGAGCCTGAGGAGCTGAAGAGAGTGTCCACACACCCCTCAGGAGACGTTATTCCCAACTGATGGTCAGTGAGGTTCTGCTGCCCAGAGGCAGCCCCTGGACTTACACAGAGTTGAATGCTGCCCCCACTTGCTCCTCAAGCTCTCAGGAAGAGCACCATCTGCCCTCCCTCCCTGAGGTCACTGGCTGAGGGTGTGATGGCCACTGGCCAGGCTGAGCTGGACACCTGCTGAGAGCTCTAACATTCTCCTCCCTACGGAGCTGCTCCTTCCCCTGACTCTGTTCTCAGCTGGGGCAGTGGCTCTTCCATGTTTCCCGTTGCCTCCTCACCTTCTATCTCCACATACCACCTTGCAATGAGGCCACCACCCACTTCAGGGGCCTCCTTCCCCCCACCCCGCCCAGGTTGCTCAAACCTCTCCGGCTGCCTTCCATCAGCCCAACCCCCCTGGGGTGGCCAATTGTCTCTGTGCGGGGGTGATGCAGGTGCTCTTGTCATCCTCCTCCAGAACAGTGACACAGCCATGTCCTACTTCTCCTGGCCCCCCCAGGGAAAACATGAGAAGGAATGGTCCAGCCCACGTTTCACTCACCTCTGACCGTCTCTCACAAACCCTTTCAAGGAGGAGCCCCTGTTGGTGGCCATGGCTTTTCCTCCAAGCCCAACGATGAGAGCCGTCAGGACCGCACTCTTACCACCTGCAGAGTAAGGGAGAGAACAAATCAACGGCACACCCATCTGGGGGAGAAGGGGCTCATTCCCGCCAGCTGAAGCAAGAGGACACTGGGTTCAAGCCCCCACTGTCTGCCCAGGAGGCCACTTTCCCTCCCTCTCCCTCACGAGGCCTTGGCTTCCTCATTTCTGCCACAAAGGAGCCCTCGGGCACTGCCAGGAATAACCAATGACCCTGGGATCACAATGGGCCACACGGACTTTCTAGACAAAAGCAGGGACAGAATATTCCTTGTCCTATAGAACATTATATGCGCGTTATACTTTCGTCAGTCCCACCAACTGTGGGGGGAAAAGACAGGGCTCAGAAATAGTGTTTCTGGAAGCACAGCCAGTACCACTGAGGCCACAGAGTCCCCATCTCTCATGCCCATTTTCGTCTGTCCCTCCAGACTGGCCACTGAGCAGGCTCGTTTCTGGGCTCGCACAGATTAGTTACCAAAGTCTGACTGAGTTCTGAGATCTCACCAGGCACATCAGCACAAACAGACAAGAGCTTCTGTAAGTTATTTTCAAATAAGAACCAGAACTAGATTGTTCATTTTGCGGACTCAAAAACAGAGAAATTTCACATCCTGTGTAAATGATTCTGACTTAAGAAAACATCTCTTCACCTCGACCTGGGCTTTTCCCTATCAGTTTATAGAAAACAAGAGGATCCCCAAATCCCAGCAAAACCACAACAAACCATTTCTCTTCTTAAGTAAGAAAAGCAGAAAGTAGCCCTGTGAGTCACTGTTAACAGTGAAGCCACCAGGAAATCTGGAGGATGCAGGGCCTGTCCTTGCACCCTCAGGCCTCAGCTCTTCTCCAGAGAGATGGCCAGGGCCTTCCTCCGGCCACCAACACAGACCCCAATGGCACCGGCAATTCAGAATAAAGTGAGGAGCTGGAAGGTCTGCCCAGAAGTCTCAAGGTGTGTCACACATCTGGCCAGACTGCTAAGTACTGAGCAAGCACTCCACAGAGACGCACACAGACACACACAGACACACACAGACGCACACAGACGCACACAGACACACACAACCCCCCTCTACTTATACACAGAGACTGTACCCTCCACATCAACGAGACAACTAAGCTACTCCACAAGGAGCCTCTGGGGCCCCACACCCCGATGACATCATTCTTGAAACAAGCTCTCTAGAATCTCACGGACTCTGTGTCTCTGCCCCGTGGGGGGGCTGTATCAGCTGGTCAAGGAGCACTGCTTAAGAGCCTGCTGCGTGCCAGGCCCTGTGTCAAGAGCTGAGGGTATGAAGAAAGGTGAAAGCCAGCCCCTGACTTGGAGAAGCTTGGACCAAATAAGAGAGACAACACACGAGCAACCGCATTACGTAAGTCACGGGCAGCGCCAGGATCACGGGAGGAGGGTGGAGAAGGCGCAGAGAGAGGACGGATGGCCCCAGAGACGCAGGAGGGTCTTGTCTGTGGAGCAGTCAAGAGGCCGGGGTCCCTGAATGCAAAGACTGTGAGGGAGGAGGGCTCTGCCAGAGAATGATGGGGCAGATTCTGCGCACAGACCGCAGCCATGCCTCAGGTGCAG
The DNA here is from genome assembly GCA_028646575.1 of Pseudocheirus occidentalis. Lineage (NCBI taxonomy): Eukaryota > Metazoa > Chordata > Mammalia > Diprotodontia > Pseudocheiridae > Pseudocheirus > Pseudocheirus occidentalis. The sequence goes on from CM053595.1 coordinate 321,869,001, forward strand.
CAGGGATTCGCATGCTTGAAAAACACAAGGCACACTCAGGAAGTGATGAGCCGGCCGGGTCACCGGGCATCAAGGCCTCTTTGAGCCTGGCGCAGGCACAGCCATCACCTGTGACCTTTTCTCTGGGAGCTGGGACTCGGGGTGCAGGTGAATGTGTTTATGGCCCTGGCACACAGGCCTTTCGGGGCACGTGTGTGTCTCTCTCATGCGCACGCACACGTGCACACAGGCACACACACAGGCGCACATGCACATACTGATAGTCAGACTGGGCAGGGGGCAGCCTCCCAAGGTTGAAGCCTCCAGAGCAGAGCATTTGCCATGACTGACGGGCTGCCCCCTGCCCAAGGCAAACGCATTTGGGTCTCCGGGTCTCACCAACCCCTACTCACTTCCGTTGTTCCCCACTACAAAGTTGACATTGGATCCGAATCTAAAGGGCCCGAGCATTGCATGGCACATGAAATTCTTCAGCTGGATACTTTCAATGATCCCGACTTCGGCTGACATCTGTTAAAGAAAGCATGGAGGTTGGAGGGGATGTGGCCCTCAGGGGTACGCCCCAGCCCTGCCCGGCCTCAAGGACTTTCACTCACATCAGGGAGACACTGAGAGCCAGGACAACTTCCAGGCCTCCCTGGGAGGCCATCCACGGCACAAATGTCCCTGGCCATAGTAACTCAGGACGTAAAGAAAAGGAAGTGGGATGGCCAATCCCATGGCCCCCCCCCCCCCGCCTTTTTCTGGGACCCAGGGGCCAAAGGAGCCTTGGTTTTAGGCGACAACCCTTAATTTCTCTAAATGGCCCACACCTGTCCAGCCAGACCTGAATCCCATCAATCTAGATGTTCCTGCTACAGACAAATCAAACTGAAGAGAAACAAAATAAAAGCAGCAGCAGGGAGGAAAACTGCAAAGACCCCACCCCGCAGCCTCCCAGTCACTGACTCACTCATCCCACAACAGCATGGGTCACCTCAGGGACGGCAGGCCATACAAGGTCCTGATGAATAAGCCAACGCTGGCGGGCTGGGTTAGAGCCCAACAATAACTCACATCTGGGCATCCCCAGCCCCATTTTACAGAGAAGACTGAGTCTCAGGGCTGTGAAGTGAGGCCTCAGGAGCGCTGCCTTCCTGGGTCCACTGTGCCCTTTGCCTCCCTTCCTACAGCCCATAGAGGATTCTCAAGATGCCCTGGACCAGGCTCGCCGCCAACCCAAGATGCCCAGCACTCTTCTACCTTGACAAAGGCCGTGACAATCTCTGTTTGGGAGGATGGAGGCACCCCCAGGCCAAGATCAGTCCCCTGTCTACACCCACTGACCCCAGATCTGCAAGCATGTGGATCTGGAGTCAAACTCCTGGGTTGAAGGCTCATGACCTTGGCATTCTCTTCCAGCTCTAAGTAATAAAGTCCACGCCAACCCAGCACCCCACATCTCACAACTACCACCTCACTGGCACACACGACCACCCTGGGAAGGAGAGGCTGCTTGGATTCCCATTTTAAGGCTGAGGAAGCTGAGGCAGAGGCGAATCTCAACTCGGGCCTCATGGCCTCTGTCCACCCCACAGCTGGGCTGCCAGAATTTATGGTCCTGGGATTTTGTCTGTGCTATGCTCTTGGGCAAGACAAACACCCACATATCTCAAAGCAATTCTCCCAGCCCCAGCGGCCTCCTCTTTGGGGGCCCCCAAAGCCTGTCGTTGGCCTGGACACAGAATCTGTTGGGGGTGGGGGGTCCCTTGAAATGTGGCACCCACTTGACAGCACTTTCAGGGCCCTTAGGAGAACAGAAAAACCTTTTCTCTTCTCCTCTAAGTCAGAGGACAAGGATCTCCCCTCCCCAGGAAGGGGCACCCTCTCCATCTGGTTACCTGCCGACCAAGGCTGTTTCCCTTGTTCCCCAAGGACAAAGACGCCTCCTTGGATTCTGCCCCTCCCAGGAAGCCCAGGCCCAGCACAGCATCGCCCTGTCTCACGGCACTTACTGACTGAGTGGCTGAATTCCCAGAGGACAAAGACAGGGAGAGCTCCTTCTCTTTCTCCTCTTCTTCCTCCTCCACAGACCCGCTCTCTTGCTCATGTCTCTGCTTTTTCTGGGTCCCAGTTGGCAGAAAATGGTCTTCTTTCCTTTTAGCCATTGGATCTAAAACACTGAGAAACCAAGAAGAGATGAGAGCCCACAGGAACACCTAGACAGACGTTCAGCATAAGTTCCGAGCCTTCCACTTCAAAGCTTCCCTTCCCCCTCTCCTGTGTCAGACAGCAGCCTCAGAGGGTGGTTGGTCCAGGGCCGGAGAAGACAAGTCCAAGGAGCCCCACCGTGTCAGGAAATGTTCCCTTAACCGACCCCCCCCCCCCCAGACCCACCTTGGTTCGAGCTCTGCCCTCTGGGTGGGAGCCCAACACGACGAAGCCCTCCTTCCCACACAGGGCACCAGAATGCCGTAAGACCCTTCCTAGGATTCTGCTGGGCTCAACAGCCCTCTGCTGTCTCCTAGCAACAAGCCAGTCTGATTTCCAGTTTCCTTGGCAACGCAGCAGCCTTTGCCCTCCAGGACATCACTTCAGCCCTGGACTAGTACTCGCGCTCCCAACAGCCTGCCTACCTGCTCCCTCTACAGCAGCCAGAGGTAGATCCTTCTAAAGCCCAGACCTCACCACTGTCCCTCCTGCCCCTCCATGTGAAGAAGTATAGGCAGGAAGAGGTAGAGGTTAAAGATAAGAAGTAGTGGGAAGTAGGTAGTAGTTGGTAGGTGCCGGGTATCCAAGGGATATCATATAATCCCTCAGACCTGGGTTCTTGTCTGGAAAGAATTTCACTAGGCCCCAGGCCATCTTGGCAAAGTAACAAATTTTATTATGCTTAGCAGCGGGCAGGACACAGTTAAGTGACCTGTAGAAACCTGCAAGGTCCTGCCAGGTCCTGCAAAGAGCTTGGGCTTCAGGAACAGTATTTATAACCCTGTGTTTGATATGGAGTCTGGGAACTAGGCTGATTAGGGATTCCCAGAGTTAGTGTATTAAAACAGTTATGTTGTCAAGGCTTTCAGTATGGTCGAGAACAGGGACGAGCACACGGCAGAGAATGGTCATGAGGCAGATACGGCTGTTGGGAGAATGAGCTTAGGACATTAGGAACCATACTGAAACACACTGAGGGAGCTAGGACACAGGGTGTACTGAAACAAAGTTATCAAGGCTTCTGGGTGCCGCTGAGCATGTGGGCAAAGTCTTAGCCATGGGAAACTGGACTGCGGGAAGGGGAGAAGCAGGGTTTGTGCCTTTATGGCAGAATGACACAGGCTTGTTACAAACTAATGTTACGTACATAGATGCCCGAACATAAAGGAACTTTACAATATGAAGGCTACAGATAAAGGCATCTCACACCGCATCCCATGGGGCCTTTGGAAGCCCTTCACACTGGGGACAGCCAGCCTTGGGCAGCCTCAGCCCACCTGCCGGTAGCTCTCCTGGCAGGGCACCCCTCCTGCTGATGACATTCCCGGCCCCACCTCCCCCTGCGGAGGCCTCCTGTGATACCTCTGGCAGGAAGGAGGACAACATCAAGCTGTCTCAGCTTCCCCAAGAGAATGTTATGATCTTGAGGGCTTGTGCCTCGCTGGTCAGGTGAGTAGAAAATGAAGGGGAAGAGCCCCTCTGAACCCCTTGGCCAGCAATGAATGGGGATTTGCCTTTTATTTTTTTTCATACCAGTTATAAGGTAACCGTGAATCAGGCAGAGCTTCCAATCCCTCGTGTGGCCTCTTCCTCAGGGCAGCCCCTGGCCCACGTTGGGCGGCTCTTCCTATTCCAGCCCAGCCAAACAGGTCTGGACCTAGAGAATACAGCAGAAAATTAACTCATTAAAAATGAAGAATTTTGTGAACCAAACACAGCTACGAGAAAAACTGACTTTAAGCGAGTGTGTTTTCAGTGGCTGTGGCTGCTCCACGGCTTGGGTTCTGCTAAGTGCTGGAAACTTGAGGTTCATTTATTTCCCAGGGGAAGGGGGCTGGGATAAACCCGGAGTCCGGCATACAGCAAGGCCTGTGCTAACTGACCGACTGATCCATTACGTGCTCTACACCAGAAGGGCCAAACACGAGCCACACAAAAACATAACAGGGAGAGTCGCAGCAACACTGGGCAATGACCGCCATGGTCTGACTTGGCTCTTCTCGGCAACACGACGATCCGGGATAATGCCAAAGGGCTCATGCCCGATGATGATGCCCACCCAGAGGGAAAGACGGAGCACGCGACTTTCACTCTCTTTGGGGCTTTTTTCCTTTCCTTCTGTCTCCTCTTTCACAAAAGGCTCATGTGGAATTCGGCTTCACACGATGCACTCGCAGAACCTGTAGTAAACGGTCTGGGGCCTTAGAGACACGAGCAGCGACCTCTCCTGGCCACGGCTCTGGTATTTACCACCGCGGCCAGGCAGGCTTCAGAAATCCCCGAGGACTCCACCATCCTTGAACTTCTTTAGTCTCGTGTTCACTTACTTCATTCTTCCCCTCAGATTTGAGCCCGAGAAGGGAAAAGATCCTCAACGTATTACCTGTAACTGTCCTATCAGGTGAGTTAGCAAATTATATCGACGTATTTAGGAAATGGAAATCATAGCTGGGAAATCCGGGCCTAGGTAGCCTTCTCAACTCGCCTGCCCTGTGCTGAGAATGAACCATGTGACTGCAAACACTCACGGACCGATGTCCGAGCCTGCTATGAAAACACACTCGAGGCTTTGGGGTCCGCTGGAATCATCTCTATCGGACACACGGAAGCACCTGATCTTGTGCTTTCTCAAGAAACGTTCGGCCAATGTTATTCACTCTACTCGACTCGTCCCTAAGATCTTCCGGGAGCACATGGGTCACAACACCCTCTGCAGGTTGGTGACTTCCAGGCCTAAGCCGGATGGCCACTAAAAGGACCTGACCGAGACACTTATTTTACTCTGCTCGTGACAAAAGCCCCGGGATTAGGCATCCCCAGGGTGATTGCGTCAACAATCCCAAACTGCACGAGCTACCTGCGGTAAAACACTCTCAGCGGCCAGTAACGTCAGGACGGACTAGATGTCTCACCCACAGATGACCGCTCTCGAATCCGCGCTCAGCATGGAGGCTCCCTCCCGCTTTATATGAGTTTAATTCAGGGACCTGATTTCACACACGGACACAGAGAGAAACTCATACGACGCGATGATATTCGTAACTCATCATTCACTAGGAATCTACTCCTTTACTTCTGCTAGGGTCCTCAGTCTCTGAAGGGCAGGGCTGACCAAGGAGGGCTGCTCCGAGCCCTCACCGTGCATGTCTGGACCCCACTTTACTAGGAGACCTAATTTCTGTTTAGGTTATAAACAGAATCCAGTCTGGATTCTGGACAAGCCTTTGCCTGTGGTCGATTCCCTCCCTTGGAGTTTAGGGTGACCCACCTAGTGAAGGAGAAAACCAACCGAGGACATCTAGATGGAAATGGCCCGCCTGCCCAGACAGGTACCTCGAGCGTTGTAGTCTGAAGACTAAGCCACACTCTCAGCTGGGAGAGTCGAAGGCCTTGAGCCCACCTCCTCACGGAATGTCTACCCATCTGGGCTGAGTTTCATTTGTCAGGGGAGCTCCTTTTTGGAAGAGATTTAACGGTATTTCAGGGACTCCCTGGGGGTCTTTGGTTGCTAAAAAAAAAAAAACCCACTGACCACCAATTTAGTGACTGCCAGCTAGCCTAATTAATAAATTGACAATTAATCACCCAGAAATACTGTCTCCGGGGTGTTCCTCGCTCACAATACAGAACTGCCACCCAGCGGAGGACAAGCCCAAGTACTGGTCTCCTTGGCTGCTGAGAACAAGGAAAGGGCTTTAACTACAGATGGAATCACTGAAATCTCCCACACTTGCAGCATGTTATCCTAACGTGGCTGCATCTCAGCCTTGGTCTGTGAGACAAAGATTTAATGTTGCATTCCTATGTTCTACTGACCACTTGCCACAATGACCTAGACAACGTGAGGGGAAAAAAACGCTCCCCTGACTTGGTGTCAGCTCCAGGTAAGAGTCACAGGATGTCGCAGCAGCATCAGCTTAGCCTGCTGGGAAAACTTTCTGTTCAAGAGGGAACGTCACGCCAGGGAAATTGAGTCAGGAGCCCACGCCAGAAATCCTCCCACGGCAGTTCTCGGGCCGCTGGCACCATGGGTCATTTCAGCGGCACTGCCAATGATCACCACTGGAATCTGACGACTGCCCCAGGAGATCCGACTTCAAACAGCAAGTTTCCATCGTCACAGCTTGGGGCTCCATACAGTTTTTACTGTTTTCACATAACTGTAATAAATCAGTCCAAAATGAAGCTGTATCAGGCTTTCTAAAAATCACTCAGCATCCTTTTTCTTCAGCAATCATACTCTCCAGCTGAGGCTCATCATGGCACAAAAGTAATCAATAAATCAATCATAACCTGCAAATTCACACAAAATCACTGACGCGTGGTGGACGACTCCAACAGGATCCCTCAGAAGAGACAGGCAGACATTCCATATTTACTTTTTTGGGAGGGGGGAAGGCAGGGTGATTGGGGTTAAATGACTTGCCCAAGGTCACACGGCTAGTGTCAAATGTCTGAGGCTGAATTTGAACTCAGGTCCTCCCAACTCTCGGGCCGGTGCTCCATTCACTGCGCCACCACCGCGCGGCCCAGGTACTTCTGACAGTCCTTTCCACACCTGTTCTTGACCCATCTTGCACCACTGAACCTGGCCTAACCCAGGCTACTCACCCCTCCTTAGTCTCATCCAGACCTTTCCACCGTCCCTTTTTTGTATGAGTGCCTGATTCACCCTCATCAAGTTGCAGATTCCCTAAGAATCTCACCCGTTGTTTTTGGTGTCAAAATAAACTGCCCCTAGTCTGGAAGATGGTTTGAGGGAGTGAATTTATTCCAGGAAAATGCTGCTGACCCAGATAGTTCAGGGTTCCCAGCAAACCCAAACCACATCATATTAACCAAAGAAAATCTCTAAGACTGGGATCTGTTGAGATTAAGTTGGTGAAAGACATAACTTCAGGATGCACCGTTCTAGACGCGGCTCCATAATTCACAATGAAACGGCTTCTAACATTATGACGGCCACCTTGAATCACGCGATGAGATTTCAAAACGCCCAAATCAACAAAATGTAAAACCTACAACTGTTTCCTAGAATTGGCAAGAGAAGAGAATGGAGAAACACACAACAGCACAAATTTAAGGCAAATACCAAGGCGATCTTAATATTAACTCAGCCAAATGCATTTCCAAACTATCTTACACAGAAAACCGATCATCCTGCGCCACGCAGTCTTTGGGAAGTACACAGGCTACATGAAATGGCGCAAGACAAATGACTCTCAGTATAACTGCTGGGGCCAATGTGTATAAATGTGTGTGTGTGTGTCACACACACGCAGACACAGCTTTTCTGGTCTTGAATCACAACTGTTACCGGCACATCAGCTCCAAATGTGCCAGGCTGACCCCGATCAGCCACTGTGGTTAAAACGCCTTATTCCGCCCGCGGGGCTCCTGAGATCTCACCCTTCTGCCTTACACAGATAACCAAGACTCTGAAGGCAAGTTCCGCTGGGTCAAGTTCCCATCAGTGATAGGACCTGACCCCTACAGGGAAAAGCCTCTGGACTTTCCCAAGCGGCCAAGGTCCCTAGAGTTGGCCTGGGGCACCGGCCCTCGTGGCTGCGCTGGGTGGACCCCGATGCACAACGTGGCCGCTCCTAGATCATGCCTGGATCTCCCCGTGGTCTTCAGATTCCTGAGGGGTCCGGCCCCTTTCTTCACATAAGTGTCACAAACCTGGCTCATGGTGCGGATTCTCAAAATCTCGTCCACGGCCACGTCGCCTTGGGTCACATTCGTCCGAGTCAGGACCCACTCCGTCTGCCTTGAATCTGGGGGTTCCCAGCACCCCCAAACCTCAGCAATTGTTTGTCATGTTTCTAAACACAGGGTTACAAACAAATGTACAGGGTAATTTTTAAGACGGTGCCTGTAACCCAGGAGAATTCAGACTGAAAAAGGGTTTATTGTTTTAATACTTCAAACACACACTGCTTTTACACCACATTCCACTCGGGGGGCGTGGGGTCACCTGCTCTGAAAGCCCATTCTCCCCACACTCAGTGTCAACGCCAAAGGCTCCCCCTCATCCCAAGCCCACAATAGGAGAATGGTCCATTCAGAGAAAGGTGACAATTCAATGAAGGGGGAGGAGAAAAGGGGGGGGAAATGTGAGACTCAAGGGATTGTGGAACTGAACTGCGTAAACTAGAAGTAAACCAATCAATGAAGACCAAAGAAATTATTTTTTTTTTTTGCTTTTTGTTGGAGGGGGAAAGGCGGGGCCATTGGGGATAAGTGAGTGGCCCAAGGTCACAAGGCCAGTTTTTTGTTAAGTGTCTGAGGCTGGATCTGAACTCAGGGCCTCCTGACTCTATTCACTGAGCCAGGTAGCCGCCCCTCGATAAAAATAAACAATAAAATAACAAAGAATGAATCCCATCAGACCCGGATCTGCTCTTCACCAACGCCCCTGGGCGGCCAAGCCCCTCTTTGGGTAGCTCTGGGAAACCCCCTTTACTGGGGCTATGCCCCTGCACTGACTCCGGGGGAGAGCCGGCTCCATGGGCCTCTTTGGGGGTGCACGGACTGGCAGAGTTCTCCAGGAGCACCCCCACTCTTTCATCTGCCCCGGGGCTTTTCAGACAAGGGGGGCCCCAGCAGGAGCCCTGATCCCCATTCTTACCCCCCTCCCCCGCTCCGCGCATCTCCAGCAATGGACACCAGGGGGGCCTTGGTACGCCCAGAGACAGGAAGCCCCCCTTGTCGGCTCCAGATCTAACCTCGGACCCCTCCTGGCTGTGTGACCCTGGAAAAGTCGCATGCCTCCCTCTGCCTCGGTTTCCTCCTCTGTCCGAGGGTGTCTCCGGTAGCCCGGGTGAGTGGCAGTAAGAGAGGGACCCTTCCCCCCCCCCCCATCCTTCAGCACGGGCCGGGCTCTGGCTCTGCCCTCCGCCCCCAGGGGCAACGCTCTGGGACCCCCTGTGCCCTCTAGGCCACTCCCCTCACACCCTGCTAAGTCCGGCCAGCCCCCCCACCCCTCCTACCTCCTACAGGGAGGGGTGTCCTCTGCGCCCCTTCCCCAGGCTCCCTAGGCCCCCCCACCCAGCAGATTCTGGCATGGATGAGGTAGGGGCTGGGGGGGAGGAGCTGCCCCCTCCAGGTCCAAGGCATACAGCAGGTGCTCACTAAGTGCCGGCAGACGCCAGCCTCGGCCTCCGGATCCCGGGCCCTCCCGCCCAGCCAGGGGGCTCAGTCCTCTCCCACTTCCGCGCCTTTGCCCCGGCCGTAGCCCCAGGATCCGCCTGTCTTCTCTACCTGCCGGTGCACCGCTCCACCCCTCCCCCACCCCGAGAAAACTTCAACTTGACCTCAGGGCCCAACCCCTCCTCCTACCTGGGGGCCCCAGGACCCCGGGGCGGAGGTGGGCGACAGGGCCGATCGGCGCGGGGCTCAGGCCCCCAGGCTGCGCAAGAGCCGGAGGCTCAGCCTCCCTACAGAACCAGGGAAAGTGCTGTCTACAAAGAGAAAACGCCGTGCGGGGCTCCCGAGGAAGGGGAGGGGCCGCGGCCAGCGCTCCCTTTGCACCTGCGCAGCTGCCGCTCCGCCGCGCCCCGCCCCTGCCCGGGCTTCCTCGGGGAGAGACGGGGTGGACACCTATTCCCGCGATTCCTGGAGGAAGGCCAGGGCAGCATTGCGCCTGCGCCCCATGGGGCGGAAATTGGGAGGCCGGCCGGACGACTGCGAGCGCCGGAGCCGGAAGGCGAGGGGAGGGGCAAAGGAGAGCGCCGCTCCCGATTGGTTGAGGGCGGAGCCGGGTCCCGGCGCCAATTCAGAGCGGGAAGTCTGCTCCGGCCCGGTCCTCCGAGGCCTCTGCACCCGCGCCCACTGGCGTCCCGGCGGTAAGCGAAGTCCGGGTCCCAGGGGGGAAGGAAACCCCGGGGGAGATGGAGCGTGACGAGGCGGCCGAGACCAGGCCTAGGGCCGCTCGGATACCGCCTGGCCGCCGGGATGGGGGTGGGGGACTGTGCGCTCGGAGCCCCGCCCCGTGGGACCACGTGACCGGCGCTGGGTGTGGCTGCTGCTCTCCAGGTTCACGGTGCCTCCTAGTCCTGTAAACCGGGTTCTGGGGGCGCCGCCCCCTCCGGTGCAGCCGGCATTCTAGCCTCGGGAGCCCTCCCAGTAAAGATACCCCCTCGTGTTCTAGGTTCTGCTCCACACACGCCCCCTCTGCGGGCTCCCCGGCGTCCTAGTGATGAGGTGTAGGCTCTGGGACCCCGCCCCCTTTTTGAGCTCCCCTTGATTCTTTGAGGTACAGGCTCTGGGAAAGTAAACCTTCCCAGGGAAGACATTTGCCTGAGGTCATGGGCCTTGAAATGCAGCTCTGCCCAAGTCTTTAGCCCCCTTTGTTCCAATAGTTTCCCGCCCTGGAATTGGCCTGGCCCACCATTGTCTATGGTCTCCAGGTAGCCTCCAGCAACTTCCCACCCTGAACCCCTCATTACTGGAGTCTGACCTCATCTGACTCCTCCTGAACACCCTCCCCAATCTCCTCCTCTGGACCGCCCCTAGACTCCTCCCACAACCTTATTGTGTATAGAACCCCATCTTCCCTCCACGTGTGGGAGAGCACCATGGGATAGCTTAATATAGACTTGCTCTGTGAGAGCGCCTTTAAACGGCCTAGCACCCCACGTGGAGAACTTGAACTTTCAATAAACTTTACTTTTTCCTTGGCTGAGAAGACTTGAGTGGAATTCTTTCTGCAGGACCTGGTATGTTGGTATTTTGGGGTCTCAGGCAGCCCTAACCCTCTTTGGGCTCCTCTTCATTTTTATGGTTCCCTGACCGGGGAATTGAACCTGGGCCACAGCGGTTAGAGCTCCGAATCCTAACCACTAGAGCACCAGGTGCTCTGCCCGGGCTGGCCATGGGGTTCCCGGGTCTAAGCTCTGGCTCTCCAGCCTCTTTCCCCCGAGGGCTGGGCTGGGCTTAGAGCGCCCCCTCACCCCAAGGCCCAGGAGACCCCCCGCCCGGCTCTTGGCAGCCCCTCTGCCCAGTGTCTGTGCAGGGCTGAGCGGCCAGCGCCACGGCCGTGTCCACAGAAGAGAGCCCCGCGGCCCTGCTCTGACTAACACCCCGGCCACCCGCCCGGGAGGAGGGCCTGCCTCACCCTTTGGGGGGCTGCGGCCTGGAGACTGAAGCGGGGGAGGGTGTGCATAAAGACAGGAGGTAGGGTCTTGTGTTTGAGAAGGAGAGGTCACAAGGGCTGGTCATGTCCAGGGAGGCCGGAGGGGAGGGAGCAGCCTGGGAATGACCTGAGAAGCGGGAACTTCATACATCAGTCTGGGGGCGACGGGAAGGGATGGGACTGGTTTAGAGGGCCTGGCGTCCGGTTCCCTTAAGTGTGTGTGGGGGGGGCAGTCAGAGGCTGTTCAGCGACTGGGGAGGGGGATGTAAACCTGAGCTGAGGGAGGGGCTTGTGAGCAGGAGTCATGAGTGGGAGGCACAGCAGGGGAGCTGGGGGGAGCTGGAGCACGGGCACGATGCCCCATAGGGGCGGGGGGAGCATGGGCATGACGCCCTGTGGTGGGGGGGGGACGGGAGTCAGGGTAGAGGCTTCTACCAGGAGTTTGGCTGAGAAAGGGAAAGGCTGTATGTAGGCTGGTAGCAGAGGGGCTGCTGGGTGACACTCTTTCTCTGATGGAGAAGAAGGGCAAAGAGCTCCTTGCAAACTCCCGTTTAAGGAGAGTGCCCAGGCCAGCTGTCTCTCCTTCCCTCCAGGCTGCACATCTTCCTCTTCATCTCTGCCCTTCTGCCTCAAGTCCCCAAATCTGCTTTGAAGGAGAGGACCTAGGTCTGTCTTCTCCCCATAGCCCAGCTGCTGGTCTACTTTTGCTCTCTGTCCATCAACCCCTCCACCCTTAGCTTCCTTTTGGACTCTGGCCCTAGCCCTGGGCCCTGCCTCTCGCTCCCTCCCTGTAGCCACAGTCCAGGGTAGAAAGCCTTACTGGAGTGCTGATGACCACAGAGTTGCCCAAGGGCCCCGATACCTACCTGTCTGAAGGAGGAAAGTTGCTAGGTGGCAAAAGGCATGAGAAAGGGATGTTAATTAGTAAAGCATTTTCAGGGAAGACACAGGAAGCAGCTGCCTTGCTGAGACAGTGTTCATGGAGGCTCCTCTCCCCAGCCCAAGTGGCTTTCAGGCATTACTTCCCAAGGCATTCTGACTTTGCATTTTTCCTCCCTTTGGGGTTCTTGGGGACCCTGGAGGGTTGGGGGTGGGGGTGAGGACCTAATTAGCTTTTAGAATGGGTATGTACCTGGGTGATAGGGTAATAGCCAGTGGGTACAAACATCCAGCCAGCTAGAAACACTGACTCCCCCAAGTGCATAAAGAATCCAGAGGGTGTCTTTTTTCTGCTCTTGGCCTGCTTCACTTGCATCCCAAGGACACCATGAGCAACCAACCTGTTTGAGAAGACTATAACCAGTCTTGTTCTCAGAAACCAAGACCCAAGGCCCAAGAAAAAGGCCCTCTGCAGTTCCTGGTCAAGGCTTGGCTAGTGGGGGCCCTGATAGGAATGAAAGGATCGAGGATTCGAGCCACGGAGACTCTTTCAAGAGCTCAGATTAAAATAGATCTGTCCGATCAAGAGGAAGACCGTGAAAAGCCTGTAAAAGCAGAGGTGCAAGTTTTCAGAAGTAGCCACTTAGAATTAGAGCAAAAGAACTGGTTGAATGTATCATCAGATGGCATCCACCAGCCTCCTCTGATGTTGCAGGTGAAGCACAGAAGGCCCATATGAAGCCCAGATGTCCATTCAGGAAAAGAAGTAATATGCAGCCTAGCTGGGTTTGGTTAATTTTATACAAATAAAGTATGTTTGTTTTTTTCTAAAAAAAAAAATGTGGAAGATGAGGAGCTTGAGGTCAGAGAGGCCCTCTGGCAAAGGGCAGCTCAGCTTCTCAGTAATGAAAGCACTTTTTCTTGCCATTATGCAATTCCCATAAAGGACTGCTTAGGTTTGGGAGAGCTTTCTGCTGGGCTTCTAGCGGAGCCTTGGGTTGCCCTTTCTCAGTGTGGCCCCCCTGGTCCTCAGGCCCTGTCATGGATGGGACCAGCAGCCGCTGCTGTTGTGGGGATGTTGCCGAGATACACACGGGAACAGTTTCCCAGGTCATCCTCTAGCCAAGGGCACCTTCCCTCCCTTCAGCCTTGGCTGAACTTGCATCTCATGGGCCGGGCCCCCATTGGGCTGGGATCACCCCACTTCTGGGCAGGGATGTTCCACTTTTCATACCCCGGCTTGGCTGGTGCAAGGGTTCCATTGAGCCTCGTTCCTGATAAAGGGAACGGGGTGAACTGTGCCTTATCAGTCACTTCCACGCCCCTGTGACAACTCCTATCACTCCTAGCCTTATTTATTTCTTCTGAAAAGATAGATGTCGTGGGGCGTGTGCCTGTTCACTTCTCTCTGTGGTCTTGAAGCGTCTAATTGTTGATTACTGAGTTTTTTAACTGAGAACTTGTAAGGCTGCTGCCTGTTTTTGTGATCTTTTCCACATAATGACTATTGAATACTTGTGTTGAACAGCTTGCCCGGCATCGGTGCTTTCAGATCAGCAGCCAGAACACCAGAATGGGAGTGAATGACCTGTGGCCGATCTTGGAGCCTGCCAAGCAGCATGCCCCTCTCCGGAGCCTCCGGGGGAAAACGCTTGCAGTTGATCTGAGTCTCTGGGTGTGTGAAGCACTCACCGTGAAGAAAATGGTCGGCGCTGTGGTCAAGCCCCATCTCAGGTGCGTTTGGGTTGGTGGTCAGCACATCTGTGGCTGTGACCTTGGCTCTTATGCTTTCCTGCTTCTGTCAGGTGTCAGAGGGTTAGGTATTGAAAGTGCAGCGTCCCTGGATTTCCTGCTCCTCATTCAGGGGATGGCATGTGAGAAGGCAGGCAGATGTTTCCCTACACGCTAACTGTTGTCCTGATCCCCATCTGGCTGCTGAACTCAGATGGCTCCGGAGGAGAGAGTGAGGCTAGTGACTGGACAGCCCAGCCTCACTGAAATCCAAAGTGTCGTGGCGTCCCCTCCCTGACGTCATGGTCCTCTTTGAGAGCAAAGGACCAAGCACAATCCCACGTCAAGCACTGTGGGAGGGCCTGGGGTATACAGACAAACACAAAACATTCCCCACCCACAAGGGGGTTGTCTTCTTTTGGGGCAAACAACATGGACAAGTAAATGAATCTAAAGCATAGACAAGTCGATCCAAAGTCATTTTCTGTGGTGGAAGAATCAAGGAAGTCCTTATACAAGTGAGTTTTCTAGACAACAGGGAGGGATGCTGGGCAACCTGTCTTTAAGAAGGAAGGGAGACCTGGGATGGAAGGGAATGCCTGGGGACAGCAGCCAAGCGGATGGGAGGGACAGACAGACCTGAGGGGCAAAGAGGGACGAAGTGTCGTCAGCCAGGCCAGCCACAGTCCATAGCCTTGGGGCTTAGGCACCTGCCTGCTTCCTCAGAGCTCTGCAGTTCATTTAAGCCTGCTTGTGCCATTCAGGAATTTGTTTTTTCGGATCTCATCTCTGACTTTAATGGGAGTAAAACTGCTCTTTGTCACGGAAGGCGACGCTCCCAAGCTGAAGGCAGACGTGATGAGCAAAAGGAATGAGGCTCGATATGGAGCCCCCCAGAACCGGGCCCACAGGCCCACGAGAACCTGTTTCAAGGCTGTCTTAAAAGAGGTGAGTGGCCACATCCAGGGTCCCGTCTGTCCACAACAAAGTTAAAAAGCAGAGTAACCCCTTGTGGAGGCAAAGGGGAAAAGCGCTTGCTAAATTTGGACTCGTAGCATCATTTTCCATAACATCTTTATACTGAAGAGAGCCTCACCTGGTGAGATGGCGATTCAGAATCCACAGTCATTTGTAGAGCAGGATGGCCTTTGGTCAAGTTCGATGCGTTATTGGCTTTCTTCTCTTACTTAAACTGGTAAAATGTTCCTGCTCATTAGCTGACCCCCTCCAGATTTATGGGACTTATCTACATTTTCCATTTGATTGTGATTTTTATAGTTACCTCAGACAGGAAATATGCCAGTGGTTATTACAGAAAATCATAATTACTTAGAATCAGCAGATTGGGTCTGCACAGGGCTCTTACAGTCACATCCTGCAGGTTTGACGCTTCCTTTTGGGGAATTTCTTTCCTATCACTCCGTTTGTTACGAGACGTCTTTTTCCAACAAATTCTTAATCAATGGATTGGACACAGACTATGAAGAGCAGTGTGGTCTCGGGACAACCGCCGCTGATGGTCGTGATTCTCAGTCTGGGCCGCCTGCTTTGTGTCCCATTGACTTAGTCTGGGTAAAGAGAAACGAGGAGGCATAGACAGGCCATAGCGATTGTTCAGTGATGCGGGAAAGACTCTACACTGTCCTAAAAATTACCTTCCTTGACTTTTAATATAAACGTATGTCTTGTTCATAGCCAGAACAGCCCCTGGTAGCCGGGGAGGGAGTCAGAACCTGGGGCGGGCTGAGCGACCTACCCAGCGTTACCTAGAGCAGTGGTTCTCAACCTTCCTAATGCTGCGACCCTTTAGTAATAAAATGTGGTGACCCCCAACCATAAAATTATTTTCTTTGCTACTTCATAACTGCGATTTTGCTGCTGTTATGAATCGTAATATAAATATCTGATATGCAGCATGTATGTTTGTTGTTACAAACTGAACGTAACCCACAAGTTGAGAACCGCTGCCCTAGAGGGTTTTCTGGCCAAAGGAAGTAAGCTCATCATCAGCTTTGAGTGTAGCTGCCCGTGGGTGGACACCAGGAGCCCGGGTGTCCGGCATGAGAAATGGAAGATCGGTGGTCGTGTCCTAAGCCTCTTGAGAAGACTTTAGGTGTTAACATTGAAACAAAAGAGGGTGATGTTGCAGATCAGGTCACTGTCATTCAGAGACTGCATTGTCTGCGTCCATCTACCTATTTGCTTATTCACGAGTCTGTCTTTCTTTCCCTTCTCCCTCTGTCCATACCTTCTCTCTGTCATCTCTCTATCTATCTGTACCATCTGTCTGTACTGTCTGTATGTCATCTGACCGTCCAGCTATATTAGCTATCTTTAATCTCTTTATTTGGAATTTGAACATTCTTAAAAGATAATTTTTTAACTTAAAAATTGCTACCACTTTGGGCATTATAATCCCTGGAGAAGTATCTTAAAGGGAAAAAAAACTAGTGCGCACAGTAGGCACTTAATAAATGCTCGCTGACAGATTGGTTAAAGGCAGCCCCTGATTTTGGTTGATTTTGTTACTAGTGCCTTGACATGTTGGAGTGTTTGGGAATCCCGTGGGTTCAAGCAACTGGGGAAGCAGAGGCCATGTGCGCTTACCTCAATGCCCATGGCTACGTGGATGGGTGCCTCACCAATGATGGAGACGCTTTCCTTTATGGGGCACAGACTGTTTACAGAAACTTCACTATGAATATAAAGGTATGTATTTTCATTTATGTATGTTTTCAAAATTGGATTATTTTAAACTATTATTATTGCCAAGTGATTTAGATTGGGGGGAAGGAGGAGGTAATCTGTGGATTTCCCATGGTTTCAGTTCCCGAGACAGCCTCAGAGCCAGAGGGAGGGGGTCTGGAGGCAGCCTACCTTGGACATGTCCTGCATGGGGCCCCCAGCAGACAGGGCCCCTGTCAGAGAGCTTCCCCACTGGGCATCCCTGCCCAGTGAGATTGCAGGTCTGGTCCCCCATGCCATCAGCTCTAAGTCAAGAGCCAAGGCACAGTATGTGAGTCCATCGCCAGCTGCACATGCTCAGCCGTTTTTGCAAACACAGATGCTTCTTTAGCCCTTGCAGTGATAGAGGCCGGTGAAGACAGCGATTATGGTGATTAAGAAAGTTCTTAAGGACCGCTGGGTGCCACGAGGCCCTTGACTATGGAGCCCAAGACGCCTGTGTGTACGTGTGTGTGTGTGTGTGTGTTTGTGTGTGTGTGTGTGTGTGTGTGTCACACAGTAACTGTGTGTGACCAGCTTTGAACAGGTTGAGTGCTTCCCCAGGCTTCACCATCCTCATTGAGAGGGGCTGGGCTTCTCAACCGCTGCTGTGTCCTGGACGCCTTCTGCAGGCGCTCTTGGCTCAGGGCTGGACGGTCCTCCCTTCCAGCTCTGATGTTGTGGTTTTATTTGTTTCTTCTCCTTACACACACATGCAAATACCAGGAGCTCTGGGTGGTATTTTTATTGCATCATGATCTGAGAAGGATGCATTTAATATTTCTGCCTTTTCTGCACTGAATTGTGAGGTTTTTGTGCCCTAGAACACAGTCAATTTTTGTGTGTGTGCCACATACCGCTGAGAAGAAGGTATATTCCTTTTTGTTCCCATTCATTTTTCTCCAGAGGTCTATAGTATCTTCCTTCTCTAAAATTCTATTTGCCTCCTTAACTTCTTTCTTGTTTATTTTGAGGTACCTCAAGACAGTTTTCTTCATCAGTCTCTTGGAGTATGTGGTCCAGGCTGTTTTGTTCATCATGGCCTTCCAGTAGACTGATAGTTCTTAGGTTATTTCTCCACTTTCTTTTAATTTTTCAATCTTTATGTTTTGTTTGATTGACTCTTGATGCATCACAGAGTCCTTAACTTCGATTTGGCTGATTCTAATTTTTAGTGAATTATTTTCCTCAGTTAGTTTTTGAAGCTCCTTTTTTAGGGATGCATTTTCTCTAGTTAGATTTTGAACCTCCTGTCCCAGTTCAAAAATTTTATTTTTTAGGGATTTGTTTTCTTCAGTGAGGATTTTTTTCCAATTTGGTCACTGTAGATTTAAATTTATCTTCTACCTTTCAAATTTGGCGTTTAAAATCTTCCTTGAGCTTCTCTAAGAATGCTTTCTGGGCTTGAGAGCAGTTCATATTTACTTCTCTGGTCTCAGGTGTGGATACAGAGTCCATTGTGTCTCCTGAAAGTGATTCTTCTCATTCACAATAATAAGATTCAATTGTCTTTGATTTTCCCTTTGCTGATTGCTTCTGGCCCATTGTGATTGCCTCTTTCTTGACCTTTAAAGTATATTTCTGTTTCTGGGGTGCAGAGGGCTCTGACCCAACCTCTGGGAGTCTACACTGTGCCCAAGACCAGTGTTTCCCCTGAGTTAGGGAGGGTTGGTCTGGCCACTTCAGATTTCCATCTCTCTGCCCCTGGGCCACAGCTCAGGCAGGCTCAGCAGCTGGTGGCCAGCAGAGCTAGTGTCCGCAGATTCCCCTGGGGGTGTTAAGGCCTACCTGGGCTTGTGTTGTTAGGGCTTGCTGGCCCTCCCACCCTGGGCTTTGGGAGCTCCTGCTGGTAAGGTGAGGTGGGGCTTGTTGCGACCCCTCCTGCCCTTCACTTCAGACTCCTTACTGCCTCAGTTACACCCTTTCTCAGTGACTCCTAAGCCTGTGGCTGTTTCCACTATTTCATGATTTAACTCTGGATGGGACATTTATTTCTGGGTTTTCTGCATCAGGGAGGGGCAATTGGAGCAGCTAGGGATCACTCTGCCAATCTTGGCCTCTGGAAATTCAGGTAGGTCATTTTTAAACTTCCAGGCTGTGGGCTGATAGCTCTGCTCTTTCTCTTACTCAGCTCCCACTCATCCTCTGTCCTGTGGAGAGATGGCTACAAATCGCCCTCGGGGTGGGTGAGTCTGCCGGCTCGGGCTCCTTCTTACTCAGCTGTAGTCTGCTCTCTGGTCTGTGCTGGTGCAGCTTCCGCAGGCTATCAGCTCCCTCTGCCCAGACCTACATGGGCACTTTCTCAGGCTGGAAATCTGCCACTCTCTATCTCCCAGTAGCTTCTGTCACTCTGAAATCTGTTCAGATTCACTTTTTAAAGTTTAGTGACAGAATTCATGGAGGAGCTTAGAAGTGTTCCTGCATCCATTCTGCCATCCTGGCTCCACCCTCCTCTGGAGGGTATTTTTAAGAGAGATTTAGACCCATAGGGGTTTGTGGATGGCGGCTACTTGAAAGACTGAACACGTACACATCCTCCCTCTGCTTTAGGACCCCCATGTGGATTGCTATACGATGGCCTCAGTTAAGGAGCTGGGCTTGGATCGGGACTCCCTGATCGGCCTGGCCGTGCTGCTGGGCTGTGACTACCTCCCAAAGGTAAGCCGCACGTGGTTGTTTTTGTTCCATATTCACATGGTGGCTCGCCCTGGCCCTTTTGCCTGCCATGCACCTGTGTGGTGGCTCCCAGCAGGCCGGAGTATGAGGGCACCTTTTAACCTGGCCCCCATGTTAGGTTTACTCGTGGTCACCACTGACTGAGAAAAAGACATTTTGATAGTGCGACCGTGCTCGGTGTCCATGCAGGGTCCCAGACCCTTTGTGGCTGAGGCGGCCTCCTTACCTCTCCAGGACTGGGACCCACAGGTGTTTGCTTGGGCCTGTTTCATATTTCCTTACAGGAGTATGTGTGCCCTGGCCTCACTCCCCCCTGGAGGAGTCAGCTCCTTGAAGGCAGGAGCTGTCTTCATTTCTGTCTCTGTAACCCTCCTCCCCATATGATGCTTGGAACATAGCAGGGCCTCCATAAAGGTTTGTCGAATGGATGAAACAACTGGTTCTCAAGCTTTTTGGGCTCCAGACTTTTGGGTTAAAATTCCCATACTGGGAATTAAAGCAGATTGGTTTTTAAAAATATAAGTTAATTCATTTAAAGTAATGATAACCCATTACCTGCTAACATGAATAGCATGATTTTATTAAAAAAAAAAACTTCTGGAACAAAAACTGTATTGAGAGACATGGCATCGTTCTACGCGATGTTCCCAATCTCTTCAGTGTCTCACACGGTAAGAGGGCTGCATTCAGCCAGTTGTGATGTGATGTTTGGTTGAAGAATATGAAGAAAGTTCTGCCACACAGACGGAGCAGGAAATGGGATGAGTTTAATGGGCAGAAATTGTCTTAATATTATCATGATGATAGTTTTGTCCTCGTGGCCCTGTGACGGGTTCTCGGGCAGGGCCACACTCTGAGGCCTGATGCACAAGACCATGAGCTTTTGGGGGCTCCTGATGGAATGTAGCACAGGTTAGGGGATGTCGGAATACGCGTGTGGAGTGAATGAATCCCAGAGAGACCCCAGCAGCCACCTCATCCTCTGCCCCTACCCCCAGAGCGGCCGCCGGTTGAGTGAAACTTTTTGTGGCTTGTACAGTTTTGTGATGGAATAAACACACATGGTGTGTGTGTTGGGTGCAGCGTGTTGTACGTTCAGTGTCTGATGCCATCCATAAAGCACGTTATGGAACCTGACTTTGATGCCATGTGGCCGCACAGGGATGGACATCGTGACGTCGGAAGGCCATGAAGTCGGCTCTCTAACGATTCTTCCCACAACGATACCAGCCTTTCCTCCCAGAAGACAACACGGGCTCTCTCTGTAGGGGGTCTTTGAGGCTTGCCCCTTCCCAGAAAGGCCAGCCCTCAAATAACAGACAGTTTCTTTCTGCCCTTGCCAGCTCTGTCTTGGTGTAGAGCTCACCAGAGCAGGTGAGCTCCTGAACCAAGCTCCTGAACTCTGGCTGGCATGTCTTCAGGGGCTCAGAAAAGTGTTTCACACCCCCTCTCACACCCACATCCCCCTCCCTCCCAGCACCATGTTTCAGGGCTGCCTCTAAGGCTGACGTGGAGCCCAGATCATGAGCAGGAAACATATGTTTGTATTGTTTCTGTAAATTTGATTGAATATGGGGACTTTTTTTCCCTGTAGAATACCAGTCTTTGTTGCTTCCGATGCTTTTCTTTCTTTTTTTGTGGAGGGGGGAAGGCAGGACAATTGGGGTTAAGTGACTTGCCCGAGGTCACACAGCTAGTTAAGAGTCAAGTGTCTGAGGCCGGATTTGAACTCAGGTCCTCATGGCTCTGTTCACTGCCCCACTTGCTCTGTTTTTCTAACACTACCTTCCTCTGTGACCTTCTGCTTTCACATCTGGCGACTTTAGATTCGCTGTTGCTTGGGAACGTCCCATTATGACTAATCACACAAAATCACTTCTCCTGATGGCGTATCATCTGTCATCAGCCTCAGCAATGAAACACTTGGGTTTCTTACTCAAGCCCTAGGATGTAGATGAGTCATGTCACTGAACAAGCGTGATGTGTGTGTGACAGGAAAGTCCTGCTCTTGGCATCAGGAAGCCCGGTCCAGATGCTCCTCGGGCTTGTGACGTTCTAGAGCCGGAAGGCTGGGCTGCATAGCCTTCGTGCGGCAGGGTCCCCCTCACGGTTTAGAAATGCAGCCGAGAGAAGCCAAACAAAAAGACGTTTCTGAGCACTCTCTGGGCCACACGCTGTGCCTGCTTGTGGTGCTATAGGTACAGAAGTGGACGGTCTGGTCCTCATGGAGCTCGCAGACTTCTCCCCACCCCACCCCCTTAGCATTTATGTCCTTTCCACCCTTTCTAAGCTGTTCTCTCTCAGTCTCCCGGAGGGAGACCGTCTCTCTCCAGCCTGTGGATTCCCGGGCGGCCCTAGTGTCAGCCCCGGAGCGCGGTCCTTGCAGACCTGTCCCTGTGGGCACTGTCCTCCAGGTTCTAGGTTCCAGGTTCCAGGCTCCTGGCTCGCTGCATCACCGCTGCTCCTTTGTTCTCTGTCCATCCCCCTCCTCTGCTCCCCTGCTGAGCCTTTCCGTCTCTGAACCAGGAGCATATTTTCTATGATTGCTTCTGTATGATATGGTTTGATATCTGTTACTCCTGGGCCTTCTTCCTTCCTAAATTTCTTCACTATTTCCCTTGTTACTCTTAACCTTAGTTCAGAAGGATTTCAGGGGTTTTTTCCCTCCATCAAGTGACCCTTTGGTAGTTTGCTTGTCACGACTCTGAGTAAGTCGGTTAACTGATTTCTGTTATATTGGCTTGGCCTGCCGTAAACTCTGGGCCTGCTACAGTGCGGAGCACCCTGCCATGCTCCATTTGGGAATGTCGTCCACAGCCCCAGAAATCACGTGGGAGACCTGAATGGGAGCCGCTTACTTGGCTGCAGAGTTGGCGCCTCCAATCCAGAGGCCGCGTTTGGCAACCATAGAACACATCTGCTCATCTCCCTGAGGTTTTCCTTTAAATGGGCCATCCAGAATCTGTTCCTGTAATTAATGGAGCATTGCTGTTTTTTCTTCCTGAAGGGCGTCCCTGGAGTTGGAAAGGAGCAGGCATTAAAGCTGGTGCGCGCGCTGAAAGGGCAGAGTTTACTGCAGAGGTAAAATTCAGAATAAGCCAGGGCAGCTTCCCGTGTGGTGGGCATCTTTCTGCCGTGGCCCAGGCACCTTTTCCTGTCCCAGAAGGACACACCCGCATGGCACAGTCAGGGTCTGCTCAGCTCCCTGTGATGTCTCTGCGGTGTTAGAACCCGGGCTTCTCCAGTGATGGTTGGCGTTGTCCTGTGTTGGTTCTTCTCATTCCCTGTCCAGCCTAGTCAGGAGTGACCAGAGGGACAGGGCAGCAGGGCCAGGGTGGAGCAGCCCCGCCTAGAGGCCAGTGGGGCAGGGCTGAGCCCAGGCTCAGGATGGCCCCTGAAGCCTTTACTGCAGGCGCTGAGAGGGAGGCCGTGTGCAATGGGCACTAGACTGACCCCATGCATGGACCAGGGCCCAGAAGGGAGGGAAGGAGCGTAGAACAGGAGCCTGCTGTATGCCAGGCGGGCCCTATGCAGGGAGGCCGGAGAGGAAGGAGACCATGGAGGTAGGGAGAGGTCTTTAAGTGCCTGCTGTGTGCCCGGTACTATGCCAAGCGCTTCACCACTATTACTTCTTTGATTCTCACAATCACTGTAGGACATAGGGACTGTTATCATCCCCATTTGACAGATGAGGGAAACGAGGCAGACGGGATTAAGTGACTTGCCCAAGTTCACACAGCTAGCAAGTGTCTGAGGCTGGACTTGAACTCAGGGACAGGGATGGAAAAGGGATGAAGGAAGGCCACAACTGACTCCAGGTGGGAGTAGAGGGCAGGCCTTGCAGCAATGATGTAGGGTGAGGAGGCCCTGGCGCTGAGGGGAGGCCAGGACAAGCTGGTGGATAGTCACAGACATTGGCCAGGGCGTGGCAGTCAGGAGAGCCGGTCTCGGCTCACACCACAGGAAAAGTCCTCGTGCAGAGAATGTCGTCTGGATCCAGGCCCCATACCAAGCCTAAGATCTCATGGAGCAGGGATGCTGTCAATAGGATCCTGGTTCAGGGCAGTGTCTCGGGCTGGGCCAGCGGCCGCCGAGGGCTCTTCCAGTCTTTTAAAAGTTGCTCTGTCTTCACAGATTCTGTTGTCAGCTTCTCCATGCTTTTCCCCAGGAATGCCCGAGGAGTGCCGGCTCAGGCCTTCTATTTTCCTGGCCCTCTCATTATGGCCTGGGCTGACCCCAGTTAGGCACACACTCTTTCAGAAGGCTAGTTGTCATGGTGTGCCCCCAGTCGGCAGCTTTCAGGCAGATACGGTGGCCCCACTGTCTGTGATGCCTCCTCATCCGTTATGCAGTGCCTTTTTATGGATTAAATTCAGTGACCACGCGATGTTACGCATTAGAGCCCACGTACGTGCCGGCTCACCCATGTCTGTGCCTGCCTGGCCTCCTCTGGCACAGGTCTTAGCTCCTGTCTCACCATCTCACACATCATGATACCTCTGGTACAAGGAGGGCCCTTGGAGATCTGCTTTCCCTGATAGTCATTGTCTGTCTACAGAGGGAATATAACATTTTAAAGCCTGAACGTGAGATTGCAGAAGATGGTTTAAGAGGAGGCCTCCCCCTCCTAAGTTCTTTGAGAATCATTTTAATCACATCTTTGCAGGAAGAAGCCCTGCTTCATACAGTCTCCTTTCCCAGCAGAAGGGACCATGCAAGGGGGGGAGAAGGAGGATGGAAATAGGGAGGTCAGTGTGGGTCCTCCCCCTGGCAATGGTGCTAGCCTTTGGCCAGTCTGGGCGAGCCGTCCTCTCCTCAGAGGGTGGATTCGGCTATGAGGATGGCCTCTTGTTCAGGGCAGTGCACATCCCGCCTCTGATGTGGGCGAGTGAGTGTGGTCCGGGTCATTTTCTTTCTGGACTTGGGTGTCCTTGTCTGTAAAGTGGGGCTGCCTGGATGCTTTCTGCTGAATAGAGTAGTTATTAAGAAAGTAGCTGAGCTGCCCCCATACCTGGATCCATCCTCCCCACCAACTGTACCCTTTCAGGTTTGACCAGTGGAAGGAGGAGGCCGACAGCCTTGACCCACTGCCAGTCATGGTTAAGAAGCCGGCTCATTGCTCAGTCTGTGCCCATCCAGGTAGGTGGATGTTTTTAGTGTCATTCAGTCTGACTCTTTGGGACCCCATGGACAAGCCCTCGCCAGGCCCTTCTGTCTTCCACTATCTCCCCAAGTCTGTCCGAGCTCATCTTCATTGTTTCCATGGCTTCATCTGGCCATCTTTGCCGTCTCCTTCTCCTTTAGCCTTCCTCTTTCCCCCCATCGGGCTTTTCAGTGAGTCCTTCTTTCTTGTTGTGTGGCCACAGTATTTCAGCTTCAGTGTTTGACCCATTAATTTAAGTTTTGCCTGATTTGACCTCCTTGCTGTCCAAAGGACTCTCGAAGTCTTCCCCAGCACCTTAGTGCAAAAGCATTGATGGTGTGGCTTGGCCTTCCTAACAGCCGTACGTCGCTCCTGGGAAAGCCGAAGCTCTGACTGGGGATCTCAGCTGGCGTGATAGCGTCTCTGCTCTTCAGCATGCCACCCGACCCTGCCAGAGCTTTCCTTCCGAGGAGCAGGTGTCCCGTAAGTTCACGGCTGCAGTTGCCGTCTGCCATGATCTTGGAGGCCGAGAATGTAAAGTCGGACGCTGCTTCTTTCTGGGGACCACTTGTGGCGATCTTAGCCCTTAAATCTTCTTCCCCTTTCACACACCTGAGATTGCTGCCGTTTCTCTTGGCAGCCTCAATTCCGGCTTTTGGTGCCTACAGCCTGGCATTTCTCCTGATGTCCTCTGCACATCAGTTATGTAAACAAGTTGACCACCTGTAGCCACGTGCCCCTCCTTTTCCATACCTAACCCTTTCACTGTTCTGTGGTCAGTTCTTTCTGGATCCTGGCTCTCAGGAGACAAGGAAGATGAGCCCATGTCTCCGAGGACGTGGCGCATTTTGTTTTGATCGCCCTGGGCAGTGGCTTTAGCAGAGTCGGTGAAGTGGCAGGACATGTTTTCCTGGAGCTCCTTTGAGGATTCTTTTTTCTGTATGGTCACAGAATTCACTAAACTGCCAGGAATCTGAAGGTGAGGTTCTGGGGCTGCTTAGCCCAAAGGCAGCAGTACCTGCCCTCAAGGAGCTTCCTTGGCACTAGGGTGACCCTGACCCTAGATGCATTTGTCTCCTGGCTTCCCGGGCCATCACTCTTCTGCCTTATCCTGGACCTCCCCTCGTACCTTTGCCCTCAAGCATCACACCACTCTTGTGATGTCTCTTGTGGTCATCTCCCCCTTCTCCTGGCACCTCTGTTTTGTGGAGGGGCCCAGGCTGCCCTGCCCTCATTCCCCTCCTGGCTGTATGGACATCAGAACTGTCCCTAGAGTATTGACCTCCAAGAGGGTGTGCCAGATGACCAATTAGGGGGCTTGAGAGAGCAGCCCTCCACACAGCCCACCTCCCGTGCTCTCCTGGCTGGGTTAGATAGGGCCATCCCCTGCTGCTGGGCACCTGACCCACCTCACCCCACAGCAACCCCTCCTGCTGCCCATATAAATGAGGTGGGGGGAGCAGGGAGGAGACACTGAGGCTACTTCCCCAGAGCCTTAACCTCAGGGATGGGGGAGGGAGAAAAAGGAGAGCTGGGGCAACGGCATAGGGAATTCTGGGGAGGAGAAAGACCCTGCACAGGCCTGGGCAGCCTGCAGAGGGGAAATCCTTCTGCAGACTGGGCCCAGACCCCTCTTTCCTCCCCACCCTCATCACCTACACTGTACCTCCCTCCCTGCTGGTTCCTTCTCTGCTCCCTACAACACTGACCAGAATGACCCGTCTTAAGAAACCCTCCCTGGATTCCACCTAGGCTGCCACTTGTCAGCCTGTCCCTGTACTTCCTCTCACTGTGTCCTCTGCCCTTGGGCTCCCAGGCTCAGCCCGCAGCCACAGCTGCTTTCTCCAGAGTGGGCAGCGATCACGTCCGGTGGCCGGATCCGATCTCCGCCGCGATCTCCCTGCGTCGTGGGCACTTTGGCCTGCTTCTGCTCCCAGATCCTCTTGACTCTTGGTGTCCACAGAGTCCCATCCCCAGCCTCTCTCCTCTGCCGTAGCTTCGGTCATTGGGTCTGCCTCGATGCTTCCACGTCTCCATCACCCACCTCTGCTCAGGCATTTCCAACAGGTCATCTCCACACACCCACAGCAGAACTGGGCATTCCTCCCTCTAACTCTCCGTCCTCTCAGAGCAGCCATCCTGGTCCAGGCCTTCTTCCCTCTCCTCTAGGCTGTGCTGATAGCCTTGTGAGTGCTCTGCCAGCCCAGTCTGGTCCTTCCTTCACAGGCCCTGGCCCGTTCCCGTCCTTCTGCTCTTACCCAGGGGTCCCCCGTACACACCCTGTGGCCCAGCCTTGCTGACTTGGTGCTGTTCCTCACTACATACCGCATTGTGTCTCTCCTCTCTCTGCTTCTCCACTGACCATCCACCATGCCTCTAGAGCTCTTCCTCCGTGCCACCATCTCTTGAATTCCCTGCCCTGTGAACATTGTACATGTGTGCTCTGTCATGCCTCCGGATGGGAGCTCCTGGGGGCCCCGTTGGTCTCCTGCCTCTGTCTGCACCCCCAGCGTTAAGCCAGGGTCTGGCCTGTATCAGAGTTTGGATAAAACTTTAGCTGGATTACTGAGCTGGTCTTCACCTCCTGTCTGCTTTGTGCATGTTGTGGAATGTACATACTGTATCATTACATGGGTAACGGATATAACATGTTAATAAACACATCTCCTGGGGGCGTGTGCTCAGAAATGGCTTTGCTGCTAGGGATGCCCCATCACACCTGGCTCAGAACACAGGGTCAGAGGGAAAGTGGCACAAGCTAAGACCAGCTAGAGATTTGGGGAGGCAGATGTTGGGTGTTCTGGGATTAAGAAAACAGATGAGGCTTACTTCTGTTTTACTTTGAAGTTTGACAAATTTCTGGTAAAAAATGGATCCTCAAAGGCAAAAAGTTCCCATTAAAATTCATTCCCTTTGTTTTGAATCTGGCACAGTCATATTTAATTTTTTTTTTTAATCTTAGTCCCCTAACTAAGATGTTTGTGGCCATTGTGTGCATTTGATAAACAAGGTTGAATTTGTCTGGAGTAGACAGTTGAAGTGATCGGGGACTTGTGTCTCCTGACAGGCTCCCCCAAGGACCATGAGCGCCACGGGTGCAGACTCTGTGGGAGCGAGAGGCACTGTGAACCCCATGACTATGAGTACCGCTGCCTTTGTGAGTGGCATTGCGCCGAGCACAGAAGACAGCAGGCTGCCATCGAGGACAGCGTTAAGAAGTAGGTCGTTTCTCTTTCACCCAAAAGACCTGTCCTGGGTACTGTGGCAGCTTCCCACGTGGTGGGTGTCTCTCTGCAGTGGCCCAGTCCCTTTTGCATGTCCCACAAAGGACAGACCCACCGAGCCCTGGAGGTGGCCAGAGGGGGCACGGCTCCCCCTCAAGGTCAGGCATGGCCCAGGATGGAATGTCTGCCAGCGTGGAGGACCTTTTGGGGGCTTTGGCAGCACTTTATGCAGACACATTCGACTCCATGAGCCTTGAATTCCCTCCAGTTTGATGATAGAGACTGCCCCGTAAATGAGCTTGCTTCTGAGGGGATGCTGTGCCCTGCTCTCAGGATGTCAATGCTCTAAAGAGCCACACCTCCTTGCCCCATCCCTCTGCCAGTGCCTCCCTTGTGGAGGTCGCCTTCTGGGTGGGCCACATAGTAGCACCTTCCCTTGTCACCAGCCATGCCCCTGCTGTGTGCTGGGCACTGTGCCAAGGTCTGTGCTCTGGGGGAGTTCATTCTGAGGAAGACCACTGCCAGGCTCCATCCAGGAGAGGCAGAGAATGATTGACAGAGGGAAGGCACAAGAGCTTGGGAGCTTGGGGCAGCCTTCTTGTAGAGGGAGGATTGAAGCCAGGGTGGTCAGTGGTCAGAGAAGGGGTGGGAGAGCCCTTTGAGGATGCTGGAGCCTGGAGATGGAGGGTCTTGTAGGGGACAGCTGGGAGGCTATGGGGGTGTAAGGGCTAAGACAGCTGGAAAGGGAAAAGGAGACAGGTGACAAGGGGCTTTGAATGCCAGACAGAGAATCTGGTGTTTGCTGTTGTAGGTGTTGGGGAGCCCCAAGAGACTGTTGACTAGGGAATGATGTGGTCAGGCCACTAGGAAAATCACTTTGGTGGCAGGGTGGGGGCTGGACTGGAATGAGGAGGGCCCTGAGGCAGGCAGGCCCCCAGCAGCTGCTGCCATAGCGCAGGCATGAGGGGCTGAAGGCCTGCAGCAGGGGAGAGGAGGAGGAGTGTGGGAGAAGTGATGCAGAGGTGAAGTCACAGGTCTTGGTGGCCTTGGATATGGAGGGGTGGGTAGGTGAGAGACAGTGAGGAGTCCAAGGTGACCCCTGGCTTGGGAGCCTGAGGGACCGGGAGGAGGGTAGGGCTGTCAACCCTAATAGGGGAGGCAGGAGGGGCCGGGATGGAGGGGGATCAAATGAGCAGGTAGAGAGAAGGGTCAGTTTTGGTCAGGAGTGAGGCCCCTTCTTTATGTGAGACAGGGGTGAAGGAAGAGAGGGATAGAAGGCACCTGAGGGATGGGAGGTGAGGAAGAGAGAAGAGGGAGTCCAAGGGGAGAAGGCGGGGCAGGGGAATGGCCTCAGGTTTTTCTGTAAAATATGAGTTGGGATGTAAGCTGAGAGAGTGGAGGGAGGGGAAGGTAATAGAGGAGGTGCAGGAGGACCGTTGGGCCCAACGTGGGCCCAGGGGTAGCTGTGTGACTCCAGCTGGTAGGGGACCTGGTCAGAAGGGTCGTGTGAAGGCTCCACCTTCCCTCAGCAGCCCGTGCATAGACAGTAATGGCTAGCTTGAATAAAGCACCTGCTCTGTGCTAAGCACTTTATAAGCATCTCAACAATCCTGGGGGGTAGGTACTATTATTCCCAGTTTACTGATGAGAAATCCAAGGCAAGCTGATTTCAGCGAGTTGGCCAGGGTCAGTCACACAGCTGGGAAGTTGTGAGGCTGGATTTGAACTCAGGTCTTCCTAGCTCCAAGCCCAGCACTCTAACCATTGAGCCACCCAGCTGCCTAGAAGCAAAGGCAGCAGATAGACTGAGGCTGGGCAAGGCAAGACCTCAGCCTTGAAGGGCCCCAGAGGAGGCACACACACCCCACCCCCCAGATGACTGGCCAGTCCCATCTCCCATTTCCCAGAGTTTTCAGGTGTTCACAGCTCCCCCGCAGCTATGGCTCTGTGAGAGAGGTCACCAGAGCATGAGCACCCACTTTTTCCACGCTCTGTTGGAGGTCCAGAGACCCAAGTTGAGCCAGCCACAGGTCTTGCACCGGCCCTGAGCCCTGGCCCAGCCTTCCCTCCCCAGCACAGAGGTGACCACCTTCCCTGGAGGGCTGTGGGACAGCCAGCCTCACCCTGATGTTCTCTGATCTCTGGCTTGTGCCTTATTTCCAGGAGAGCTTGCAGGTGTGAAGGATTCCCCTTCCACGAGGTAATGGCCAAGCTGGGCAGTGACACATTTACGCCAGGGAGTTAAAGCCAGCCAGAATTCTCCAGGCCTGTTCTCTTCCTTCTCCTCCACCCTTCCCAGGTTATTCAAGAATTCCTATTGAACAAGGATAGACTGACAAAGAAAATCCACAGCCAGAGACCTGACCTCTTGTCTTTTCAGGTGCGTTCAGGGGCGGCGGGCCTTCATTTGTGCCCAGGAGCCCAAAGGAGCCCCAGGATGTTGGAGGGACGGGGAGGACCCGGCCCCCATGGGTAGCCTTATGCCATCTCCTCTGCCTTCCTCAGCGTAGGTCAGCAAGTGTCTGTTAAGGGCCAGCTGCAGGCCAGACACAAGCTAAGATACCCCACACCCAGCACAGGTTTTGTGCAAATGGGTCAAAGTGAACTTGCTGCCTCCACCCAGACAGCCCCTCGGCACAGGGCAGCTGACCCCTGGAGGCTCCGCCGGCCACTTGGCCTCTCTGCTGGCCAGGGACCCCAGCACCCGCCGCCCATTGGCAGCCCTTCGTAGACCAGGAGTCCTTGTGGGTGGGGACATGTGCCCAGCCTAGTTCAAGGGTCACAGCAGGCACTTCCTAAGTACTTTGGCTGACCGGCTGGCCTCTTGTTTGCCCAGATGCCCCCAGGAGCTAGTGGCTGAGTCCGTGTCGCCTTTCATTGGCTTTCCAGGTATTTGCGTTGGAGAAGATGGAGTGGCCCAGGCACTATGCGTGCGAGAAGCTCATGGTGCTTCTGACACATCACGACATGACAGAGAGGAAGCACGGCCGCATGGGTCCTGGCCAGCTGCAGCCCATGAGGTGAGGGGCTCGTGGGCTGGGGGCGGGGTGGCTGGGGGGCGTCTCCTCCCCCCCCTTCCCAGAGGACTTTGGGCTCCTGCCGAGCCAAACCAGGCAGGGGCTCCTGGTATCTGGCACGGCTGGCAGGGGTCGTTCTGTGTCTAGTCTGCACACACGCTCCAAGAGTTGTGGCAGTCTTGGCTGAGACGCCAGCCTGGGCAGGGACAACGACTGAGGCCCAGACGCCGGTGCCGACGGCATCACCCCTGCTTCCTGGCCTCAGTTTGCTCATCTGTAAAATGGTAGCGACAGACCTTGTACGCCATCATCATAACATCTGACAGAGATGTTGTGGTACTTTAAAGGCAACAGACTTGGCATCATCAGCTCATGGGAGCCCCCCACAGCCCTGTGAGTTTGGGTGCCACAGTAATATTTCATTTTCCAGATGAGGTGATTTTTCCAGGACTGCACAGCTAGTGAAGGTCAGAGGAGGGATGCAGAGTCTCTGGTTCAGGTCCTGGCCAGCCCCTGATGGCAGCCACAGCTGGGTGGCTGGGATAGAAATCTGTGGTGAAGGGAAACCGAGGCACGAAGGGCCAGTTTCTTAGCAAGGCTAGCGATGACCAGTAAAAAGGACTCCGGAGGCACCTGACGGCCGGAGCGCCTCTTTGCTACCAAAAACGTCCCAGAGATGTTAGCTAGAAGACTGTGATTGGTCACATAGTGGGCAGGCTTTCACCGGGCTTGACTCAGAGCACATGGCCTGTGGCGCCTGGCTCGGCCTCCTTCCCCTCCTCCCTTCTGCGGTGAGTGGATGGGCACCTGTTGTGGTGCAGCTGCCCAAGCCTGAGCCCTAAGTGTGCGTCCCAGGGACCAAGTCTGAGGCCCCAGCAGTCATGCAGAATGGGGGGAGGGGGTGGAATACCTGCAGGGGGCAGGGCTGGGCCATTGCTGTCCCTGTGCCTGGAGGAAGGATCTTTGCAGGATGCACATGGACTGATGGATTCAGTTTCCCATGTTGTGGCTCCCCGTGTGGTGTGTGTGATTCACCCCCTTTGCATTAAGTGGGATTCCTTCTTCTTCCCAGGATTACCCACACCCGCGTCCGGAGCGGCGTCCCCTGTTTTGAGATACAGTGGCAAAAACCAGGTGCGCATGGGACCTGCAGGCTGGGCCCCCTCCCTGGCCGGACCACACCCCCTCCCAGTCCACACTTCTTCCTGGCTGTCTTGGTCACAGGGACAGTGCTGAGCATTTCCTGGGCTGCCCAAGGACATGGTTCTGAGGAGCAGGGGGTTCCTCCACACCACAGATTTTGTCTGGCAAAATGGGGCTCCCTGCTTTGTCTCTTCCTGTTCTCTCTTTGCCTTGTCCAAAATTGTCTTCAGTCCCCAACTCTTGTGGTCAGTCCCTTCCCACCTCCTCCTGCCCTTCCCTCGGACTCAGCCTGTTTCTGTCCCATACCACGTGGCTGTCTCTGTGTGCTCCCCCTCCCTGACTGGGGCAGGGGGAAGGTGTGGGACAGGGACCCCCAGCTCTTTGGACTCCTGTCGTCTGGGCCTTCTCTCCCCCTAACCCCATCTTGTCTCCCCTCCCCTCTGCCTGTTCTTCACAGGGGGCATCTCTCTGCACGTGTGTGTCTGTCTATACCTGGTACGTGTCTGCATGGGCTCTTGCAAATCTGCGTGTGTGTGTGTGTGTGTACACATGTGTGCTGCCCGCCTGTGACCAGCTCAGCCCCAGGGGAAGCTGTTGGGGGTTGCCCCCCTTAGTCCATGCCCCCTCTTCCACGAGCTGCATTGCCAGCCCTCCTGCCTGCACTGCCTGGGGCCTCTTCACTGGCAGCCCAGGCTCTTAGGTGTGCACACCCTCTGTCTCCATCTGACTCACTCCCTCCACCATCGTCCATGGCCTCTGTGCCCTGGCAGCTTTGAACCTCAGAGTTCAGCATTGGGCCCAACATCTGCTGCTCCCCGGTGTGCCCTTGAGTCAGGCACTGCATGAGTCTCAGCCTCAGTTTCCCCATCTGTAAGACAAGGGGGTTGGGCAGGATGCACTTTCAGGCTCCTCATAGCTCTGAAATTCTGTGACTCCAGGTCTCAGTCTGGTGGCCCTAGCACAGTCATTCCCAACTTTTAGGTCACATCAGCGTGTGTCATTCAGTTGGCCAGTGAGCATTGAGTAAGCACCTACTGTGTTGTGTGCCAGGCTCTGTGCCGAGCCCTGGGGATCCAAAGCCAGGCCCTGCCCCATGGGAGCTGCTGGTCTGGCAGGGGCAAACGCAGACAAAAACAGCATCCAGACAAGCTGCAATCAGGATCCCTGGGGAGAAGGAGCAGAGCGGGGCCTCTATATTACATGGGAGGGCAAAGCCTCCCACACAAGGGGATCTCAGCTGGGAGGCCGGGGGAGGCAGACAGGGTGAGGGAGAACCAGCCAGGCTCAACTCCCTCCTTCCCGGCTGACCCTCTATGGCAATGGTTTCCCTGATGCTAGTGAAGGGTGGACTGTGTGGCCATAAGGGCATTTCTGGGCTATGTTGTTGGGTGCTGCTGCCACCATGGGGTCAGCTGTGGTCACCTGGAGATGAATGGTCATTGGCAGAAGACAGACAATCCTTACTCGGGGGGGGCCCTGTTGAGATGATCAGGGGAGAAGGGGTGGTTCAGGGAGGGTAGAGCAGTGCCCATGAAGTGCCTGCCAGACCTCCCATCACTGTGTTTCAGAGCACTATGTGACAGCCAATGAAGCTGCCCCCACCACCAACATCCAGCCAGGGCCACCTGTTGTGCTCACAGTGGAGAAAGCCTCCTTATTTGAAGCTGCATACCCTGACGTGGTCGCCCGCTATCGGGAGCAAGTGCTGGAAAGCCAAGGGAAGAAGTCCAGAAGTGAGTCTGGAGATGGAAGGCAGAAGGCGTCGGGCTGGTCTTGGAGGGGGGCCCAAGGTCTGGGAGAACCAACCATGCCTTCATTCCCATTCCTGCCTGGCATGGCAGGCCTGGCTCACTTTGATCTGCACTGTGCAGGACAAAGGCTCACCAAGCTGTGTCAGCCGAGCTGAGCTAACACCTGCTCTACGTCAGGGAATTCCAGACTGCCACCTCAAATCAGAGAGACCGAGGTTCAGGTCTTGCCTTTTGACACATCACAAGTTACTTTGTCTCCAGTGCCCCAGGCAGCACCCAGACTAGGAGTTTCTGGGCAAATCCCTGCTGGCATTGGTGGGCATCATGCCTCTCAGTGAAGCCACTGGTACCAGCCCTGCCCTGGCTCTCTGTATGCTGTAGAAGGCTCCCTTCCACAGTCTGTGCATGAGCCCTTTAGAAAGGAAGGCAGAGCCCTGGAGGGAATACAAGGCCCTGAGTTAGGGTGCTGCCAGTGTGTGTTACCTTGGATGGGTCATTTCCCATCTGCCTGGGCATCTTTTGTAATAGGAGGAAGGAACCATGTGACATCCTAAGGCTGGTCCAGGCCCAGCCTTCTTGACTGTAGCAAACCTTCATCTTACAGGATTATTGGGGAGCGTTAGAGTTGTTGGGCAAATGCCCCAGTTTCGAGCCTGTGGCATGGGATTGGTTATGGTTGCCACGATCCAGGACTGGCCAGAGACCTCCCACTTTAGATGTTTGTTTGTTGCTTTTCTTGAAGAAAAAACTGATTGTATTTCTATTTCTTCACAGGTAAGAAAAACAAGGCTAAGGGTGTTGATTTGGCAGAATTGGAGGAGGTGGAAGATCTTCTGTCTCATGTGAAACTTTCCCATGAAATGGTGCCAGGGCAGAATTTCAAGTCAAACCTGGAAACTCCTCCTGATGAAAAATGGCAGCGGGAAGCTACCCCAGCAGTGAACAGCTGGCTTTTCGTGGGCGCTCCCTTGAATCCGGAGGCCCAACAGCCCCCTGTCTCTTCCCCTCCAAGACTCAGGACCACCCAGCATGATGCTGCCATTGATTGTTCATCTTCCACATCTGAACATCTAGATGATAGTGTGGTGATCGAGGCCCTCCAGCTGAGCTCCATAGACTGGGAGGGCACCTCCTTCAGCGCTTCACCAGGTGCACGGGCCCCCATGACTTCTGCCCACCCCTCAGACCCTGGCAGGGACCCTGGGCAGCTCCATCTTGCAGGTGCTGGAAGCATCCATGACATACATGGCCAGAACTCCCAGAATCCTGGCCCTCCCAGAAGCCATTCAGCTCTCAGTTTGAGCCTTCTGCCTCTAAAGGAGCGAGTGTGTGCCCAGACCAGGAAGCAGCCCCAGTACTCCTCTCCTCCAAAGGGGCATCCAACCCACTGGGTAGGATTGGAAACCTCATCACTGCAGAGGATGCAAGGAAGCCTTGCTGCCAAAAGCAGGTCCTCTTCTGAGCCCCTAGAAATTGATAGCTGTCCATCATGTGTTCTCCTGGGGTTTGGTTTGCAAAATGGCCAGGAAGAATCTGACGTGCCACCCAGGAGAGCGCCATTCTTTCAGGAGAAACCCAGAGTGAGCACTCATGCACCCCATGGCCATAAGAAAGCAGCAGAGAGACCCACAGGCCTGGAGAGTACCCAAGTTCAGCCTGAGTCTCAAACTGCTCTGAAAAGGGTTCCCAAAAAGAGTGTGTGCATCCCCTGCAGCTCCTCTGATGAGGAGAATGAACCAGCCGGCAGGAATGAGAAATACCCGCGTCCAAAAGAGAAGCTGTGGCCTCAGCAGCATCCCCCCACCTGGCTCCAAACCAGCATCCCCCGACCAGACCCCAGAGAGGCTTGTCCAGGAGCCCTGGCTCCCCATTCAGCCAAGGCCTCAGAAAGCCCTCCACATCCAGCACTGTGCCCCTCTCCACTCCCTCCTGGAGAAGAGAAAGATGCCAGTCTTGTCTTGGAGAGCCCACTTCCTTTGGCTCAGAGATTGAAGCTGAAGTTCCAGAGCAGTTGACAAAGCCATCCAGCGAATACATCTTTTTTCTTTTCTTTGGAGCAAACGTCTGCTGACCTGAGCCCAGGCTGGAGGGGTCAGGACTTGAGAGAAGCCTAAGCAAGGATATGGTCATTGGGGTGTGGTGTGGGCACTGCATGGGTGGCTTCTGTAAAATGAAAATACCTGTGAACTCTATGACATTATCAAGATTCACTTGGGGAAAACGATGTGTTCAGAGGCCTGGGAGGGGAGGGGAGGAAGGAGAGGCTCAAGAATGTAGCCTGGCTGTTCTGTTCCCAAGTTGTGAGAGAGCAACTGCCGCCATGCTTTGGCTTCTGCCTGACCCAGGGATGCAGGGAGCTGGCCTGGACCCATCCTGGAGCAGAGGCTGGCCCAGCACTCTCCCTCGCATTGGGAACCAAGAGCAGCAGGTTACAACACAAGCTGTGAATCTTCCTGTTGATCCTCTGGTCACAGTCTGACGTAGGACCAACCCAGGAGCCTTGGAGCTTTCCCAAGTTACACTGGGAGCCAGGCACAGCTTCCCATAACCGCTTCCTGCTTGGAACTTCTTTTTGTACATCAAAGTTAATTAAACTACCTTTTAAACATTTCGTTCATTCATGCTTTTGATTTATTCAGATTCCACCCCCAGATGTACATGTAGAAATAGATGATGAGACTGAACATGTCTAACCTCTATGAAGCTGCCTGCTCCCTCGGTGAATGGGGGGCTGAAAGAGGGAGAGGAAGAATTTGAAACTCAAAATTTCGAAAAAAATTCATGTCTTTACATGTAACCAGGGAAAAAATAAATATATAAGAAGAAAAAAATAGATGATGCCCAGAGTCAGCTTTGGAGCCCTCGGGGTCACTCCAGGTCAATGATAACACCAATTTCCACTCATTCTAATGTTCTGAGGTGCCTGACTGGTACATCGAACTGTGGGGAAGATAATGGTGAGTGACACTCCCGTGTTTCAGGCTCAGATGGGGGCAGAGTGACATCATTTGTGAATCATCCAGCACCTCTCTGCACATTACATCCCCACAGCAGATAGTTCACTAACTGGGAAAACACCCTGGTTTCCTGATGACTGGAGACTAGGACTCAGATGTCCCCTGGACGTTCTGAAAAGTGCAGAGTTTATGGTGGACCCAGGCTAGAAGAAATTACCCTGCCCCATGCTCCTGTGCTGGTACTCATCAGATGCAGCATTAGTGGGCTTCACGAGGTCTCCCAGTCCCAAACAGAGTGATGGATCCTGCATCAGGAGTCACATGGGCCAGAGAAGCTCTTTCTACCCAGTCTGGAACCAGGGAAGGACGACCTCTGACATCAGTGGAGAAAACAGGATGTGCTGTGTTTGCAAAGACGTGGTTGGCTTTTATGGCATCTCCAGTTAGAAGATATGATGTGTTTATGGCTTCAGCATTCTAGGTCAGCCTACTATCCCCATGTCGTGCAGCTCAAGTGATCAGCCGACTCCACACCCAGCCATGCCTCATTGGTCCGTTCATCTTAATGTGGACCCTCCAGGAAAGGAGACCACGGTCCAACGGGGTGATGTAGTAGGGTACCCAGTGTGTGGGAACCTCCTGAGCTACTTCAGGCCTTTGCAGAGGGGGAGGAATGCCAGCTCATCTCAGAAGTCATGGTGTTTTACAGCTAGAAAGAGCTTTAGAAGAACCTCTGGAGCAGCCTCTTCATGTTCCCAAGGAGGCTCGGTACCCACCCACAGTCACATGGCTGAGAAGCACTAAAGGAGGGATGTTGGTCTTTTGATGGAGCCCTAGCTTAGCACCAGGACACACTCTCAAAAGGCTGTGCTGTGTGTGCATAGGAAGTTATCACAGTGAGCTGAGTTCAAATCCATGTTTACAGAACATCGTGGGGAGCATCACAAATCTAATAACATTAATGATTGTGTGTGTGAATCATTCTATCCGTGGGCATTCTTCGTAGCTCTGAGAGCCACAAAAATTATTTAACCTCCTCAGTTTCAGCGTCTGTAAAAGACACAGGGACAGATGGGGTTTGGTGTGGTATGCAGAGTCCTGGGCTCGGAGGTAGGAGAGACCCTGGTATATATTCCGAGATTACTGCCAGGTGCACCATCCCCAGCACACAGCAGGTCTTGGCCAATGCTTGTTGACTGATTGATGTATCTGGGCCTTATTTTCCTCATCTGTAAAAATGACAGCAAGACATGTGGCCCACCCGCCTTCCCTTGGAGGTTAAGGGGCTAAATGTGCCAACAGTGCATGGGAGAGGACTCACATCAGTAACCCTGGGGAATAAATGTGTTCTTTTCCAATGGATCTACGATGGGAGCTTTTGGTTACTAGCAACAAATACCTCTTAGTTCTGTTAGAAGTTTTAAAAATATTTCTTAAAATGACTGTACAGATGTTTTTGTAGAAGTTTAGAAAAAACATTTCAAGCCATTCCACACAATTTGGGGATTTCAAGAGAGAAGCAA
This sequence comes from Pseudocheirus occidentalis, assembly GCA_028646575.1. NCBI lineage: Eukaryota > Metazoa > Chordata > Mammalia > Diprotodontia > Pseudocheiridae > Pseudocheirus > Pseudocheirus occidentalis. The sequence goes on from CM053595.1 coordinate 321,907,095, forward strand.
CAGTGGTTTGCAAATTAGAAGCATTTGGGGATTAGCTTTTTGTCTTCCTCAGTTATTTGTGTTGTTTTGAAATAAATTTCTGTTTAGAGAAACGAAACAACCTTTATAAGATGCAGTTTGACTTTGCAAAGTATAAATGGTGTATTTGATTAAACACTTCTCCTTTGTCCTGTGTCTTGTTCATACAGAGTTGACTGCACATGGCCTCCCCCAGTAGGCTGTGAGCTCCTGGAGGGCAGGGTGAGGCTTTTACCTTCCTTTGCATCCTCAGCATATCGTAGGTGCTTCATAAATGCTTATGGACTTATTGCCATGCGGCATAATGTTGCAAAGATGGAGCTGAAAGGACTTGATGGCCAGTTGGGTCTGGGGGCAAGGGAAGGTGAGAAGTCCAGCCTATGACTGGAACAGTAGTCTCATCCACAGAAATAAAATCTGGTGGAGGGGAAGGTTTGTGGGGAAAAAACATTCTCTTTGGGCATCAGGTCCACAGTGTTTAGTGGGCACCTGCCACAGTGTGTTGTATGCAGTAGGTGTTTAACAAATGAATGTAACTTGATGAATTGATGCAGGACTGAGGCTGGACTAGAGGAGGAATGGTCATAATAGGGATGAGGGTTGGGGGGAAGGTAATAGAATCACAATTTTCTGGGGAAGAAAGACTGGATAAAATCGTGAGTATTTGTTGATGTAAGGGGTATATCAATGTGGTGTGTTCCTTTGCAGGGCTTCACCTGCCTCTGAAGTGAAATGCAATTGGTGATGGCTGGTGTTGGGGAGGGGGCTCAGATTCCTTCAGCAGTGGAGCTAGCATGAAAAATGACCCAGTGTGAGGGGAGCCTCTGAGAAGCTGGAGGGCCCGGTGTGGTATGGCTGGTTAGCTCTGTGGGCAGCAGGGCTGGCACAGTGGGACCGATGAGAGGAGGGGCCTCATGTTTGGGCACTTGTGGCCTTCGACTCCCAGTTTAGATCTATGCCTGGGAGCTGCCACTCTCAGCATTATTTTAATCATGCATAAAGGTCAAGGTAACAACATTGCTTGTTTCCGAGATGAACAGGGCTAAGCTGCAATTACCCTTTTCCTGCTGAGTCCCTACATGACTAAATTAAACATTAGATAATGTGGCAAAAGTCAGATTCATTGGTGCCTAGGCTGGCAACATTAATCTGTAAGGGTGGGTGCGAGCTGCTATTGCAGACACCTGGTGCTGATTCTGTTCCAGCTGAGATTGGGGGTGGGGGGGGGGGCTTGCTCATACAAAAGCCGATCGAAACTCTGAGGTACTTCACAAGAGGAGATTCTCCCCCAAGAGTACAAGGATGCCTCCACTGTTCATCTCTATAAAGGGAAAGGAAATAGATTATTCTGTCACAGGGTGGGTGGGAAAATATAGCTCTTAGTTATTGCTGGCAAGATTCCTGCCAGAGTCCTCCTTAATAGGTTAGTCCTTCACCTGGAAGATGGTCATCTACCTGAGAGCCAGTGTGACCTCAGAAAGGGCCAAGGATACAGAGTTTGCTGCCCAAAAACCGCAGGAGAAATGCCAGGAGCAGAACAGACGTCTACACAACACTCCTCAATCTGACCAAGGCCTTTGATACTGTCCGCCATGAGGGCTTATGGAAAATTTTGTCGAAGTTGCATGACAGCATGTTTGCCTGGACAATGCTCTGACTCTTTCCCAGTCACCAGTGGAGTGCAACAAGGTTGTGTGATTACTCCCATGTTTTTTAGCATGATGTTTTCAGCCATATTGTCAGATGCTTTTAATGAAGACAAACAGCATCAGGGTCAGTTACCACACTGATGGTTAATTCTTCAACTGGAAAAGACTACAAGCCAAGACTAAAGTAGAGGGAGAGTTGGTGCATGATTTTCTGTTTGCAGATGGTTGTGCACTCAATGCAGCCTCTGAAGCTGAGATACATTCATAGGTAATAATGAGATGGATACCTTTCTGGAGCACCTGCAGCACTTGGTGCTTCCTGCCTACATATGCCTGGCTGGTAGATGCTTTTCCCTTCCTTTCCTCCCTCCCCTCCCTCTCCTCCCTCCCTCCCTTCCTCCCTTCCTCCCTTCCTTCCTTCCTTCTTTCCCTGACTCCTGAAACCATTTATCTCATTATCCTGGAGACCCAGGTTTCAGTAGGATGCCCACCCTCAGGGAGGGAGCAAGGTAGAGAAGACCATGGGGAGAGAGGATTTTAGGGGAGTGTTTGCTACAACCCCCAACCCTATAGTAAACTGCTACACATTTTGCAAGTGAGTATGATAATGTTTGTGCCTCATAAGGTGGCCAGGAGAGAAATGCAATGTGCTACATAATTTAATTACATGAATTTAATTTGTTGTGCCCTCAGAGACTGCTACCATTTTCAGGAAAATCACAAGTGGGAAAGACAGGTGGCTTAGCAGCAAAGGGCTGCTCCACTTCCAAAGTGGCAATAATGTTCTTACAGTTGGCAGTGGTCCTTAGAAACCACCTCATCCAATCCATTCATTTGAAATATAGGGAAATGTAAGAACAGAGTTGGGGAATAGCATGCCTGCTGTTAGAAGGCATTGCGGGGTAAAGTGTGGGCACTGGATGGGTTCAATGTGCCTGGCCCCGCACTCATCAGTGTCACAGCTGCGTGGGGATCAGCCTGCTGCAGGCCACAGCAGCTCAGTACAGATTTGCCCGAGGAATGGAAGCCAGTCTTCAGCTACCGGGCAGGCCAATTATGGTCTCTCACGACGTCTCCAGAAAGCACCCGAGGTGAATGCCAACCCACCGTCACAGGCAGAACAAGGGAAATCAATGGGAAAATGATTCATTTCACCTGGTAGGAGGCATGGAACAGGGGAGTCTTTCCTGTCCCCTCCTGCGCAGACCTACAGAGATGCTCTTAAACAACCACAATGATCATTAGTATTTGTGTAACATGTTAAATCTGGCCGAGCTCTTTACAAATACCATCTCATCTGATCCTCATAACTCAGAAGTCAGTGCTGCTATCATCCTCATCTTATAGAGGGGAAAGCTGAGGCTGAGATTAAGGGACTTGCCCAGGGTCACTCAGCTAGACAGTGTCCAAGGCAGGAGAAATCCTGGTTTTCCTGACTCTAGATACAACATTCTGGGGAGCTCTGTGGTGTAGCAGATAAGAGCACTAGGCCAGGAGTCTGGAAGACCTGACTTTAAATCTGGCCTCAGACACTTCCCAGCTGGGTGACCCTGAGTAAGTCACTTCACCTGTTGGCCCCAGTTTCCTCATCTGTCAAATGAGCTGGAGAAGATGACAAACTTCTCCAGAATCTTTGCCCAAGAAAACCCCAATTGGGGTCATGAAGAGTCAAATATGGCTCAACAAGTTCATCACTCCATTATGTCTCCTAAGAATGCTAGGAAATGAGCTCATTAAATTAAAATACCAGGCTCATTAGAAGGAATATTTGAATACTCGGATAATCTCTGATTTTCCTAGGGGAAATACTCTGCCTACCGGGTGTGTCCACAACCTCACTCCCACTTACCTGATCATTTGGGAGAGTTTTGTAGCCAAGATCCATTGCCCTCGAGAAGTCGCTTAGTGTCCAGGCTGGTCCTTGGTAACACACACAATCTGATACCTCATTGTAGTGGGAGGGACACCCCCCCAGGCACCAGAATCCCTAGTTATAGCTCTGACCACAAATATTCCAATTTCATAGGAGGGAAGTGGCTTGCCAAACTCCTCCAAGTCATCTGGCTTCAAATCCAGCCTCACAGAGCAGATAAATTGACTTACTTTGTCAGAAAAATTCAATAAATGGCCATTTTGGCATTGGAAACAAACAGCTGACAAAGGACTCAGCTAGCTCCTGTGGTCAGAATGTCTTTGAGCCCTCGGATGTTTGGCTTAATCCAGTCTGCAGATGCTGAAGCAGAGGCAGGCACTTGGATGAGCCGGGGGAGCCCCTCAGCACTATTCCACGCCAGGAAGACAAGGGGAAGATGTTAATGTGGCAATGTCCCCAAAGCTCCCTTTACTTTTTTGATGCCTTCGATCTAGTCCTGGCGCATGGATCCTGTGTGACTGGGGTACTCATCATCCCAGTGACCTCCTACTCAGCAAGTCTGTGCCTTTCAGCTGAGCAGAGTCTGAAAACAGCCCTGGAGCCTGGGAAGAAAGGAAGAAGATGAGTGGGGACTATTATGACTGCAATTGCTGTCACCATTATCATTGTCTGTTGGTTACCATCATCACCACCATGATTATTCTCTGTCCAATGCCATGGAGGGAAGAAGCCTGGGTTCGAGTGGTAGCTCCCCCACTTCTTCCTGCAGAGCCACAGGAACATCCCTCCTTAAGCTCCTACTACGTTTGGAGTCTTGGGGTCAGCCCTGGATCCACAAAGCAGGCTAACAATCCAGACCCAGCTCCCCGCAGCTTAATAGGGTGGGAGATGTGGGTGGGAATGTGCATGGGTGAGGTCAGGTGGAGAAGGCAGGGAGATTTGGGAGGCATGGGCTGCCTTCAGTCTCCTGTTGCTATTCATTTTTCAATCATGTCTGACTCCCCATGACCCCATTCTTGACAAAGATACTGGAGGGATTTGCCATTTTCTTCTCCAGCTCATTTTACATATGAAAAAAACTGAGGCAGACAGGGTTAAGTGACTTGCCCAGGGTCACACAGCTAGTAAGTGTCTGAGGCTGTAATGTTAATGAAATCAGAAGATCTTCCATGCCCCTTTCTATTGGCACCTACTAAAGGCACTTAGCACCTC
>CM053595.1:321912346-321948207 GCA_028646575.1 Pseudocheirus occidentalis
GAGGGAGGGAGGAAGGAAGGAAGGAAGGAAGGAAGGAAGGAAGGAAGGAAGGAAGGGAGGGAGGGAGGGAGGAAGGAAGGAAGGAAGGGAGGGAGGGAGGGAGGGAGGGAGGGAGGAAGGAAGGAAGGGAGGCAGGAAGGAAGGGAGGGAGGGTTTACTAAGAGTCTGTATGTACCAGCACAGAGGAGCTACAAGCCCAGGGCTACAAGCAAGGGTAGAGCAGGGGCAGGTGACTGGAGGAAGGGGGGAGTGGCTGCTTGGCCAGGTTATGACCACAAGGTAGGAAGAGGGGATGGGTGAATGGATGGGGGAGTTGGGAGGTAGATGGCAAGGGCAATATTCCCACTTTTTATTTGAAGAAATGAAGGTTCAGAGAAGTCAAATGACTTGCCCAGAGTCATCCATATGCACCTCACACACATACACACCTTTCATACACACATCTCACACACCTCACAATGCCTCACATCTGTACAAACACACACAATCACACACCTCACAGACATCCACACAAACCACACACATGCAAACGCACCCCCCACATACCTCATACCTTACACACACACACACACACACACACACACGCTCACGCACTAAAATCACATACTTCACACACTATATAACACACACCTCACACACACACACACACATACACAACCTCCCTTTTGGAGGAGAACGTTTTTATTTTTATGTTAGAGAGCACTTGATTGTCCTTCAGCTGACGCACAATTTTAAGGCTAACATTTCAAGGATTGAGAGCCTCTCAGATATGTTGTCCTGGGGGTTTCCAGGGCCCCCGGCACTCGCCAGCTGGGTGACCTTGGGTAGCACTCTCGTCTCATCCCCAAGCTGGTTTCCTCCTTCATAGGACAAGGGGATTGGGCAAGGTCTCCCCTAAAGCCCTTGCCAGCTCTAAAATTCAGGGGTTCTCCTCAGTCCCCCACCCCTGGGGGAGGCAGGGAGCTTCAAGGGACCTCGGATGAGGAAACCGAGTCCCAGTGAGGTTCAGCACCACGGTCACCCAGCCAGTATTGACTTCCAAGTCTAGGCAAGATGCTGACCCGTAATGCAGAGGATATGGGTTCAAATCCCACCCGGAGCCTTCACTGTCTGTGTGACCTCAAGCCAGTGGTTTTCCTTCCTTTGGCTGCAGAACTCTCTGATGTGAAGGGGGAATGGAGCAGACGTTCTCTGAAACCCCTTCAACTCCCTGGCCCAGGGGACTGAGCTTCTCTGTGCCCGGGACCCCACAGGCAATCTAGGGGGGCCCAGGGACCCCTTCTCAGAGTGAGGTTTTTGAATACATGAAATGATATGTGGATAATCATGAATTATTGGCTGCTGATACCGAGAAATCGCTATCAAACTATTACAAACAAAGGAAGCTGAGGCCCAAGGCTTCCTGCCAGCTTCTGGGACTCGTCAGAGCTTGCAACAAGGCAAGAAGGAAGGACCCGGGGCCCTTCCCTTCTTCCAGCCTCAGTTTATATAAACGTCTGACTTGGACCAGAGTTCCCTCCCATCTCTGGCATCCTACTTCATGCCCCCATGCATTAAAATATGGGCCCCTCACATCCATCTTTACCCCACCCCACCTCCAGAGCCCACGATCATGTCAACAGGTGAACAGGAGTGGCCATAAAGAGACCCCCAGGGGCTCATTTCCTCTTGGCTTCTGTTAATGGGGGAAAAGAGAAAACAGCAGCCAAGCCAGGGGGGAGGCCCCCTGCCATAAAGGCCTGGACTTCAAAGAGCCAGAGGTGTCACGGAAACACTTCGGGGCTCTTTTTGTCAACCCAGGGGAGGCAGCTCTGACCCCCGTTTCCGCGGGGTGTCTGATCCAGAGACAGAGCTTAAAGGAGCCCTGGCACCATCTCAGGCTCTCTGGGGGGAGAAACGTCCCAAGGCTTTTATCCTGAGCCTTCCCCTGCCGCTCAGCAGCAGGGCCGCTGGTCACCTTCTACATGCTGGACCGGCAGCCCTAACCTTAGTCCCTGCATGCTGCGGCAGCAGGACCAGCCCCATGGCTGGACGCAAGACTCGGCTCTTCTCTCCCTGTCTCTATGTCTCTGTCTCTGTCCCTCTCCTCTTTCTTTCTCCCTCTGCCCCTCTTCTCTCTCCTTCTCTGTCCCTCTCTCTGTCTCTGTCTCTCTGTCTCTGTCTGTCTCCCACTCCTTCTGTTTCTTTCCCCCTCCCCCTTCTCTCTTTCTTTCTATCCTGGCCTCTGCCTCTCAGTCTCTCTCCTCTCTTTCGCTGTCTTTCCCTCTCCTCTTACTTTCTCTCTCTCCTTTCTTTCTCCCTCTAATTCTATCCCCCCTCTCCCCTCTTTCCTTCTCTGTCTCTCCTCCCCCTCCCCCTTCCTCTCCCTCTTCCTCTCCTTCCCTCTGTCTCACAGATCTTTGCATGGATTTATGAGGGATCAAACTGGATAATATTTGTTAAGTACCTGGTACCTTGCCTGGCACACAGTAGGTCCTCATTAATGCCTGTGCCCTCCTCTCCTTTCCCTCCCATCCTCTTCCTCACACTCCACCCCCTTCCCTCCCCCCTCTTTGGAGCTAGGAGGCCCAAGGGTTCTCTGGTCGAGGTCAGCAGACTCAGGCCGGGAGAGGCCTCTTATTTCACCCTTTGGTTAAAGTTTAACTGTTAAAGGAACTTGGAGAAGAGATTTCCTGGAGATAATGAAGACAGTTGTCTTCAGGTATTGAAATGGCCGTTTGGAGAAAGATGGGCCAGATTCATTCTGTTTGAGTCCTCCCCCTGCCCCCAACACCAACAAAGTCCCCACTATGTGTCTGCTGTGGGTTTGTACAGCACAGCCCTGCAGAGGGAGGAGCCTTGGGGACACGGGTGCAGGGGACTGAGTGCTGGCCTGAGAGCCTGAAGACTGGAAGCGGATTGTAGGAGCCCCTCGTGATTAGAGATTGTTCATTCATCATCCATTATCTCCAGCACCTAGCCAAGGTACACAGGAGGTGCTGAGTGAATGTCTGCTTGTTGACACCCCCCCCACACACACACACCAAGGTTTCATAGCTATGAACTCACAACTCTCTGAGCCTCAATTCCTCCTCTGTAATAATACCCATAACAGGGTTATTGAAGGAAGTACTGTGGGGAGGGGAGGAGGAGGAAGAAGAGGAGGGGGAGATGGGGGGAAGAGGAAGAGGAGGGAGAGATGGGGAGGCTAGGGGGAGGGGAGGAGGAGAACACCCCAAATCCTTAGATCCTCAGACCACAAAGCCTTCTCCATCCCTCCTGAGGTAGAACGAGCACACCAGGAAATCCACCAGAGGGGGCTGAAGCATCATCTACTGTCCAGATACATGCCTTTGGCTGCTCAGAGGAAAATAGATTCTGCTCATTGAAGGGGCCCTAACGTCAGCTTGGCCATGCAGGGATTCCCCATGTAGCATCCCCAAAAGGGTGGCATCCAAGCCCCACTCAAATACATCTAGGGCTGGGGGAGCTCTGTCCTCAGCAGCTGACCGGCCAGGTTGTGGGCTGGAAGGACCTCAGTGATCATGGAGCCTAACCGAGGCAGGAATGGAATCCCCATGAGGTTGGTGGTCCCCCAGCCTCTGCTGGAAAACCTCTGAGGAAGGAAAATCTCCCTGAAGGAGGGAAATCTGCCTCCCTTCAAGATGCTCCCTTCGTGTCCTGCCCCACTCTCCCTGGGGACAGCCCTTCACAGAGCGGAGCACAGCCAGCAAGTCCCCTAGCCCAAGCCTTCTGTTTCAGCACCAGGCCAGTGGGGCTAGCTCCCTAGGGACAAACCAGCCTGGGTTTACTGGGCAGAGCTCCTTGCAGTTGGAGAAATCCAGAACCATGTCCTAAGCCCTCCAATGCACTGCACCCTGCACAGGCTGTTGAGCCACGTGGTCTTAGAGACGTGGGGCAATCACTTCCAGCTCAAACCCAAGTCTCCTTTGAGCTGATGGAAAGCTCTGGCCCTGCCATCCAGCTTGCTGGGGAGCCCTGATCTTCCCTGGTTTCCTGCACAACTCTGCTCCCACATCACCTTCTATACAAAGCCTTCTAGCTTCCCTCACACCCCCAACCCTGCCCTCATTTGTATACACACATCAGGGTGCACGCCACCTTTCCTCCATGAAGGCAGGGGCACTTTTACTTTGTCTCTCTGTCACTGCCACAACCAATGCAGATCCATGCTCCGTGACAGGTGCTTCATATAGACCTAATCAATGAGCTTAAGTGTCCCACCTTCCAACTACAGGCATCCTACTACTTGGTAAGGCTAATGTTTATGATCTAGAAAAAGTCACCCAAGCTGAGGCTCAGATCTAGAAAAAAACACCCATTGGTGAAGAGCATGGAAAAGGTGAGGTGCTGCTAGGTAGTTTTTCTGAAAAAGAGCTGGAGGTTTTAGTGGACCACAAGTTCAACACAAGTGTACAGAAGATGACAATTAGGGTAGGTAAGGTGGTTCAGTGGATAGAGTGGTGGGTCTGGGGTCAGGAAGATTCAACTCTTTGAGTTCAAATCCAGCCTCAGACACCTACTGGCTGTGTGATCCCAGGCAAGTCACTTCATCCTGTTTGCCTCATCTGTAAAATGAGCTGGAGAAGGAAATGGCCAACAGCTCCAGTTTTTTTGCCAAGAAAACCCCAAACAGGGCCATGAAGAGTCAGACGTGATTGAAATGACTTCAAAACAACATGTGACATAAACCAACCTATTGGGGCAGGGGATGGTGGCCAGGACTCAGGAGAGACGATCACCCCACTGGACTCTGCCCTGGTCTGGTCACTTCTGGATTAACATGTTTGGGGTTGGGCCACACAGTTAGGAAGAGTATTGGTATTTGGTAGGTGAAGTGGAGAGCTGCCAGAGCTGCCAAGAAGGGCAACAGCCTTGTGTCCATGGTACATGAGGATCACTTGAAGAAACTGGGGCTGTTTAGTATCAAGAAGGCTGTTGGGAAGGGGCGTGATGGCCTTCTTTGAATCTGTAAGGGGGTTGTGGGGGAGGGATTTGCCCTGTTCTCCCTGGCCCCAAAGGACAGGAGCAGGAGCAGGAAGAGCATTATAAGGAGACAAAATTTGGAATGAATGAGGAACAAGGAAAAGGCTTCTTCATAACTCCTCAAGCTGGCCCATAGTGGAACCTGCTGTAAGGGAGACCTTCCTCTCTTTGGGAGTCTCCAAGCAGAAGCTTGGCAGGAATATTGAGGAGTGGACTCCTACTCCAGTGCCATGGAGGGTCCCACCAGCTTGGAATCCAGTGGAGCAGCGTACGTGGCTTCCTCTCTAGTCTGAGGAAGAAGGATCAGAACATGAGGTTTTCATGGATCAGGAAATAGCATTCATTCAGCTGGGCAGCTTCTAGGCACTGACTCCAAGCTCAGTTTACCCCTCTGTAAAATGGGGACCATATTTAAAGGTGACCTACCTCTGTGGTAAGGAAAGTGCTTTGTCAGTCTGAGAGCAACATGGGACAGCAGATGACCTGCAGGAGATCTGCTATGATGGGCTTAGAATCTGCTGCCTGGGGAAGAAGGCAGGGTCTGATTTAAGAGGTAGGGATTCAGTAGAAAAAAAATCACATTACACGTCTGTGAAGTCGATCAAAAGAGGGAGCCATGTCTGGGACTGGGAGGAGCAGACTGGAGAACGTGTCCAGGCCATCTCAGAGGTAACGGCTGGGAGTGGGGGGCAGAGACTGGCAACGGGGGCTGCTCATTCAGGATCTTTTCTGCCAGTTCTTGGATTTCTCAGAAGAAAAGTCTCTCAGTTTCAAAGCTGGGACACAGGCCTTGCCCCTGGGTCTTCAATGCACTCCTGTCCGCTCTAGGAAAGGGAAAAGGAGAAGGCTCCCACACAGGAAGGCCTACAAGTCTGCATTGATCTTTTTTTGTGGAGGGAGACTACATCTCCTGCAAAGTTGATCCTTCAGTTTTTCCCCTTTTGTTCAGAAAAAGTGCCATCTCTGCCACATCAGGGGACAGTCCCTTTGGGGGAAGTTCCAGCCAGGCGCTAGGCAGGGGAACAAGATGTGATGTGGGACCTTGGTTTCCTGATCTGTAATACTTTGCTTAAGCATCGTAAAAATAGAAGGAAAACAATACCGAGCCTTTTCACATATTAGATATTTACCAGAAAGTGTTGTTAGTAAATGTGTCTATCTACTCATTCATATAAGAACAACCTGAGAAATGAGAAACATTCATGAAGACACCTAAATTATGTGTGAATGTCTTTTCTCAAAAAAAATTTTTTTTCATTTTCTTTGCTGTACTGCAGGGGAGTGCAGCCTTTTTCTAATCCTTAGTATTAACTTAGCTTATATGTGAATGCTTTTTAGTAGGACTACCGAAAATTGCAAGTTTTGAGGGGAATAAAAGTTACAAGTAGTAAACTCAATTATGTGAAGAATTTCTAGCGTAATTCAGATTGGTAAGCTAAAGGATGTCAGTGCCTTCTACAGGTTCTACTCTGAAATGCTAATGTGGTCTGACACAGGTAAATAAAAGTACTTTTATTTTATTTTGCTTTTGTTTTAAATGTATGAAAGCTGTCTGGATATAGGAGCCACTTCTGCCCTATAGGCTGTCACTTTTGGTAATAAATGTGACCAAATATATCCTCTTGATTGCTTAATAGTTTCCCTGATTTGCCTATTATATGGGCCTGGAATTACAAATTCTATTCTTTAAGTGCAACAGCTGAGAATATGGTTCAACTTAGCAAAGAAGTACAATTTTAGTAGATAATAATTATTATAAAAATAAATTTATCAGTGCGTCTGTGTGCTGATGAGTGCCATGACCATGGCATGTGAAAGCTGCTTTATGCAATTTTCTCAAGGACAATATTTTCGTTTTCCAGTTGTAGGCTTGGAAATAGACTTTGAAGTTAAATGTATAATGGACTCTTATCCTGATGAGTGTTTGGATTTAACTGACATACACTATATTAACATGTGTCAAACTGACAAAGATATAACTGAAAAATTAATCTTGGTTCTCTTGGAAATGTTTGGTTATATATAAAAATATTTTAAGTGTGTTCAAAGATGTAATTGCAATTTTAGCACCTCCAAGGTAAAACATGAACCTCATTCCTAAAAAAAACACACACATTTTATAGATAATATATTAGTAAATTATAAAGTCTCTGCCTTTTACTATTAGTTTCTCTAGGAAATTTGTTTTTAGAATCTGCTTGATAAGGCAGACTGTGGAGTTATATAAATGAGTCATTAAACAATGATTTCATCCTTTTCATGATACTTAGTTTTAAAAATTGTGGTCTTTGTAATTGGGAAATAAGATGAAACATATATATAGTAAACATTTTTGCAAAGGATACAGTACAAATAATGTTAAAGGGTGAAGCCAAAATGAGCAAAATCGTATTTACACGGTTCCCTATGCTGAGAATCATGCTTCACGTTTTGACTTGCTCAGGAATCGGCATCTTCCTTTCAAGTCTGTGCCTATTGCACTATCAAATCATAACTAGAGATACCCCGATGCGTTAAGTATTTCTCTGCACACTAATGCTGTAATTCTTACAAAATATATTGCGTGCAAATGCAAGATGTGCTCATTGTGGCACCATGTGCTGGTGCATACGTCTCTAAAATAGCGACTTTAGAATTTCTGCCACTTCAACTTTTCATATCTTTAGACGTCTCAGTGTAAAACATGATAATGTTTCTCTTCTCTTATCAAAAATAATAAACACTTCGCTCTGAGCACATTTGGACCTTTTCCTCATTGCCAGCTTCATGAGAGAAGACAAGTCAGTAGCCCTGTTATAATAAATACCGAGAAAAGCCTTGTGGTCAGATCTGAGGCAGGTTGGGGGCACGACGGCAGAGCAGGAGAGCTCAGAGGCCAGACTCTCCAAACTGGGAGCAAGAGAGGGAGGGAGGCCTGGGGTGGCCTGGTTAGGGACATTATAAAGAAGGTCAAACGTCAGAGTACGTTTTCTGTGAGTGACCAGGTCAGCGCATTGTCACCTGGTGCTGTCCCTATGTGGGTTTGGAAGACGAGCCACCATGAGGACCTGCTCACAGGTAGAAGCTGGGGGGCAGGGAGGGTGACCTGGGGAGGCAAGGGCCAGGGAGTAGTAGAGAGCCCCAAGATGCAGCATTAGGCATGATGGGATACAAAGCAGTCCTAGCATTTCTGTGGAGTTTATAAATATCATCCAATTCAAACCATCCCAGGAGATGGGTGCAATTGTCGCCCTCATCATAGCTAAGGAGACTGAGGCTGAGAAGTGTTAAGTGACTTGGCCAGGGTCACATGCCTAGGCTGGATTTGAACTCTACTTCCTGACTCCATGTCTGGTACTTGGTTCCATTCATCACTCGGCTGCTTCTAGGCTAGAATTTCAGTGGCCCCCCTTTAGCTGTATGATCCTGGAAGAATCCCTTCCTTTTTCTGGTCTGTTCTTTCTCTAAAATGAGGGGGTCCACTGAGATTCCTCCCCTTTTCACCTGCCAGGGGCCAGCCAAATGCTTTACTGAATCAAGACAACTCAGGGACCTGAATGTACCGTGTACAAAAGAAATGCACAAAATTGTACATTTTGTACAAATGTACAAAAGAAAACGTCCCACCATTTTAGAAGCCAAGCAAACGGGAAGGGCCCTGGGCTTGGGCCACGGACAGATCTGGGCTCACTTTGCCCTTTGTACTTAAGGTTCTGTCTAATGAGCAGGCAGGGCTCCTTCCCACAATGAACCTACGGTCCTGTGGTCACACTATGGAGGAGGGAAGGGGACCAAAGGGTGCCCAGTTTCTCCCAGGAGCCTAATTAGGTTGCTGAAGGCATGGTTGAAGGCAGGCAGGGTGGCAGGTGCTTAATAACACTGTTATGTTTCAAGGACCCCACTCAGGTTGTAATCAGAACTTTTATTTAATACTTCTTTTTGAACCCATACTCCGAGCTCAGTCAAAATTGAGCCAGCAGCCACCTTCAGTGTCCTGTAATAGATGGGTGTCATCAGAAGCAATAGCACCTGCCTGAGACAAGGCCCTTTGTTTTCTCTAAGGAGGGCAGGCTGTAAGAACTTACCTTTAGCTGTGGTCAGAGAAATAGCTCCCGATGAGACCAGTCCCCGTGCATGGTACAGTCTGGCACTGCGACCTGGGCAGGAAGGGGGAAGGGGATTAACCTTTTTCTTAGCAGATGCTGCCAATTGCCCCAGACAGCCCAGACAGTCCATCTTCCTACGTGCTTGGTAACTAAACTAGAACATAGGGTGCACACAGGACCTGGACGGGTCAGGCCACTGCTGCAAGGCCAAGTCCATCTGGGGAGGTCCATACTCCCACTGAGCTGTGGAACCAGGACAAATCTGGAGTTTATCATGAGGAAAGCTCTTTGGAATACTTTAAAGGCTGAGTTCTAATTAGGCGTAGAGATAAGTTCTACCACTAACCCAGTGCTTCCCTATGGGCAAGTCTCTGCTTGGGCCCTCAATTGCCTAATCCAGGAAGTGGGCACAACTCATGCTTTTGAACCTCAGGAGAAAGCATGGCTCAGTAGAGAGCAGACCTCAAAACCAGGAAGACTTGTCCTGCCTCTGACACAGACTGGATGTGTGACCCTGGACATGTCACACTCTCTGTATCCTAGGTGACAGTTTATGCTGGTAGAGGGGTTTTCCTTACCCAGGAGTTCTCTGCACCAAAGAAATCAGAAGGCCATTCCCTATCTCTATCCTACTATGGCCATCACAGGATTCCCATGAGAAATGGGTTTGGAAAATTTAATCAACTCACTTATATACTACGGCTTCTCTCATTGGACTGGACCCTGCTGGCATCTACCCCATTGTGACAGACACAAGCCATTTACCAGGACACCACATTTAGTTAAGAGACCCATAGGCTCAGTTGGACAGGCTGATCCCATCCGAGGTCATCAGAGACCACTCACCAGCTCGTTGCTTCCCCGGGATGCAGTTTCTCACACAGAGAGAGTCCGAGTCAGGCTGACGAGTCCTGCAAAGCACCACACTGCAGTGGAAGTACACCTGGCAGAGTCAAAGGGGTAGGGTGGGGGTCACCAGTCTAATTACTAACACTTCATCCAAGCACAGTTGAGTGTTTTCTCCTTATCAAACCATTCAGAGAGTCTTCCTGAACCAATGCGATCTAGTCCTGAATCTACAGCCTTCTCCTCCCAGCCTTCCCCTGCCCAAACTCCAAGGTTCTCAGTCTGTTATATATAAATACACACACACACACACACACACACGTTATCCCTTCCCCATCCCCCCCATGTAAGCTACTTGAGAGCAGGTGCTGTTGAATCCTAAATCCTTAGCACACAGTTTGTTGTTCACTCATTTCTTGGTTGTGTCTGACTCTCAATGACCCCATTTAGGGCTTTCTTGGCAGAGATCCTAGACTGGCTCACCATTTCCTTCTCCAGCTCACTTTGTAGATGAGGAAACTGAGACAAAGTTAAGTGACTTGCCCAAGGTCACACAGCTAATGTGTGTCTGAGGCCAGATTTAAACTCAGAAAAATGAATCTTCCTGATTCCAAGCCCAGGGTTCCCCTCTACTGTCCCATCTAGCTGCCCTTAGCACACAGTAGGCACTTTAACATGTTCTTCATTGTATGTCTTTCTCCCTCTCTACCAAAGGGCTTCTGCCTCTTTCTCAGTATACTCAGTTATGTAAAATATTAATATGAGATTCAATTAAAGGACGTTCCCCAAATGGAGAGAAGTAGGTAATGAGAACTTAATGATATTTGTCTGAAAGCCCTGTTGAGAATTCTAACCTCCAAGACAGCCCATATGGCTTGCTAGCATGCACTTGTATATTTTATAAAGTATAGGAGACTAGAGATATGATGGGATCTTTTAGAAGCCCTGGTAAGCCGGCTGGCTCATCTCTCCTCACCACCCACTGTCACAAGTCTGGTTCTTGTGCTTTTAAATTCTCTGGACTGGTCTCTTGTCCCGGGGCACAGATGCAAGCTAAGACTTCTACTCCATCAGTAGAAGTTGAGCCCTTGTGTGGGGAAGGTGATAGGAGAGGTGGTCATGGTCCCTGTGGTTGGTTGGGGTCTGGTTCTGCCCTCACGTCAGAAGGTACACTGGCAAGCTAGAAAATGTTCAGAGGATGGTGAAGGGAAGGGAGCCAGAGCAGACAAGGGTGGAAGGATCTGGGGAGGTCCATACTAGCGACAAGACTGGGGGATAAGAAGGGAAAGAAAGGAGGGTGTTTGGAGACCTGCCACAGGGTAAGGAAATCAGACCCCTCTGGCTCGCTCCAGAGGGCAGGACTAAGAACATCGCTGAGGTTCCAGGAGGTTGTGCTAGACACACATTTCTGTTCAGTACAAAAGGAAGAGCCTCTCTGGAATTGAGTACCCAGTAACCCCACAGGCTGCATGCCACAGGAAGTAGCAAGGCCCCTGGCACTGAAGGCATTCACAGCACTTAGCCTCCTTCCTATCAGACTAGGCTAAGTAACCCTAAGGTTTCTTTCTACTCTTTCAAGTAGAAGGCAAACTTCAAGAGCAGAGGGTTTAGTTTTTGTCCTTCTATCTCCAGAGCCCAGCACAATGACTATCATACAGCAGGCACTTAATAAATGCTTCTCAAATTAAAGTATGGATTTTTGTGTCCATTCTAGGATTCCCAGTCCTTGAACCCGAGCAGACTCACATCCTCCAGCAGCACCCTCTGATCCTTCATGAAGGCAAACATTCTTACTTCATATCTCTTCAAGTGGTGGGGAAAGAGCCTCCCATCCACAGGATGGAAGATGGTCTCATGGAAATCCTCATCATTAGGACAGCTTGGGAAAGAAAAGGGACCCTTAAGGGTAAACACCACGTTTCTGCCCTTCTTTGTAATGTTGGTGTTAGCAAGACCCCTGCCCAGCACATAGTAGGCACCTGTAAATGTTTTATTGTCTTGATCAGACCATACATGAGGCTTTAATCAATGCCTGCTCTGTCCCTTAGCTGAGCCCCTCCTGCCACTTCAGGGCCCTGTGCTCATGGATTCCATCAGTCCTTGGACAGAGTCCGTTACCTGTCAATAATGACATCCCAGCGAGGCTGGCTCTCTCCATCCTGGGACGAGGTAGCCCAGCAATCTTCAAGGAATAGTTCTACTTTCGGGTCTTCCCAATAGAGAAGCTCCACTTCAAAGAGCAGGGAGTCTCGCAGGTACTTGTGGACTGGGTAGTCTTCTTCCTTGTAAAACTCTGAGTAGGACCGGTCTAGGAGAGGGTGAAACTGCCATTAGGCTTCTCTAAGCTCTTCCTGCTGGATCCTCTGGTCTCAGTCACTACATTTTACAGGCGTTAGGAGCTCAGAAATCTCAGGAGGTGCATCATTGGAATGGATCTGATCATTTTACTGATGATGCCACTGGAGGTCAATCAACAGGCATCTAAAATGGGTGAGGCCGTGTGGATGCAAGCACAGACCATGGCCCAATCTGCTCACGAGGAGCTGACGTTCCAAGGGAGGAGACAAATATGTGCAGAGTAAATAATGAGGCAGCTAGGAGGTACATGGGTAAAACTCTGCACACAGAGTCAGGAGATCCGAGTTTGAATTCTGCCTTAGACCCTGGCCACGTGACCTTGGGCAAATTACTTCACCTCTCAGCCTCGGATTCCTCCTCTATAAAAAGGAGACCACCTGTCTCCCAGGGTCGTTTTATATGAAGTTCTTTACAAGCCTCCAAGTGCTCTGTAAATGCCAGCTCTTGCTAAATGTAAAGGTGTGCAAGTAGTTTTTGCATGGGACAACATTATCCAGTGTGGGGCAGGGAATAAAATCCAGGAGAGGTTTCATGGAGAAGATGGGACTTCAACTGCACCTGGAAGGAAGAGGGGCAGAGGGGATGCGCACCAGGAATGCTCTGAACTGGCAGGGAACATGGGCACTAGGCTCAGAGGGTCTGGGTTCAAATCCTGACTGCTCCTTACTACTCGTGTGACCATAGACAAGTCACAACTTTTCTGGTCCCCAGTTTCTTCCTCCATAAGAGAGAGATATGCTCTAAGAGTCCTCTTGGCTCTTGAGTACCAAGGTTTTGGTTCTATGTGCCTCCCTCCCCCCCAGGTCGGCATCCCAGAGTCATACCTTTGGACAGCTTCATGATCATGGCAAGATGACCATGTCCTGGCTTAGAGACAGGTGCCTGGTTCTTGTCTGGCCGATACTGAAATGTCACCATCTCATTGACGGGATAGTGACAGGCACATTGAAGTCTAGGAAAGAAATGCATCTGAGGAAAGAAAAGTGCCTCCCTCTGCAGGATGGCTCTTTTCTCTCCTGAGTAATGTCACTGCCTTCTCTCTCACCCTTCTCCCTCCCAATACCAACTCCCAAACCCAATCTAAATCCACAGCCTTTTTGGGGGTGGGGGCATGTAGAGAGCAGGCAGAAGGAAGCTGCTCACAGAGAGTCTCAGCTCACCGATAGATGGGGTCACCTAAGCCTGGGCTGAAGAACAGGACTTCGTTCTCATAGGTCAAGGTATCCTCTTCAAACTGGAGGCAGAGAGGAGAGAATGAAGCCCACAGAGCCCCCAGCCGCAGGGGTCAGGGAACTGCTGGACCTTGGAGAGAGACCTCTTACCTTTCTGCTTGTCCCACAGGTGTTGACCCCAAAGACAAACGTGGCACTAGTCTTGTTGAAGGCTACCGGCCCGCAGTGCTTGTCCCGCAGCACAAATCTGGAGGGGTCCAGGCCCGACACGCCAGCTAGGATCAGGGCTGTGACCACCATGGAACCATTGGCTTGGCAAGCTAGGCCAAGAGGCAGGTCTGGCATTAAACGTTGGGTCATCAAGCACCCACCACCCACCTGGCTGGCCCCTCGTCAGCTGCTAAAACTTCAGACTTTAACTGTTCCTTCCCAAAAGAATCCATTCCTTAAAATGTGTAGAAACAGTTATGTCTCCTCCAGGCTCATTTACATGGCCCTAATCCATCCTTTACCTTCCTGGTTACTCCAGCTTTATCAGCATCCTTCCTAACCTCTGGCATCCAGAATGGATGCCAAACCTCCAGAGAGTCTGAGTCAGGGCAGAGGGAAGGAGAAGTAATCCCAAGGGTGCAAGCCGAGGCTGTTATCAACCCTGGGAACCCAAACCTTTCTTTTTCAGACCTCGATGAAGAATCTTTGAGAGCTCGGAGGTTTGTGAGGGAGAGAAGAAAGAGGAAAGGAAAAAGAAATCCCTACAGACATCTGTTAACCCTTCTCTGCTGCCAGTCCTGGAGAAACTTGGGGACAGAGAGCAGCTGTAGGTCTGTGGAGGGCCAGGGTGGTAGAAGAGAGAGGAGCCTTGCTGGGTCTGAAGTCCAGCTTAGCCTTAGCCAAGCAGCCCTGGGGAAGCCTCCTAATCTCACTCAGCCTGTTTTCTCTTCTGGAAGATGGGCACTATCATCCTTTCCTCAGCACACCCCTGGTGAAGGAGGCAGTTTAAGGCTAGAGACATAGGAGTCACTTGCTATGTAGGGTAGGGAGCCACAGAGGGCAGGATCCCTAGGCAGAGGCTGACCCAACTGGCAAGATGTTCTCGATCAAGGGCCCTGAACTTAGCATCGAACAAAAGGAACATTCAAGACAAAGGGACGTACCTATTAGGCCTTTCGGGGAGAAGGGACAAGTAATGGAATATTTTCTCATGTCAGCAAGGGTGCGACCATTCTTCATCTTCAGCTGGAGGCAGGCTCGAATCCCCGAGGGACCAATATCCTGGAGAGAGCAAACAGGCAGAGGGCAAAGGCTATGATGTCATTCCAAGTGCTTTGAGGGTAGAGAATGGGCAAAGAGAATGGGCCTCTAGGGCAGACATAGAACAGAACTCTGGCAGACCCGGCCCTTGCCCTCAGGGGGCTCACCATTCAACGGAGCCCCCAGGGACCGTACAGGACAGAAGCCAGTACCCACAAAGACATTCTGCTAGTGCAGGATCAGTATGAGGCACCACACATAAGCATAAACTATTATTTTCATTACTATTTCTGACCTGGGGCAATGGTAATCCTAGACAAAGCCGGGAGGGACCCTGAAGATGACCAGGTTCAAATCCCTCATCTGTGGAGAACACTATGGCCCGAAGCCAACTGGGGCAAGAGCTGCTGGGGTATTCAAGTGGCGGGCAGCTGGTGACTAAGCCTCTCGTGTCTACACCCCTGGGCCAGGCTCTCAGGGCCATCTCAGTTTCAGGCCCCGGATCCCACACAGGTAGGGAGAGGCAGTTCCCCTCTCTGCGTCTGGGGTTCCTTCTAGGACACCACTCTGGCATCAGGAGAGTCAGTGTTTGAGCAGAACTTGGAAGTTTATTCAGAGAAAAGGGGGGAAGTGGGACATTCTAGGGCAGAGGGGACCAACACACACTAGCAGCAAAGTAACAGGGGTGCTTGGGGCAGAAAAACCCTCTAGTTTGGCTGGAGAACACACTGGGAGAAGTCTGGGAAGGTCTCTGGGTGCCTGCTGAGGGCACAGTCTTGGCTTGGAAGCTCCAATTGTTGGAGCTACCTGGATGGGCTACATCAGTGGTGGCGACCTTGGGGTCTTCTCTCCCCCTGAGTATTAGAGGTTGTGGTCACTGAATGAGCTGAGGCTCTGGACTCACTCCCTTCCATTTCTAATGGCTCAGAAGCAGCCCACCCCGGGCTGCAGAAAGCCTCAGGGGACGGATGGGGAACGAGTCATAGTTTTCTTCAGTGGGACAGAAAATGCCCTTCATGCAAACTGCCTCCTTCTATCCAGCATTAAAGTCAGTGGACATTAATTGATTGAGTATTTACTACGTATCAGACATGACAAGCCCTGAGGTTACAGAGGCAGAAATGGTCACCATCCTCTCCCCCTCTAACAGGGGAGACCCCAGGCCAACACATAGGCAGGAGAAATTGTAAACGGTCTCAGATGGAAGGCCCTAGCAGCTGCAGAGACTAGGGAAGACCTTCTGGGGACGGTGGTATTTGGGGAGGGTCTTAGAGGAATCCTGGGAAGCTGAGGGGCCTTAAGGGATTGTTATAGTGTTTAACCAGACCCAGAGTGGTTTAGAAGAGAGACTGCTGGCTCCACTATGGGAGACTCAGGCCCCAGGAAATCCCCCGGCTTGCCCAGGGTTGTCCAGTAAGAAATCAGCAAAGCTGCTGCTGATAAAGAATCCCAAGCCCTTTCTATGCTGTGGGGAGAACGCTGAGGGAACCTGGAAAGGGGCCTTCACATCCCACTGTCAACAGCACCAGGGCTGCTCCAGCTGCCCTCTTCTGACTTCTCTGATGAGGCACTTCCAGGAACACATTTACCATCTCCCTAAGGAGGTAGAGGCAGATTGTTGGCTTGCCCTGGAGAGGAGGAATCAGAGATGCTCCACAGACAGGAGACTGGCCCAGCTGTTTTGTGGAGACCATTAAACAGCGCTCAGAACTGAGAAGGTCTCACTCCATTGTATTGATGGAACTGGGGGCAGGGCAGAGATGTAAGTGGATGTCTTTGCCAGACAGATTTAATGAGATGCCTTTGTCCCCTTCCCAGCCACCCCACCAGGCCCTGTTTGGAGAAACTTTCATGGCTACTTTTTATTTGGTAGGACCAGTCCCCCCCCAGAGTCAGATAAATGGAGCCTTCAGAAAAATAAAGGCACCAGAAAGTGGAAGGTAGACCCAGAAGGGGCCAGAGGAACACAGGGCTCCTAGGTACTGGCTCTAACATCCTGGGACTCAAATGCCATCACTAATGTTCACTATGTACCTGTGTGATGTTGGACAACTCACTTACCCCCTGCTGGGCCTCACCTTCCTTATCCATAAGTCGAGGGGTTTACAGGAGTTGACCTTTGATGTGCCTTTGGGCCCTAGGTCTAAGACGCTAAATGGAACCCCAGCTTTGGACTAGAAGACTTTTTTGAAGCATGCGTGTGCTCCTTGATCACTGTGTGACCCGCCCTGGGTCTCAGTGTCCTTCTCTGTATCCTGGGGTCCCCAACTCCTACCTCAAAGATCACATGAGCTGAAAAGTAGGGGATGCGAATGACGAGATGTGTGCCGTTGTCGTGAAAGCTGTAGCCGTATTCGTGGGCAGCTTCTGGGGTGAGCCGCGTGTCCGAGAGAAAGGGGACCCAGCTCTGGTCTACGTTGCCACGGGTGAGTCCGAGGTAGAGATTTTCAGCATCGCAGTGCCCTTCCACTTTGGGCAACACTGCAAGGAGACCCGGGATTGCTTCTATGCAAGACTATCCCTGCCCACTGATCTTGAAGCAGGAGGGTTCCTGATCTCCCTCCCCCATGACATGCCAGGCCTCCTAGATTCTCTGGAGACCTCACCCACCTACATCATGGACAACAGAGACCATTGTCACTGAAGTAGTAAAGACATTGTCACCCACTCTGAAGAGGAGGCTGGCATTCAGGGTATAGATCCGAAAGTCTTCGCCTGGGTACTAGAGACAAAAGCCCATGGTTCAGATGGTCATTAAGAATCTATGCCCCATGTCCCTTGAATCAAGAAGTAGGAGAACCAGGGCAAGTGATATCAAACAAATACAGAAAAACAAAAGGACAAGTCCTGTGTCAAGGTGGCTGATAAGACAACCCACGTCCTCCACCGGCTCCTTCCTGAGGTCAGGAGAGAGCCAAGGAGGTCTCCAGTGGGAGACTAGGGAAGGAGAAGGATGAGTCACCCAGCATAGAGGGAATGTGGGGGGGCATGATCTGCCTATTGGGGATGGGATTGGACCCACTGCAGTGTCTAATACAAAGAAAAACCAAATGGTGCCTGCCTTCAAGGAGCTGACATTCTACTGGGAGGGGACAGACCACATGCACAGAAATCTAAGACAGTTTCACCAGGTTGAAACAACCACATGAGGACAAAAATGAGGAAAGGCTTTGTGCTGGAGGCAGCATGTGAGCTGTGATATGAAGAAAGTTGGAGGATTTAAGAAAGAGACAGAAGTGAGAAGGGAATGGTGTTCATGCATTCCTTCATCACCATTCCCCAAGCTCGCGTCAGTGGGGCTACTCCTGGGATCCTCAGGGATGGTTTAAATGGAGATACCTTGACATCTACACCTGGCATGTGGAAACCAGCTTCAATGATGAAGTTCCTGCTTCTGTTTGGAAGCATGGACTCATAGATTTGGAGGTCACTCTTATTAGCCACTGGGACAAGGAAGGTCTGGTCACCCATAGTCAGGCTGATGAGCTCCACGTCAGGAAGGAACGTGCCCACAGAGATGTTGAAGATGCGGAGACTGGGGTTGGTATCTAGGAAGTTAATTGCATTTATCAGAGTGCCTATAATCTACCAAGTACTATGCTTGTAGATTGACATGTAGATTGACATGTAGATATGCCTCAGGCCCTTCCCTCAGAGAAGTCACAGTCTAAGTGGGGGGGGGGAAGGGGGAGAAAGCAATACCTTCATCATAGAATGTGATGCCAGGATTGGAGAGAGGTGGGAAGGGTGGGAAGGAGAACATTAAGCTTAGTATGAAACAGAGGAGATGCTCCAGTATCCCAAGCTTTGGTGCCCAACCAAAGAAAGGATGGGCCTGTGGGATGCAAGGGGGGGTTGCTCATTGCAGGGCCTTACTGTTGGTCAGGGTGGGTTCTTGGAGCTGTAGTGGGGTCGTTACGGCCTTTATAATGGTATGCTTGGTCACACCCCATTTGTCATCTTCCCACTGGTGCTCCAGAAACAGGGCAATGTGGTAGGAGATGCCATAGCGCCCCGATTGCACATGCGTCTAAGGAAGGAAACAGGAGGAAGGCAAAACATTTGTTCTGTGTCAAAGTTAAGGTAGGGCAGTGACCATCTCCTTCATTTTAAGGATGGGGAAACTGAGGCACAGAGCAAGTTAATAGCAGACTTGAGACAAGAACCCAGATCTCCCGGATCAGCCTAGGGACCTTTTCATTGCATTACAACTTTCAATCAAGACTTAAAACAAGCAGTAAAGTGCCCTCTCAGTATGTGGGCAGTGTGCTGGACATCATAGAAAGACAGAAGTGGGACATGCCCTGCCCTCAAGGAGCTTGCATAGGTCCAGGGACAGAAAGCATCTTCCAAGGTGTTGCAGGTGCTCTGACCCCTTCATCTTTCTCTGGGGACATAGACCGAGGCTGGATCTATCCTAGCCCAGAAGGGCCTGATGCCAGGAACCTTTCCCCTCATTTCCAGATCTTCCACCCAGTCCTTACACAGACCGACTTGGAGGCTCAGGCAGTAAGGACCAAGGGTCTTCAGGCTGTGGGACACCAGGGGCTCAGAAAAGGACTTCTGAGATCATTCAAGTGAAGCCCCTTCATTTTACAGATAAGGAACCAGTGGCCCAGAGGGTTTGATTTGGCCAGGACTGTGGCATGGCTTAGTGATAGAACCATTAATAGAGTTAGAATTTGAACCCAGGTGCTTAGACTCTAAAGTCACTTTGGCTCTCCTATATCTCGACTCCACTAACTAACATCTCCCTCCTGGCTACCTTACTGCTGGCTAGGTGCTTTTCACAGGTTTTTGGGAGTCCACAAATCAAGCACCGAGTTCCAAGTGGGGGGAGGGTATGGCATTCCTTCTGGGGTGGGAAGGCTTTGGGAAGAGGTCTGACAATGGGCTGGGCTTCTCTCCTGAGCCCCAGACTTGCTCAGTGTAGAGAGAGTCACGAACCAGGTGATGAAGGTGAGGCCATAGCAACTCAGGATGTGCCCTATGATGAGGGTCAGTGATAGATACAGCCCTTCATTGAGATCATGGGTCCTTGAAGGACTGACTTATAGTCTAAGACACTTCTCCTCCCTTCTCTCCTCATGCCCACATTACCAGTTCTGATATTTTGACTGAAAGTTCCAAGAACTTCAGGTTCCCTATTCGCAAAAGAAGGTGGTTGGATTAGACGGCTGCTAGCTCCATGATTCCAAGTCCCATATTACTCCTCCCTCACGTAAACTTGATGGATTTTGAGTTAGAAATGACCCTTAGCAACCCGAGTCTTAGATGGAGGAGACTTTGGGACCATCTGGTCCAATACCACCTCATTTTATAGAGGATGAAAGAGGCCCAGAGAGAGTGATTGACTTGCTCATAATTCTTCCCACTTGCCACAATGCTAACTCAACTCTTCCAGCTTCATCTGCCACCAGTGATTTGTCTCCTGACCTTATGAGGCAGAAAACTGAGACCCAGAGAAGGAAAAGGGACTCAAAGGTTACACAGGTAAGTAGTGGCAGAGATGGCACTTGAACCCAGGTCCTTGGGCTGCAAATCATTCATATTTCTGCCACATGTAGTGAAGGGTTGTTCTTACTTTACTAAGACTCCAAGAAGATCCGCCATGCTCTTAGGGATACTGGAGCACCTTGCACCTTCTTCCATGTGGGATAACATGCTAAAAAGACTTTGTTCTCACTTCTGGTTCACCAGACTCTCTTGAAGGTTTCCAGGATAGAAGCGTTCTGAGCTCTAAAGGGACACCTTGAAGAAAGTTTCAGCTCTGGGCTTGATGCCAACCTCATGCCCCTTGGTCATAATTGGAGAGCTTACCTTGTAATACCCGCCTTCCGCACCAATTGGCACTGTAATGGTGATGGCATCCCCGTTGTTCCTCAGACTGTATCTTCTAGAGGTAAGATCTTCATCAGTCAGTTTGTGTAGCCCCACTCCCATCTCCACAGACAGGTGCCTGATGCTGTTGGTCCCCACAAGGAGAGGACCAATGTTCTTTGGTATGGTCCAAGTGATCGTGTCTTCTGTATATGCCATATCATCTTAGATAGAAAGTACAAGCAGACATTGGCTATGGCAGGAGCATTCAAGTCACTTTTGACGAACAAGAATTTGACACTTGCTGTTTACTCAGGATTTTGAGGGAATATGAGAATTTAGAATGTGGGACCTGACCTCAAGGAATATATTATAGCCTTGTTGGGGAGATGAGGTCATTAGGAGAATCATTCAGAAAACAAATAAATCTTGACCTCAGGGTTGACCTAAGTACAAGGAGTGATGGATGGTGGATAAGGTCTAGACTTGTGATTTAACTGGTATGGAGAACTCCTGGATGAGAAAATGCCTTCTACCAATTCAGGTCAGCACCTCGTCTGTACTTTCTGGGTCTCAAAGACTTGCCTGGAGCATTGAAAGATTGAGTCCCTCACCCATGGTCATGCGGTCAAGATGGTTCAGAGTGGGACTTGGCCACAGGTCTCCTTGGTTCTAAAGCCAGTTCCCTATCCACTATACCATAATGCCTCACAGAGTAAGTGTGCAATAATAAATAGTTGACGTTTATATAATGCTTCAATGTCTATACAGGGTTTCACACAGGTTCTTGTTTAAGCCTCAAAGTCCCTGTGAAATAAGGTTCTAGAACTATTATTATTATTCCCATTTCAGTGATGAAGAAATTGAGACCCAGAGAGAAGATTTCAGAGGTTATACACAAGATCATAGCTCTCATGTTAGGAGCCTTGAAGTCATGGGAGTCCAGCTCCTTTCATTCTACAAATGAGGAAACCAAGGCTCAGAGTGGCCTGCCCAGTATCACAAAGTTAGAGGATGCCTGTAGTGGGATTCGAATCCAGTCTTCCTGACTCTAAAGCCAATGTCCTGTCTGCTACACTGGACTGCTTTCTCCTATAGCTTGTGAGGGTCATACCTTACTCCCTCCTGATCCATCACTTCACTTCCCAATACGCTACTCTCAGAGGCTCTGGGTTCAAGGTTCAGCTCATCCCTTTGCAAAGAAACCCTTCGGGTCTATTGTCCCTTAAGCAAAAGGGAAGAGTTTGAGGAGATGACCTTAGTCTAGCTTTGAGACCTGTGGTTGATGGGTATTGGAGGCATAGGAGTGAGCTATGCAGAGGCAAGAAAGAACATGACTACAATTGGGATGGGGGCAGGCAGAGGAAGAAAACAGTAGGAGCACAGACATGGGTGCAAAGCTGAACTTGGCAATCAGAGGTGATGGGAGGAGACTGGCCTGGCCTCCAAGGTCTCTTTCAATTCAGATTCTAAACTGTGCAGTGACTAGTGAAACCTTCATGGCACCATGGAAAGGATAGTGGGCAGGGAGTTGGGGAAGGCTCAAGACAGAAGCCTTGCTCAGCTGCTTAGTGACCATGGGGTTCTGGACAAAAGATTATAGTCCAGACCCAATCAGTTACATCATCTGTAATAGGACGAGGACGTGTGTCCTATCTCATGGGGTCGTTGGGAGCTTAGTCCCTTGGACAGATCCCATAAATGAATGGGAGTTATTTAGTCCCATGAAGAGGGAAAAATGGGGCCAGGTACAAGACGGTCTAGAAGAGTAAGTAAAGGCATTTAACCTTTATGCTAAAAGGGCGCACACCCAGCCTGGGCTCCTGAGCATCTCTAGCAATCTCTAGCAAGTCTTGGTCTCCTATTGTAAATGCCTAATTTGACTAGGAGAGGGAGCAGGCAAAGAGCAGAGTTCTTGCTCATCTCTTACCCACAGGACAAGCAACAGCTGTGTCCACCATGAAGATCATCCAGTGTTGTTTGTAGAATGTGCTGGATCTTAGAGTTGAGAAAGTAACTCCTTCAATCTACCAAGAAGAACTCAGTGAGATCCGAGGAGTTGTTTCTAATGGTGACTGATCTCTAGGGCTGTAACAACCACCACCATGGGTGTAGAGATTTTGGCTAACCTTCACTTGCTGAACCTCATTGGTGCTGAATCCTGCTCGCAGGAGGATCCTTGTATGTGTTGTGTTGATTCCATAGCCAGCACCATGGGCATCACTCACCAGCATAACCCTTCTTCCAGTCAAGATGTGAAAGACAATCTGCCATATGGAAGCCACACCAGATGTTGCCTGGTCCAAGAGAAGATGGTGTTGGAAAAGGCCTGGAGCCTTCTTACATGCCAGCTTCCCCACCCAGACTCAGATTTAACAGGAAGGAATCTGGTATCTCATTCAAGTCAGAGACCAGAACTGTGAATGTAGGATGGTTGATAGGCTTACCTCTGGGAATGCTGCTACCCAGTCTTCAGGCTCATCTTGGAACATACGAGCTGGAATGAGGGGGACTTCTCTCTTAACAGAGACCTTTTGGATGAAGTGCGAGAAAAAAAATTCTTTACCCGATTAAGAAAACAAGTCAACAGAGTTCTGGATTCAAATAGTGCCTTGGATACTTCCTAGATGTGTGTCCATGGGTAAGTCACCTAAGTTTTGAGCCTTAGTTCCTCTTCTGTAAAAGGAGGTACAGTTAGCACCTCTCACAGGGTTATAAGGATCAAGGGAGTGTATGAATTGCTTTGTAGACCTTAAAGTGCAGCATCAAGGACGGATGCTACTGTCCAGGAAGATGGGCTTCTGCCACTCATACTCCCTTTCATTCTGATAAATTAGTGAAACTTGGCAGCAGCCCTGCATTCTTGAAGCCTCCACCAGATCTTTTCAGGGAGGAAGGTTAACAACATGGTCCCAGGGATGGCTTCTATCCACTATCCATTACTGACCTTCAGTCCATCTGGCCCCGGGTGAGCATGTTCCCATGAACCCTTACCTCCATGTAGTTGGCTTCACACACAATTTCTCTGGAACACCAGGATGAGTAAGAGCAGTTCACACTTTTCTGATAAACAGCAACTTTGGTGCGCTGGGGATCAGAGGCAACGTGGACTTGCATGGTTACTGTAAAATTGACATCATTCTAGAAAGAGGGAGATGACAGGATTGGATTGGAGGGGTTCATCTGCCAGCCAAGTACTTGGAGTTTGTTCAGGACCCAAGGCAGTAACATCTAGAGAATCCGTACAGATCTTAGCCCAGCCAGACTAAACATCACACATCCTGCCACCAGGAATGTTCTCCTGTTACTCTGAATCAGTTTAGTACCTGAGCCCACATACTATTGTAGAGTGGCATGGGCTGGTTGTCCCCCTCTGGGGCAGGGATCACATGGCCACTTGTAAAGTGTGCTAGGGTATGGATTCTGGTTCAGATATGGAAGGTTTCTAAGGTCCATCATAGAATCACAGAATCCAAGAGTTGGAAGGGACCCTAGCAGTCATCTAACCCAATTCAAACCCAAGCTTCTTTATTATACATCTGATGAGTGGTCACTCACATTGGAGTTCACTTCAGGAGATGGGACAGTGCCCACCTCTGTGACCTGCCATCTTTGGAAGAAGCTTAGTATTTCTTGATTCCTGTGAAATATGTCCTCTATTGTCCCTAGTTCTGACCTCTGGGGCAATATAAAAACAAGGCTAATACTTCATTGCAACCCTTCAAATTAGTCAAAGACATTCAAGATGTTTTTGACTCTTGACTCTCATACACTGTGTTAGTTCTCCCTCCCAGTTCAATGCCACCTGCAAATATGATGAGAAGATCACCTCTACTTTTATCTAAGTCACTGATTTAAAAAAAGTGTTAGAAGAACATAGCCCTAGAGATAGATCCCTGGGGCCCTCCACTGTAGACCTCCTACCCTCTAACTCCTAGACTGGAGATACTTTGCTAAAACCAAGGAAGATGACCCATCTTAGCATCCCGCTCAAGCTCAGTGATCTTGTCCAAAAAGGCTGCTGTGAGCCGATTTTGGTCATCTCTGCTTTCCTTTCTAAATGGTTACAATCATCTCTTGTACAATCCCAGTCTGCTCTGGGACCTCCCCAGGAATGGAAGTCAAGGTCATTGGGTTTGCAGGCTGTTCTCTCACTTTTGTAGCCTTGAAATTTTGTGATTCTAGCTCAGAACGTGACTTTGGCAAAATGTTTGATTTGAGGACATTTGACTGTCAAGTACAGGTAAAGGCTGGGGGGGGGGGAATGAAGAGACAAAGCTGCAACTCCTTTCTCTGTGCCTCAGTTCCTCCATCTGTAAAACGAAGGGAAGATCAGTGCTCTCAGGGAGTTTACATTTTTTACTGGGGAGGGGCAGAGGAAAGGTCCATCCATACACTGATCCTACCTAACTCCCATTTTATGTCCTCTCAGAAGCTGTGTCTCATTAACCAAATGCCGGACTGATTTCACGTGGAGAAAAGCAGCTTCTAAATCTCACCTCCTTAAGGATGGCAAGTATCATCACCATTTCCACTCTGTCCCCAAGTGTCAGGCACTTAGCAGATACTGCAGCCTTGGATAAATGGGCTCCCCATGGAGACAGTGGACCCAAGACTCACCTGTATGATGGAGTAGCAGCTCAGGAGAGATGCTCGGATCTCCACGTTGCCCCAGGGGTCAGGAGCAATGGTGTAGCCACACTGAGTGGCCAGAGCCCCATCTATCTTCCTCGTTGTGCCAAACTGATCTGTGAACAAAGTCCTGCCTTCACCACCAGTCTCCAATGCTTGCCAGCTGACCTGGCAGTCAAGCTACCTCATTTTTCACTCTGGTCTGACCACCAGCTAACCTTGAACAAGTTTCTTTCCTACGGTTGGAGCCTGAGGACCTAAATTTGAACCCCCACTGATTCTGAGTACATAGTAGGTGCTTAATAAATGTTTATTGACTTTATCTCATTGATCCTATTTTCTCATCTGTAAAATGGGTAGGGGGTTGAACTGGATGAAGTGCCCTCTCACTCCAGGACTATACTATTTGGTGACTTCTACTGTAAGTTCCTTTTGAGCCCTAGCTTCTCAGTCATGGCTTTTCTTGGCTACCATCATAGATGGCTAGTTTTGTATACAGGAGAAAGAACGCTGGTTTTGGAGTCAAGGACCTAGATTCAAATCCTGATTTTTAATTTGCTACTTCGGTGACCTTGGGAAAGTCTCTGAGCTCTCTGGGCCTCAGTTTCCTCATCTGTAAAATGGAAATCTTAGAATAGATGACTTCTAAAGTTTCTTCTAGTTCTAAAAATCTATGATTCTATGGGGACCACATTTCTGTAGCAAATTTTAGTGTGCTCATTATGCAAGTATCCCCATCTCTGCTTGCCAACAATGGGCTGCTTCTACTAACCCTCCATGTTCTCTGTGAGCAGAAGCAGCTCCAGAGTCGATCATCACTGACCACCACTGGCAAATGTAATTGTTTAGAGCCTCTCTAGGCCATTGATTGGCATGGGGCAGTCATGACCAATTGAGAAGGGAAGTAGGGAGCAAAAAGGACCCCTGAACTATAGCCACACCATGGAGCAGTATGTAGGGGCTACTCTCACAGAGACTCAGTGGATGCCATAGGAGCTTAACGCCATGAAAACAAGGGAGGACAGATGTCCCCTTGGCACTAGCCCCTGGTCCCAGCTCAGGTGTCACCTGAGATTCTTTCCCATCCCCAATTCCAAGTACTCAGTGCTCTCTTGACATTCCTTTGTTAATACTTGAGTGTTATAACCTCCCTCCCATGGAAGGGAAGCTCCCCAAGGGCAGGTGTTACTCGGTCTTTTGTTCTTGTGTCCCTAGTGCCCGGCATGCAAGAAATGCCTTCTCAGCAGAGTCGCTCTCCTTACCAACAGCATAGAAGTCCACATACTTGTCCTTGAAGTAGGTTCCATTGAAGGTCATTCTTGAGAGGCTCCCAAGGCATTCCAAGGTCACCAAGTCTAGCAGTTAAAAACAAAGAAGAGTCGACACCGTGGGTCACCATGCCTCTCACCCTCCATGATGTTTCCAAGCAGGCTTGACAGTTACGGGGGGGGGGGGAGGGCAGTGCAGAGCCAATGTTCTGGAAGGTGAGGAGGGTGAGCCAGACAGCCTCTGAGGTCCCTCCCAGATCTGGACCTACCTGGTACTGCCTTGTCTTTCATCCATATCAGAGGAACCGATACTCCTAGGAGGACGAATCTACAGAAGAGGAAAAAACGTACAACCACTTACTTGAGAGAGGGAGAGTGAGCAGGGAAGAACAGTGCATTTCGAATCAGAGGACCTGGGTTAGAATCCCACCTCTGTCACATGTTTGGCATGTAAAACTCCTGTAAATCCCTTCTCTCTCAGGCTTAGCTCCCCCATCTATAAGCCAGAGGTTTGGATTAGATGCCCTGGTGGGTTCTGGTGGGAGTATGAGATGCAGAACAGAGAAGAGGCCCCCTATCTGAGTCTGGGAGGAGGCCCACCAAGGTAGGCACACTCATTCCATGCCCCATACACCAATCCCTTGGTGCAGCCCCAGGCTTTTCAAAGAGCAGGGAGGGCGAGTCATGAAAGAAGCGTAAAATCAAAGAGACATCATCTGTTGGACTGAAAAGGATGCACAGAAGAGATCAGAAAGACCATCAGAAAGCCGGGCAGGGGGCATGGGTCCTACCAAGCTCAACAGAGACATTTTTTGTTTCATATGATGGTGACTCAATAGTCCAGAGGCAAATCTCTTTTCTGACTTTTCTGACACTCAGGTTTGTGGTTCTTTGGCAAACTCATAGAAAAGAATATTTGGGAAGACAAGGCTTTGGAAGCACCCAAGGAGGTGCCAGGAACTGGTGCCCAGCCCCAGGACCACGTGATGGAGTTGGGCTGGGTCACTTGAAGGTCCCTCCTGGCTCTGGAGCTTCAAGAGTCCTTTTGACTCTCAAAAGGTAAAAAGAAGAGCCAAGACCTCCCCCTGCCCTCCAGCAGGTGCATTTCTGGGGGCTCCATTCCTCCATTGGCTCCCACCCAGACTCCTCACCTCACCAGCAGCTGCACAGTCATGGGGCTCATAGAACAGCAGCTTCCAGCAGCCGGGAGCAGGGGGGGGTTCAAGCCTTTCTCTTCACAGAAAAAGAGGGCACCCCTTCTCACCAAAGCTGCCTGGGTGTAACCAAGTTTGAAATCCCCAAGGAACACCTCCCCAGCTGACCTCTATCCCTCTTATAGGAGCTGGAGAGTGCCCACAGGTGTTCCTCAGCCAGCCTGGCCCCTCCCAGATGCCCCCCTCCTTCTACCCTCACGGCCACCTGCCCTCCTGCCCCTGGACAACCAAGAAAAACAATTGGCAGCAACTTCCCCAGGCCTGAGAGTTGGTGAGGAGAGGGACGGAAGGATGAGGGCAGCTTCTGGGCAAGGTAGTGTGGCAGGATGGTTGGCTGCTGGCCGCTGTCTCTAGTTCCTTCTCTTGCTTCTCCCAGGGTCAGCATGTTCTCTCCTGGCTACCTGTGAGCCCCAGAATAGCTGGGCTGATGAGGATCATGGCAAAGACCAGGTAGACGAAGGGGCCCAGTCAGGACTCAGAGGTCACTTGGCTGCCATGCTCAATCCCACCAGCTGTGTCATGGTCAGAGAGTTGCGGAGTGTGGGGGGAAAGCCAAGATAATGGGTTGGTCACCATTTTAAATCTTCTGTCAAAGAAATGGTCAGACGCATGTGCCAAATTAGAGGTTTGTAGGATATTAGTCATAAGGGACCTCGTGGAGTTAGGGTGCCATTTGGTTAGGGAGCTGAGCTTAGAGTTCCCACTCTAGATTCAAGCTCTAGAACTAGGAGGAGCCTCAGAGGCAGCTGGTTCAGCCTCCTCATTTACAGATGAGGCTTGGAGAGGTTAACTGGCCTAAGGTCACAAAGAAAGTAGATGAATTTGAACACAGGTCCCCAACCCAGCTGGTCAAGGCAAGCCTCCCTTTCCGAGGTTCAGAGCATAGGCAGGGCTAGTGGCTACAGGTGGAGGTCGTCCAGGCCAGGATGATGTTTGAGGAAAGTGGGGTGCCTGGTGCTCCATTCCTCAGCTGCAAAGCCAGGGTGGTGCTGACAGGGGCCTCAGGAGGGCACCCTCCCAGCTAGGTCTGCCTTGGGCAGGTAAGTGTCTGGGGCTACTCGGGAAAAGTAAAAGCCCTGCTTCCCCACCCCCACTCGCTCTGAATTCCCAGGACCAGGCACTTGCTAGGAGTGGAAGAAGGAAGAAACTTCAGGCTTGAAGACCTCCAGTGATGGGGAGCTCACTACCTTCCAGGCAGCCCACTCCAATCTGGATGCCAAGCCTAACTCTGATGCTTTGCAGCTGCTCCCCATCTATCCTCAATCTGCCCTCTGGAGCCAAACAGGATAAGCCTGTTTGGATAAACCTTCATTCTCCCCAGATGCTCAAGCCCAGGTCTAAAAACTAACCAGTCCTCTCTCCTCCCTACCCCCCTTTTCCCATTTCAGTCCAAGATCCCACCCTCCTTCCATCACCCAGGATCAAATCTCTCCATCCCCTGGACTCCTCATCTCCTCCTTTGTTTATCTTTTAAAGGCGTTCACAGCCTGTCCCAAGCTTTCCAGCCTCATTGGATATTATTACCGCCCCCCCCCCACCCTCTACAATCCAGCCGAATTGCCTTTTGATGTTCCCCACATACAATTCTCTATCTCCTACCTCCAGACCTTTGCACTGGCTGTCCTCCATGCCAGGAATGCACTTCCTCTTCTTCTTCAATATCTAACCCAAGCATCACCATCTACATGTGGACTTTCCCAATCATCCTCCTAAAAATGAAGATCATATGAGACAATCTGTAGGGTGTCCCGTGACCAGACCACCTAGTAATTAATCGTTCTGTATTTATTATCCTACATACACGCGTGCTCGTTGCTTGCCCCGTTAAAGTCTCAGCTAGAGCCTGGTTCCTTGCATGCAGTAGGTGCTTAATGTGTGCTGGATCTGATGGAGCCCTGTGACATTTCGTCTGGTGAGGTCCCTGCATTCTGAAGTCCCAGGCTGTACCATTTGCACATCTCATAGGCAAACTGTCTTTGCCCAAGTTAGTGACAAAATGTGACCAGGACAAAGCCACCCACAGAGACTCGGAGCCCTCCACTGGAGACCTTTTGGTAACTCGAATGATTCTGAATCCACAAAGCTGAGCCCTTGCCCAGCCCACATCCGCAGGGGAGGGATCGGCCAGTGAATGCCCTATTGAGCACCTACTCTGTGCACAGTGGATAGAAGGCTGGACTTGGAGTCAGAAGGACCAGAATGCAAATCCTGCCTTAACCACTGACTAGTTGGGTGGTCCAGGACAAGTCACTTAAATGCTGTCTGCCTCAGTTTCCCCATTGACACTTTGGGAATAGAAATAGCACCTATCTTTCAGGTTTGCTGGGAGGAGCAAATGAGAGATTTTGCAAACCTTCCAGTTAATTCTCTCTAAGTGTTCACTCTCCTGAGTGTGAAGGTGATGCTGGAGATTCCTGTTGAGAGAGAAGGGAGCACAGAGAAGGACTTTGGGGAGTGAAATGATGCCTGTGGGTTGGCCCTGGAAGGGCTGGGGGGTGGGGCGCAGGCTCTTGTTTGATGTTAATCTGGTGAAGGGGAGGGTACAAGGAAACCTTCGTGGCCCTTAGTCATCTACTCACAGAATGGAATTTCCATCCCCTGAGATTTCGCCCTCTCTCTCCCCTTCCCCCCACAGGGACGAATGCAAGGTCTCTTTGCTTCTCTGCCAGAGGAGGCATCTCAGGGGGCCCCTACTCCTCTCCTTTTGGCTCTTTGGTCAATGACACTGTCACTGTAGGTGAGTTGTCACAAGGGGCTGGGGCTCGTCAGTGGGTGGCCCCTGTGACTCCAAGGGCATAGAATATTCATGGCATAAAGATTCATCTCAGCAAGAGACTGTCCACATTGACCAGCAGATTCTCCTTCTTTTTACTCTAGGTCCGAAGAAGGTACTAATACGGGGTTTGTTTGGTTTGGTTTGGTTTCCTCTCTCTATATTTGATTTCATTAAATATTTCCCAATTACATGTAAGCTTTTTTACAATTATTTTTTGAAAAATGATATTTTGTTTCCTCAATTACATGTTAAAATAATTTTAAGCATTTTTTCAAAAAAAAGTTTTGAGTTCTAAATTCTGTCCTTCCCTACCCCGACCCCCCAGGGTGGTAATCAATCTGACATAGATTGTACATTTGAAATCATTAACGTTCGTTTTTATAAATTTGAGTTCCAAATTCTCCCCATCTCTTCCCTCCCTGCCTGAGAAGGCAAGCAATTTGATATTAATTATACACATAAAGTCATACAAAACATTTCTGTACTAGTCATGTTGCAAAAAAAAATAATAACAGCAATGAGAAGAAAAGTCCAAAAGAAGCTGTGCTTTGATGTGCATCCAGACTCCATCAGCTCTTAGCATTCCCATCATGGGTCCTTTGGAACTGTCTTGGATCACTGTCTTAACCAGAGTAGCCAAGGCTTTCATGGTTAATCATCGTACAGTTACTGTTACCTTGTACAATGTTCTGGTTCGCTCTCTTCATTCTGCATCAGTTCATATAAGTCTTCCCAGGTTTTTCTGAAATCTGCCTGTTCATTTCTTATAGCCCAACAGTATTCCTTTACATTCATATACCACGTCATCTATCATTCCCCAAGTGATGAGCCTCCCCTCGATTTCCCGTTCTTTGCCATCTTTGATCTCTTGGGGATACAGACCTGGCATTGGTATTGCTGGGTCACAGGGTCTGCACAGTTTAGTAGCCCTTTGGATGTAGTTCCAAATTCTCCAGAATGGTTGGGTTAGTCATGAACTTGGTTTTGTAAAAGTTGTTTCTGATAACTGCTTTTCAGTGTAGTTGCTTTCCTTAATAATCCTTTGCTGTTTTATGCATTTCAAGCATGATTCTGAGGAGGTGTCCATCGACTGGGCAGTTATGACACACAAAAGGTGATAAAGTCCTGCTCTGGCCACCTCTGCTGGCCACGCAGATCTAGAATTGTGGCATCCCAGGATATCAGAGCTGGAAGGGACTCCAGAAGCTTCCAGAGCTCCTCATACCCAGACAGGAATCCCAGCCCCATCGTCATCAGCCTGGGCTTGAACACCATATCTGGTGAGGGAGTTTCTCAAGGCTCTTGCAGATCTCCTTGTTGGAAAGGTCTCCCTGATGTCACACCTAAAGGTGCCTCTTTGCTCCTTCCTCTATCACTCCTGGTTCTGCTCTCTGCGGCCCAGGAGAACAAGTCTCATCCCTCTGCCGACTGTGTCTGTGGGGGATCCACACACGACTTGGTCACCAGGACACCGGGCAATGGGGAAGAGTCCACACTGAGTTATCAGCTGTGTACCTTGGGCCTCACTTTCCCCATCCCTACAAGGAAGGGGTTGTACCATATTCCCTTTCTGGCCCCTTCTAGTTCCACCACCTCTGATTCCATTGGATAGTAGGCTGTGACTTGGGTTATTTCACCCTGGGGGGCAGAACCCCTGCCTTCATGGAGCTTCCATGTCATGGAGCACATTGAGGGGAAGCAATGCATTCAAAGCATGTGCTCTGCATGAGACCTCCAGATGCCAAGAGAGTCCCTCTGCCTCCCTTTTCTGTGGAACTGAGGGGTGGACAAGTGCCTTCCTCCTACCCCTGCTGTAAGCACCCTCTTGGGGCAGTGTTATTCTCCCATTTTCCAGATGAGAAGATAGGTTCTTGTCCAAGGTCACAAGAAGCAATTGCCCGAGCAGGTCTGTGCCTCTTGTTCCCAAGGTCTTTCCTCCACCTCACACTGTCTCTGGAAGAAGATACTTTACCTGTCATCTAGAAGGGGAAGGAAAAGTGGGGATTCTGACATTAGCAAAGAGCAGCAGGAGGGTTGCTTCAGGACTGTTTCTGCTGGTTCCCCTTGGCTCTGGACCTGCATTCAGCCACAGATGAAACACACCTTGGCTATCCTGAGAAGATCCCCAAAGGAAAGCAAACCCCTTGCAAAGTCCCCCTTTTGCATAGTACCTTAGCTTTATGGAGTGTTTTCATCATGATCCTCTGAAGCAGTCAGCGGGGACATGATTGCACCTGTTTAACTGACAGGGAAGCAGGTTCAGCAGAACTCCTACAGCTCAGACTCTCACCCCGGGAAGAGGGAATGTGGCTTTACTGGAAGGGTTCTCCTCCCCCCAAACCCACATGGAGACTCTGCAGTAGGAGCAAGGGGGCAGAGGCCGGTTGTTTTTTGCTCCTTTGGGGATCCTGTACAGGCAGTTAGGCACTCTTCATTAGCTCAGGCTACAAGAGCTCCGATGTGCTTCCACAATTCTAGGGTTCAGGAAGTGCCAGGGTGAGAGCCTTTGCCCTGCCCCACCTCCCACCTCAAGGGCCTCCTCTGCCCAGGGAGCTGAGGGCCTGGGCTCCAGGCTCTCTGGGGACTCCTCTGTCCTGCATCTTGCTGGCGCTTCTCCTGGCCGCCCCCAGCTGTCACAAGGGCTGTGCCTCCTTATAGCCCCCTCTGAAGGGGAGTGGTCCTGATCCCCAAGACCCAGCCATACTAGCCAATGCAGACTCCCTCAGTCAAGCTCACTTTCTTGAGAGTGATACTGTCAGGTGTGACAATACTCAGGTCCAGAAGCTGTTTTTATTGGCACAAGGAGCAGGTGGAGGGTACGGCCATAGCCCTGTGGAGATGCCAACAGTCCCAAACAAAGCTCCCCGCCCCAGGGGACGGGACCGCTTTCATTTTGTCTTCATGCCCCAGTCCTAGGATGACGTCTCCTAAATGCGTTTTCACTTATTTATTCAGCGAGTGCTGGAGCTGGATGTAGGACGTTTATTATGAAAACTTGGTTCTGACCCCTCCTAGCTGCGTGAACTTGGTGACGTACTTGCCTCACTGATGATCAGCTTACTTATCTATAAAAGAAGTGTAAGGACACTTTAGTATTTACGTTTTTGACTCTATATGATTGACTTCATTTGGTATGTATTTACACATATGTGTCTATACGCATGTAACACATATGTATAAGGCTGTACAAAGCATATGCTGTGTACACATTTTAAGATATATGTACAAAGTGGGGATGGGGTGGTATTTCTGTGGATTCTCCAGTTAGAATATAAGCTTCTCCAGGACAGGGACTGATCCATGTCCATCTTTGTTTCTTTGGTACTTGGGGCCATGGATCAAGTGCTGGGCCAGGAGGCCAGAAGACTCATCTTCCTGAGTTTGAATCTGGTTCAGACATGTCCTAACTGTGTGACCCCGAACAAGTCACCCTGTTTGCCTCAGCTTTCTCCTCTGTAACATGGGCTAGAGAAGGACATGATGAACCCCTCCAGTATCTCTGCCAAGAAACCCCTGAACAGGGTCAGGAAGGGGCAGACAGCACTGAACAACAACCACAAATGCCTCCTCTTTAGTGACTGATTGATCAGCGCATCCCGCTGCCCTGGGCATCCTTTACTGTTGCCCCTCCAGACTGGCCATCTCTGTGCCCAGATCTGTCCATCCCTCTCTCTGCCTCTGGGTTTTGCTTGGGTGGTTCCCCATGCCTGGCTTGCCTGCCCTCCTCTTCTGGTTTCACAATCATGGAGATGGAAGAAGACTTACCTAACAAGAGTCTGGTACCCAAGGGGGTCTTGAAGGGAGGTAGGACAACTTTCCTACTTTATGCTTTCCATTTCCACACCCAGACCCCAGATTCTGGTTTGGCAGCTGCTGCCTGTGCCCACCCCCCCAACCTGGCTTCACCCAGCCTTGACTTTTTCCCAAGGGGACACAAGGGAATCAGACATCTGGGCTTGGGGGGCTTCAGAAGGAAGGTGGGCAGATCACACAACACCCCTGGGCAGGTTCCCAAGGCTCCCCCTTGTTAGAATGGGTCATGGTGGGAGAGCATGACCTGGCATTGTCTCCTGCTGAGGCTGCTTCCTTTGGTGGGGGGGGGCTCAGTCCTTGATTCCCTGTCACTGTTCCAAGTACTTTTGGGGACACAGTCAGTGAGTCATTCTATAAATACTTATTAAGCACCTATTCTGTAGCAGACACTGTGGGGGCTAAAAAAGAGTGACCTCCCCTGCCTTCAAGGAGCATACAGTCTAATGGGGGAGGTGGTGGAGAGGAGGCAGGAGACAGAAAGCCACCTGGTGGATCACAATAGGTGAGCATGACAGGGTGGCTGGGAGTCCTCTTTAGACGGAGGCTGTGGGGGGAGGTCTTTGCTCCTCCCTCCAATCCAAGCACTGAGGGTATTGATAAAGAGGGACTACCAAGCATGACACACCGTCCAAGATGGTGAGTTCCCTGATGATGAGGCTCTGGGGGGCACACTCACAGCTAGACCAGTGGAAATGAAGGGCAGCGATGTCGGACTCAAACACATCCATGAAAGCATAGGGCTCTGGATGTATGGAGGGGGCTGCAGACCCCCGGGCTTGAGGCTTGGGAGGGCACAACACGTGGGGAAGACTGGAAAGAGTCCTGGGCCTGGAGGTTTTCTGCCTCAGACACTCATAGCAGGGTGACTTTGGGTCAGTCACTTTCCTCTATGAAGAGTCAAAGTTAGTGTGGGACAGCAGGGTCTTTGTCCTAGGACACAGAATTTAGAGGGCGTTACAGCTTAGAAATGACAGGACTTGGCACTAACCTAACAAGAAGGAGTTACAATAGGCAGAGGCTTATGGGCTAGGCTAAGCACTGACCTGCAGCAGCTGCCAGGGGCCCAGGGTCTCTGCCTCCCCCACCCACTCGGGATCCAGTGCACCTCTCACCAGAGAGCACAGTGGGAGCTGCCAACGGCCCCAGGGCGCAGCCTGCACAGCTTGCCCTGGATACACACATTCCTAAGTAGATTCTGTATCTATTGCCTTCTCAGCCATAAAATGGGGTGATACCGTCTCCTTGCCCCAAAGGTTTGCAGTGAGAAGCCAGCCAATGAGATCATGACTGGAAAGCACTTGGTAGCCTGAGAGCACTTGGGGAATGTCAGCTGTCATTAGAATCAATCTCTGGCTTCCCAGCTGGCTCTGGAGGCCCCATCTGTCTCTGTAGCCATCCCTAGGTGCCCCAAGAAAGGCTCCTCATGTCGTTCCAGCAGCTGCCTGAGCTTACCGTACAGTGGAAGGGCCACTTTCCCACAGAATCAGTGGGCAGGACTGGGTCAGCATTGCTTCCCCTTAACTCCCAGACAGAGCTTCTGCTTGTATGTCAGAAGAAAGGATTTCCCTCCCCTCCCTTCCCCTCCTTTACTCTCCCCTTCTCCCCCTTCCCATTCCTTCTCCTCCCCTTCCCTTTTCTTC
>CM053595.1:321948707-321988332 GCA_028646575.1 Pseudocheirus occidentalis
CAATGTGAAGGAGTTTGCAGATCCTATACATGATTGTATGCCACCATGTGGGGGTCGGGTGGGGTATGGGGAGGAAGGGGAGAAAAATCTATAACTGAAGTGACTATGGAACAGAATCTTGTAACCTAAAAGTGAACAAACAAGTTAATAAAAAAAAAGTTAAAAAAATAAATTAAAAAAAAGATTAAATGTGTCTCTGTTTGTTCTTGGCTTTGCTTTCTGGGACTAAATAGAATGAATCTAATGTCTCTTCTGAGGGCTCTTCAAATGCCTAAACACGACTCTCATATCTCCCTGAGACTTTTCTTCTCCAGAATAAGCAATTCCAGTTCCTTCAACTAAGGTTCATATGAATGGCTCAAGGCTCTTCCTTATCCTGGCTGCCCTTCTCTGAACATCCTTCACTTTACCACTGTCCTTCCTATGGAGTGGTTCCTAGAACAGAACCCAATGCTCCAGGTGGGATCTGATCAGGGCAGAGAAGAGAGGAAACTCTCACCTCCTTCCTGCTGGGTGACCATTCATCCTAACCTGCATAGAGTTCTTGGATCCTGGCATTGATTTCCCAGGCTACTAATACCGCAAATGCTTTTGGAATAACTGCTTCCCCAACCTTCTTTCATCTTGGCCTTGTGAATTTGGAACCCAAAGACTCCAACTTGAATTTTGGAACCCAAGGATGAGACTCGTGCTCATCATGTTGAATATTGCCTCATTACAGTCAGCCCAATGTTCTGACCTCTTGAGATCCTTTTGAATCCTGACTTTATTATAGTATGCCAGCTTGGTATCATTTGTGGACCAGATGTGCCCACCATCTCTACCTGTACATAAATCATTGACACAAATGTTAAACATCACTGGTCCAGGTGCAGATCCTTGGAGGGCTTCAGAGGAGGTCCCTTTCTGACTTTGGAAGCCGTTTATGACTGTTCTTTTGTCCAACCAGCTCTGAATTCACCAAATTCAATAAATATCTCATCCATATTTCTCTCCAATATACAGTAGAATAAGATACTATGTCAAATGCTTTCCTGAAATTTGAGTAAATTGTATTTACAACTTTTCTTCCATCTCCCAGGCTGTAATTTTTTCAGAAAACACAATGGGGGAGTCTGGCATGATTTGTAATCATTGCCTCCTTGGCCTGATGTTCTATAACAATGCATTCTAGAATTTGGGACAGAAATCCAAATCATGGACCAATGATATGCTACCCTCTTTACATGGCCCAGGGCAGTGGTCTTCCAAAACTTTCTTAGATGACTGTCAGTGGTCCCGCCATCCCACTAGTCAACCCTTTCAATCCTCGAGGATGTAGTTTGTCAATGATTTAGCATCATTTCATAAGGAGTTCAAATTAAACTCACTCAGGGCAGTGAAGGCTCTCTAATGCTCTGCCTTGGTCACTTTTGTTTTGTTCATTCTGCTCAAAGATCGTGGCAGGAAAAACCCCACAACAACCATAACCAGAATGAAAACAGAGCTGTTATCATCATCCATACACCTTTGATCTTCCTTTCCACAATGTCACTTAAAAAACAGCCCATGGCTTTTTATGCTCCTTATCTCACACCTTGTTCTTCAGATGCCATTCTTCCATTACAATGCCACACTTCAGTATTATCCACCTTCATTCCATTCTCCACTCAAGTCTTCTAAAAGTTTGTATATTGGGTCAGCTCCCAATGCATCTGTATCAGTCTCTTTAGACAGCTTCTCCCCCTTCTTCCTCACTGAAATTGTTTCATGAAGTCCTCAATTCAGAGCTGGGGGGAACCTAGAGGTCTAACCCCCTCATTTGACAGATAAGATAATGGTGATCCAAAGAATTTGTGACCTGCTGAAGGTCACAGAGGTAGCAAGCGGCAGAGCTGCGAAACCAGGACCTCTGACTCCAAATTCCAGAGTCTCTCTTCGACTCTATAACACTAGTTTTCTCTTGTTTACTTAAGATTTTCATTCTTGAGAGTTTCCTATCAATCCTGGGCTGTTTTACCCCCTTGGGAGTTGAATCCATGGGAATTCATCTAGCCTTCTCCTGAACCTCTTGAAATCTGCTCCCAAAACCAACATAATCAAGATTAGTAGGAAAGTAGAAAATCAGCAAGAGATTTTATGGACAGTTTCTGCAGATTTAAAAGAATACGAGTCATTCCCCAATTGATAAATGGTAAAAGATGTGTGCAGACAGCTTTTCAATAAAGAAATAAAGAAACTATATGTAGTCATGTGAAAAAATGCTCCCAATCATTATTGATTAGAGAAAAGCAAAATAAAACAACTCTGTGATATCATTTTGCATCTATCAGATTGGCTAAAAAAATGAAAGAGGGAAATGACAAATGTTGGAGGGGATGTGGAAAAATTGGGACACTAATACACTGTTCATGGAATGCTGGACTGATCCAGTCATTTTGGAAAGCAATCTGGAATTGTGCCCGAAGAGTTATTAAACTGCCCTATACTCTCTGACCCAGAAATACCACTAGTTGGTCTGTTTCCACAGGTGATCAGCAAAAAAGAAAATGAACCTGTATATTCTAAAATATTTGTAGCAACTCTCTTTGTGGGGGCAAAGAACTGGAAATTGAGGGGATGCCCATCAGTTAGGGAATGACTGAATGAGTTGTGGTATGTGATTGTGATGGAATACTATTGCTCTGTAAGAAATGATGGGCAGATTGATTTTAGAAAAAAAACCATGAAAAAAAGAAAAAAGGAAAAAAGGAAAAAAACAGAGAAACTTGTATGAAAGAATGAAGAGTATAATGAACAGAACTGAGGGAATATCGTATACAGTACTAGGAGAACAACTGTGAACAATTAAATATTCTGAGTATTATAAATGTTCAAATTGACTACAAAGGGCCCATGCAGGAAGATGCTATCCAGCTCCAGAGAAAGAACTAATAGATAGTACGATTTTATGTGTGTATATGTATGTGTGTGTGAGTGTGCATGACTCTGTGTGTGTGTGTATTTGTGTGCATGTGTGAAATGGTGGGCTTCTCTAGTGCAAGATAGGGAAGGAGGCAGTTTGGAACTTAAAATGTAAAAAAAAATAAATTAAGTTAAAATATTAGAAAAAAGAAATCTGCTCTCCCCAAATCTTGAGTACATATTCTGTTGTGTCCAGCTTTCTTTTCCCCTACCACAGATGCTAAGATGGAGTGCTCATTCCTTTCTCCATAAGGTTCTTATCATTCCTTCAAACCTAGAATAGGATCTATCTTTTTTTGATTCCTTTACCATTTGAATGATGACACAAACTTTTAGGTAAGTCAAGAAATTATTAGCGAGCACACTTTAAATGAAGTTCCTCATCACTAACACTGTACACTAGGCTTACGACCAATTTTCTTGAATTTCCCATCAATTTCCTCTTCCTGTCCAAGTGATCTGTAGTACATGCCAAGAATAATAGCACTTATTCTGTCTCTCTTTCTCTTGTGGTTCACACCAATCCGATCCCTCATGATTCCCCGTTACATCCCCTAATGTGGGGATATACAAGTTCATAACACAATACTCTACTCTGTCTCCCTTTTGGAGATTCCATTTCTTTCAAGAAGATCTATTTCAGTCATGAACTTCATCCCACCAATGCTCAGTGTTGAAACCTGTGAGGTCATTTGCCTCCCTTAGGGGTGTTAGCATCTCTTGCTCATTCCCCTTGTTCATTAGCTACTATATGGGTTTTATCCAGATCCTGGGGGAACTTATTCACATCTGGGCCCTAGGTCCTTTCTCTCCTTTCTCCCAGCGTTCAGCACCTGGCTTACAGATTTCCATTCCACTTTTGCCACTGCCCTTATACTCAGCGACTTCAAAATAAATGTGGCTGTCCCTTTGGGGCCTTTGGACCCAC
This sequence comes from Pseudocheirus occidentalis, assembly GCA_028646575.1. Lineage (NCBI taxonomy): Eukaryota > Metazoa > Chordata > Mammalia > Diprotodontia > Pseudocheiridae > Pseudocheirus > Pseudocheirus occidentalis. The sequence goes on from CM053595.1 coordinate 321,952,579, forward strand.
CCCACCCCCCACTCCAGGGATCTCCACTTTAATTCAATATTAGTCACATAGATGGATGGTTATGACCTTTATCCCAATGACACCCATATGGTTTCATTTCCAGGATCTAGAACCCTGAAAGTCCTCTCAGATGATAGCTCCTGAATTCAAGATCAGAGGATTAGAGCTAGTGCTAGAAGGGGCCTCAGAGGGCCCATAACTAGTGAGGCAGAATCAATACTTCAGTATTCCTGACTCTCCGTCCAAACTTATTCCAGCCAACACATCACACACCCTTTAATCCGTTGCTCTGCCTCCCTCTTCCTAACTTTACTCTTCACGCTCATCATGACATTTAGTCTCTCTTGGCTCTCTGCTGGCCCACTCCATTACTGCTACTCAGACTTGACTTTCCTCCCTTTGCAGCCTTGTCCCTATAGTTAACCAACTCACCTTTATGATGCCCTCTCCCCTCAAATCCCTCATCCCACCATGCTGCTCAATATATTGTGGGTCACTCTTTCCCAAGCTCCAATTCTGAGTTGGTCTTCTTCCAGTACTACAGTGCTTCTAAATGTTACTAGAGGAAGTCATACAGCTGGGTTGACAGGGTCCATGGCAGTTTTGTGTTAGTTAAACTCAACTGGGCCCTCACTGCTGCACGATAATCCTTTTATCTTTCTCATTCATTCTACCAAAGTCCCAATAGCATCTGTTCAAAGTCTTCTATTCTCTGCTGGAGTTACCAAAGCCACCTCCTTCTCTCCCTCTCATTCAAGGACTCTGTCTCATATTTTACCAAGATAACCGAGGCCACTCGCTGTGAGTCTCCTTTATTCCCCTATTTGTATGCTTCAAATTTCCTCAAAATCTTCCCCCTTTCTTGGTTCCTTGACCCCTTTCCTTGCAGAGTCCATCCCCTGTACTTCTGCCCTTGATCCCATCTGCTAAAGTCTCCTCTGGGGAACCGAAATGTCAGCCATTCCCCTCCCCCTGTAATTATGAATCACTGAATGCCCTTCCTTGCTGTTTTCAAACATGCCCACAGCTCCCCACCCTTCAAGAGCTTTCCCTGAGTCCAGCCAGTACCTCCAGCCATCACCCTGGAATCTCCTGTTCCGAGCCAAATACCCAGAGGAAAGTCTACTGGAATTGTTCCCCTTGCTAGCACCCTCCACTCCCTCTCCACTGCCCTCCGTGTCACCATCACGGGGCTCCTGCCTTCACCCCTGACTGAAGCTGTTTTCTCTAAGCATGCCATTAACCTCTACGATGAGGTGCCTCTTCTCAGTCCCTAACATTCTCTACCACCCATCTCTCTGCAGCGGGTGATGACGCAGACCTTCTGTTTCTGCAGGACCTTTTCTTTCTGGGTTTTTGTGTCCGATCTCTTGATTCATCTCTTAACGCGTCTGACCGCACTCCTCCGACTTTTCTTGGGGGGGGGGAGATCATCTCCTGTGTCCTGCACCCTTAGCATGGACGTATTCCAGGGTTTGCCCTGGGTTCTTCTCTTCTCCCCTGATGCTGGTTTTCTTGGCGATCTCAGCAGCTCCCACAGATTCCATTGTCATCTCTATGCTGATGACTCTCAGACACAAATATCCAGCCTCTTTCCTACCCCTGATTTCCCGACTGCCGGTTGTACATCTTCACTTGGATCTTGGGTAGGCTCATCAGATCCCATAAGTTCAATGACTACCTCTATGCTGGATGGCCCCCAGATCTATAGTGAGCCCTAATCTTCCCCCTGAGCTCTGGGCCCAAATCATCTGTTGGCTCTTTCCCACTGTACGTCCTACAGAGACCTCAAATCCAACATGTCCAAGACAGAACTCATCTTTTCTTCTAAAGTCATCCCATGTCCACACTTCTGTATTTCTGTGTGGAGTATCACCATCCGTCCAGTCACCTAGCGTCCCCAGCGTCATTCTCAGACATGCCTGAGGCACACTCTACTCCGAGAAGCAAGGAGGTACAATGGAAAGAGCCCTTGCTCTGGAGTCAGAGACCCTGAGTTCAAATCTTACCTTCGGTCTTCCCGTGGGCAAATTGCTCTGTCCCCCTTGGACTCAGTTGCATCAACTGTAAAATGAGAGTATTGATCTAGACGGCCATACAGGTCCGCCTTCCAGCTCCAGATCTAGGGCTCTGGGGTCCTTCTCTGGAGCACAGTGACCATCACAAGTTTGCAGTCAGATGGGAAGGGGCAGTGTTGGCGGAGAGGCTGCTGGCGCATGAGGTTGGGGGACGCATTGAGATGAAATGGCTTTGAGTAGGGGCTTGGAAAGAGCCTTGTCCTTTCCAAGCTTTGGGACGATCCTCTGTGGCTCTCTTCTGAGTCCCCTCACACACCTTTGGGTCAATCCCGCCCGACAAATAGTACACATCTACTTTGTGTCAGTTTTGAGGTTCTGGGTTGTACACTGGATAGTGCACCCAGCCAGAATCTGCACTTTTGCCAAGAAAATCAGGTGATGAAGAGTTGGTCACTACTGAACAACATAATTTTGTACCAGGCACTGTGCTAGGGTCTGGTGGCACAAAAACAGAAAATTAAGCCCTCTTTTTTTCTCCAGGAGATGCCTCCCTCTCCCTGCTCCCCTCTCGTGTCTGACTGACACCCTTGGATATCCACCTCCCCTTGTAGGGGGTGGGGATGGGGGGCAGAGAATGTATTACAACAAGGGCACAAAAAAATCAGCCCAAGGTCATCTGAGGGAGGGAGAGAGCATGGGGGGGGGAAAGAGAGGAAGGTGCTGCCCCTAGGAGCTGGCACTCCAGGGAAATCCTGATGAAGACAGGGGGTGCAAGAGGCAGGGGTGAGGAGGGAGCTTACTCCATACCAGGAAGGCAGTATGAGCAATTTGTAGGTGGGAGATAGAACAGGAGGGTTAAGGGCTAATAGCCCAGGCTGGCTGTTCCCAGTGCTTAGCACAGTGCCTGGCACACAGCAGAGACTCATTCAGTGCCCATGAAACGGTCCAACATAGAGTAAAGGAAGAGGATACTAGGGAGGATTATTACCACCATTTAAAATATGAGGACGCTGAGCAGGTAAGCCACTTTGGCACGGCTACAGAACTGGCTAAGGGTCGCAGGATCTGAACCCGCCACCATCACTGCCTCCCCAAGTCCTAGCTCCCCCTTCCCTCCCCGGACTCGCTCCAGCGCTGCAACTAGTTCAGCGCGAGATCTCCGAACGCGGTTTTTTGATAGTCGTCCTCCGGCGTCTTCCATGGGTTAGACCTGACTGGGATGCTCGCTGCCCTAGTCCCAGAGTTGCCCCTCCCCCCTCCCCAGGGGTGTGTGTGTGTGTGTGTGTGTGTGTGTGTGTGCGCGCGTGCGTGTGTGTCTTTGGGTGCCTCACGTGGAGCTGGAGTTTCCTTACGCTCCTTGGTCTGGGCGCTGCCTTCGTCCATGTCTTCTCCTTCCTTTACACCCCAGTTTCCAGCCCCAGACTTGCAGGAGACGGAAGTGAGCAGAACCAGCTTTTCTTTGGTCTTTGGAGTGACCAGGAGAGCGGGGTGCGAGAGTGTCTGAGGCTAGAGAAACCATGAGCCCCGGGGAAAGGCTGGCGTGCCTGCGCTAGAGGAGTCACGGGGCTGGGAGCCGCGTACTTCCCCTTGGCACACGTATACCTGAGAAATGCCAGAGCTGTACCGCCTCGCTTCTCCCCCATGGGCTTTCGAGAACCTACAGTGACTGTGGGGTGCTCCCTCCGGGGCTGGGAGCCAGGGTGCGGTGAGGGTACGGGTGACTTTATGCACAGGCAGACGTATTGGGAAGGAGCTGGAACAGAAGGAGACCCGAGAGAGCATCCAGTCCCAGGACCTGATTTGACAAAGAGGGAAACTAAGGCTCAAGAGAAGTTAGGGAACTTAGACTTGCCACGGGACACAGGCCGCTAGGGGGCGCAGTGGATGAAGTGCCGGCTTTGGAATCCAGGACACCTGAGTTCAAATATGAACTCAGACCAGTCATTGGCCCCGGGTAAGTCATTTAACCCTATCCGCCTCAGTTTCCACGTCTGTAAAATGACCTGGAGAAGGAAATGGCCAACCCTGCCAGTGTCTCTGCCAAGAAAACCCCATACAGGATCCTGAAAAGCGGGACTCGACTGAAGAGCCGAGACAAGGGTAGAACCCCGAGTCAGAGTTTCGGAAACGAGAAACTTCGCTTTTAGCATCGGACCAACCCCCTCATTTGAGAGGGGAAGGGACTGACTCAAAGTCTTGCAGGAAGTCAGGGCTCGAGGCTGGCGTCCCTCCGGGCTTCCTGATGCCCGCAGGCTTTTCCCGCAGTGCTTAGGTGCCTCCCTCTCCCTGCTCTCCTCGCGTGTCTGACTGACACCCTTGGATATCCACAGGCACCGCGCAAAGCACCCCCATGCACGCAGCTACAGATCCCAAGGACGAGCACGTACAGGCGCACACACACACACACACACAAACACACCGTCCATAGACAAACACTTTCACTGACACTTTCACATTCACGCACTCTCTCACACAGACACCACTCTCGGATACATTCAGACGCAAGCACGCACACATACACAACGACTCCTCAGCCCAGCTCACACGCACACTCACACAAACTCTCATACACAGAGACACACAGACACCCCCCCATCAATCCATGTACCCAACATACACACTCTCTCTCTCTTTCTCTGTCATATACACATACTCTCTGATACACATACACATACAGATACACACACCCACGCCCACTACACCCACATCCACCCAACAATCCCCCCCCCCCCCCACACACACACACACTGGCTCAGGGCCCTACATCTCCGGGCAAGGGAGCCGGGAATTCCGAACCACCCTCTCCTCCTCTACTGTACCCTCCCCTTTCCCAGTCTGACCATTCGGGAAGGGTGGGGCGGGGCTGGGCGGGGCAGGGGGGGAAATCTCGGGCGGTCCGGTAGGGGAGGGGCTGAGACTGCGGGCGGCCAGGGGGCGGGGCCTGGGCGGGTCGCGACAGTTCAGGCCAATGGGAGGGAGGCTGGGTCCGACCCCGCCCCTCCCACCTCCTTCTGCGCAGCCCCCCCTCCCTGCCGGGCTGCCCCCAAGACGGGCTCACCGACAGGCTGCTGAGCAGACTGACTGACTGGCGGCGGGCCGGCTGCGCTGCGCCGGGCTGGGCTCTGCCGCCGCCGCCGCAGCAGCCGCCGCCGCATCTGGGAGAAGAACTTGCTGCGAGGCAGTGGAGGGGCCGGGCTCCCCGAACCGGAGCCAGAGACGGAGTGGGAGCCCGGGCACGTAGCGCAAGGACCCTCTCCCTGCACCAGGTATGTATCTTCCCCTTCCAGGTATGTGTCCCTGCCGCCGCCGGACCCTCGTCTCCTCTCTTTCCCCTCCTTTCGCCCTCCCTCTCCTCTGCCGGACCCTCAAGTTTACCCCCGGGCGGAGCTCCGAGCCAAAGCTTCCCATCCCAGGTGTCAGTACCGACCCAACCCAGCCGGAAGCAGGGCGGGCGGGCCGGCGGTCGGACGGGGCGATGCTCCATTTGGCAGGTGAGCAGACTGAGCCCAGGGCCGGTAGTGACTTGCCTCAGGTCACCTGTCTGGGCATAGAAGGCTGGACGCTGGCCACTGAGCAGCCCCGCCTCCTGTGTTGGGCGCCCAGGCTCTTGCCAGCTGGCGGGAAGTCCCACAACTCCTGGAGCAGGCTGGTCCCGGGGGCCGGGCGCCTCCTTATCTGAGTGCCTGTTGCTCGTTGGGGTGAGGGACTGACGGGGGCAGTTCCGGAACGGGGCCTGGAAGATCGGGACTGCTGCTAACATTAGCCCAGAAGCCCGAGGCAGCATTTGTCTGGGGACAACTCAGGGCGTGCCCAGCCTGGCCAGGGGATGCCCGTCCAGCTACAGGCTTGGTGGCCAAGAGATTGGCAGCTGTTCCAGGCCTCCCCTCCACAGCACCCAGCAGGCCCGCAGGAAATGAATGATTCATGGCATCTCTGCTATGTCCCAGCCAGAGGGAGCTTAGAGCTCCTTTGGTCCCTTCCCGTCCTTTGACAAATAGGGAAACTGAGCCCCAGAGTGGGAAAGTCATTTACCGAAGGTCAGAGAGGAAGCAGCAAGCTTCTGAAGCTCATTCAGTGCTCTTGCTTTCTCGAAACAGGCTGTTCCAGCTGATTTCCCCAAGTATGGACCAAATACCTGCTGGGCGCTCCCCAGTTCAGCCTGAGGCCCTCAAAGCAGCTCTGGAGTCTAGTCAAAAAGAGGGATGTGTATGTGCGTGCACGTGTGTGCATGTGTGAGTGTGTGTATGTGAGAGTGTGTGTATGTGTGCATGTGTATAAGAACACAGGCCTGGTACAGTGCAGGCAAGTCAGACTTTTCCAGGGACTATTCCTCCGCTTGCTAGCAGAGGTCTTGGGGCAAATCTCCCTCCCTGCCTGGGCTGGACTGGGACCAGGCAGCTTCGAATCCTGGGATCTTGGGGATGGAAAGAAGCAGATGGGGAGGATTCCAAGATAAGTGTGAGGAAGAGTCAGGAGAAAAGCAGGCAAAGTGCTCTAGGAAAATAGAGCCCAGAGAGGGCTCTTGGGCTTGGGGAGCCCAGGGAGGCTTCCTGAAGGAGGCGGGTGCTGATGTGGCCCAGGTCTGGATCTCCCTCTCTCCCCCTCCTAGGCACAGATGTAGCTGCTCTAGTGCCAGCACTTTGGAGGGCAGGGTCACAGAGCCTTCCCAAGGCAGAGGGAAGGCCACAGGTAGTTGAGGTGGGGGTGGGGAGGTCTGGATCATAGACCCTTAGAATGGTGGAGCTTTGAGGGAGCTCAGGATTGTTGAGTCCAGACCTTCAATTTAGACGTGAAGGAAGCAAGTGACCTCCTTAATGTCACACAGCTAGGTCAGAGGTGGAGCTGGAAGGTCTTGGGGAAGTTCATTGAATCCTCATTCTCCTTTTTGGTAGGTGGCTTGTTCCTGGTGGGAAAGAGGGCAGAGGGTCCTGATTGAAAGCTGGGGGAGGTCTTGGGGTTCCAGGATTACGAAAGCTGGGAGGGATCTTGGTGGTCAGCTCTCTTCCCTTCCATGTTTTCCATAGAAGGAAATGAGTTATATGTGTGTGTGTATGTGTGTGTGTGTACATGTGCATGAGCATGTTTCAATATATATGTGTATGTGAGAAGTTCTGTGTGTGCGTTCAGTGTGTGTGTGTGTGTGCCTGCGTGTGTGTGTGCATGTGTTCTTGCAGGGGGAGGCTGCCTAGCTGAGGATGCTTTTGGGGGGAGCTGGGGCTCTGCCTGGGTCTGCTTCCCTTTCCCAGGCCCTGTCAGGTGCTCTGCACTCCCTTGCCAATGGTGCCAGACAAATCAGGAGAGCCCTGGCTCCAGGCTCCATGCTGTCTGGTCAGTGGCAGCTGGGGCTCAGCAGATCTCTGCTACAGGGGCCACGGGCTGTGGCATGGGGAGGCTTTTTGTGGCATTGCAGGGTTTCCTCCATCCCTCCTCCTCCTGTGCAGAAACTGTTAGTGCCCCCCGGTAGCCACTGGCTGGGGGTAGATGGTGCTGTGCCACTGGGCACGAGCAGATACCTTTGCTCTCAGGAGCCAAGCCAATGGTTGAGATATTTTTTTCCCCCTTTCCTTCCACAAGGCACTCAGGCTATGGGAGACCATAGAAACCACATGCTTTGGTTTATAGGTGGTGAAATTGAGACCCAAAGAGGCTCAGCATGAGGATGTGTAGTGAGAAGGGAGCTTTGGAGAGAGGCTTCTTCATGGTGGGGAAACAGGGGCCCGGAAGAGGAGGCTGGCTACTTCCTCAAGGTCAAAGTTGGGCATCTAGGATGGATTTTAAAACAACTCCTAGGCTCATATTTGTCGGAGTTCAGAGAGCAGGAGGCCTCTCCAACCGTCCCCTTATCCCACAGCCCATGGAAAAGCCCAGGGGGTGGGCAGGGGCCATTCTGGGCTCCCTTTCTAGAGTCATGATGCCCTGGACAGAGGCCGATCACACCTTGCGAGACCAGGGACCCGTCCCTCTGTCTGGGACCATTTGCCTAAATGATTTGCATACGAATTGATTGGAGCCCGGTAACCTGGCCCCTGCTCTCTCCTTTCTCTACAGCTTGCAAATAGGGGCTGTGGGCTGGTCTTCCGCAAACAGGAAGAAGCAGCTGCCTGCTGGGCCGTTCCCCTGCTTAGACCTTCAGTCCTCCTAGGTACCTCAGATTCCGGCATCAGGCTCACCTTTCCTTCTGGCCTGCCCCCTGGGGGTCCAGCTTCTCCCTCTAGGCAGGCCGTGAGGAGGCCTTCCTTCTAACCCCTTCCCACTGATGCTTAAGGCTGTCCATCTCTAAGAATCTTCTAGCTCCAAGTCTTCCGACTTCAGGGGCAGGATTTGAATGGGACTCCTCTGACTCTACCACCCTGCCTTCCTTTAGTCTCTTACTGTTGGAGGGTATTGGAGAAGCCCTTGGGGAGGTCTGAGTGGAAGCCTCCTGGCTCTGACCGGGTGAGGTGACAGGAACACAGGCCCTAGGCTTAGAGATTTAATGTTAGAAGGGACCCTGGGGGTGGCTGATGTCCTTTGCTCATGTTATAGAAGAGGAAACAGGCCTAGGGAGGGAACTGGCCTGATATGGGATTGGGCCTCCTATCCCCTGGCTCTGAGACCTTTCCCCTGCCCTGGTGCAAGGCAGCAATTCAATGTATGAAGCAAGGTGCTCTGAGTCAGGAGCTGACTGAGGGTCAGTCACACACAGGATTGGGTGTGGGGCCTGATGTTTGCCTCTGCCAGCAGCATGATCATCTCCACCCCAGAGATGGGGGGAAGGGGCTGAGGAGGAGGATTAGGACCCCTTCGGGACACAGAGGATGTGGCCTGGAGGCCAGTAGGAGCTAATCCAGCCTCAGCTTGTATGTTGTTGCAATGTAGGCCTGGGTATCAGATAGCATGGCCACCACCTTATCACCACTGACCAGCGTTGATAAAGTAAGTGCTGAGCCCTGGGGGCTAAAAGAGAGGCACAAGCATTGTCCCTGCCCTCAGAGAGCTCCTGGTCTGTCCAATGGGTGAGATGACATGCGGGCAAGTCTGTAATGCAGCATGCAAGACCATGTGATTTCTAGGTCTAGCTCTGCTCCTGACTCCCCGTTCAAGCTGGAGCACACCTTCTCCTGCCTACGTCTTGATTACCTCAATAAGGGGACAGCAGGCAGGTCCTCTAACAGCTCCATCCAGCCTGGGGAGCTGTGGTCCACAGAAGACAAAACCCTAGCTCTAAGGGGCCTCAGAGAGCTGCCTCTAGCCCAGCAAGCAGACTTTTCATTTTCTTGATTGGCCAAGGCTCTAAGGGGAGCGCCAGGAGATGGAAAGCCAGGATACAGGGGACAAAAGCTGGCTGAGTTCAGGGTTGGCAGAGCCCTGGATCCAAAGCCATCACTGTACTTCCTAAGTTTGGGACCTGGAGCCAGGGACTTCTCCCTGGGACCCGGAATCCCTGCAGCACCTTCCTTCTCTGGTGAGGATGGACAAGATGCTGTAAGCTTAGGGGAGAGCCAGGACATAAAGGCCAGTTATGTCTGGTGACTGTTATCACTTAGAACTTCCTAGGAGCCTCAGAAACCATCTAGTACCACCCTCTCTATAGAACAGGAAACTGAGTCTCATCGTGGGAGAAGGCCCTTGTCCAAGGCTGAGCAGATAGGAGCAGAACCAGAATTCAAACCCAAGACCTTCATCTCTCAAGCCCACATTCTTCCCACTCCAGCCAGTGGGGAGGAAGGAATGGTTGTGTTTTTTTTTTAAACAAAAAATATCAGGGGGCGGAGGGGTATGTCTGTGTATGGTCTCCATTGCCCTCCCCTACCTGAAAAGCTGCCTTTCTTGGGGTTCTAAGTTTTAGCCTTAAATTAGGGGACTGCCTGGCTGGGCTGGAAACCAGGTCACTTTCCTTGTTTGAGTAATTTGCTTTAAAATGCAATTTGCTGAGAAATGAATGAATGAGAAAGCATTTATTAAGCCCTGAGGGTGTGTCTTGCACAGTACTAAGTGCCAATACAACCAATACAAAAAGTGAGGCTACTTGTGTCCTCCAAGAGCCGACCTTCCAATAGTGGAGACCATAGTCAGAAGGCGGTGGTGACCACAGAAAGAAGTTTGATCTGGGGATGCAGAGGGGAGGTCAGGTGATCTGCAGGACACTCAGTTGGTACGCCTTTTCCCAAAATACTAGTACTATCGATTGGGGTCCTGTGACTAAGGAAAGAGCAGAGAATCAGGTCAGTGGGAGGGTGTTTACAGTGGCAGGGCTGAAGGTGGCTGGTGCCTGGGATGGAAATCGTGGTCTGGGACCCAGGAGATATAAGAGGCTAGGCATTCGGTTCATGCTGACTCAGGGCCACCGTGATCCAGAGAGAGAGGTGAGTGTGATTGGGGCCCTCCAGAAAAGGTACTATGCACCCACATTTCAAAAGGAGGTATGGACCTCTGGAATTTTAAGGTTCACAAAGTGCTGGGCAAATGGCATCTTGTTGGACCCTTACAAGAGCCCCATGAACTACAGCCTATCTTATTTTACTGGTGAGGAAGCTGATGTTCAATGAGGTTGTGACTTCACCCAGCTAGTAAGTGTGGGGGAAAGGGAGTGAGATTGAGGTCTTCCTAATGCTGAGTCCTAGGCTCTGGCCATTAACCAGGGTGTTTGGGAGGGACAGCCCTGGCCCTGGAGTCAGCAAGACCTGGGCACAAATCCTTGTCAGACTCTTTGTGGACCCTTGGGGAAGTCCTCTCACCTCTGTGGGCCTGTTTCCTCATTATATAACCTGGGGATTCGGTCCAATTACCTCTAATGCTTCTGCCAGCTCTTGAAAATCCTTTGTAAAAGATTGAATCCCAGGTGTCTGCTTGCAGGTTGGATAGGCTAATGGTCTTTGGAGAGTGTGTGCGAGCATGCATGTGTGCCCACAAGCATACCTACCATCCGATAACCAGAAAGCAGCAATCAGAACGTTATTGTCAGCGTGATTCTTTACCGCCTTGGTGATGGAAACGGCTTCCTTTATCCAGCCAGTCCCGCTCCCCACTCTGAGCAGAGCACTTGAGGGAGGGAGCTTTGGGGTCCTCAGGAAGGCTGTCTGTAGGGCGCTGCCAGTCTGAGTCGGTGGCTGGGGGGTAGATTCCTCTGTCTCTGTACCTTGCTGAAATCCTTGTCCTGGGTGGTCTCAATCTGGCCTTGCTCTGAGCCCATCCATGCCCAATACAGGCTGCCCTCGAGGAACTGCTGGACAGCTCCAGAGCTGAGCGCAGTGGTAGTGACTGACAGAAGGTAGGATGTCCTGTGAGTGCCGAGTAAGCAGGAGAAAACTCCTTTTGCCCTGGGATAGGGGGTGAGGAGACTTTTCTAGGGAGTTTCCCTGCAGGTCAGTTCGGGGGGGAAACTGAGGCAACCCAGGGAAGGCAACCCCCACAACTCTGCAACCCTGCCCCTGTCCTGGTCACCATCCCCCAGGTACGTTGTCTTCCTCTGATGTGCCCAGCGCACAGTAAGCACTTAATACATGCTTTTTGTTCATTCTCTCCATCTGATGGAGTGATTTCTGCACAGTAAGGTGTCAGTAGTCCCGTTTTACAGAGGAGGAGAGTGAGGCTGGGGCATTAAGTGGTCACCTCTGCTGGTCTGACAGCTTGAACTGGGTCTAGAATCAATGGGCATTTCTTAGGAGCCAGGCACTGTGGGCTCCAAATAAAATATTCTAATGTCCCATGAGGATGCCTGCTACTTAGTCAACATGCATTTACTTAGCTCTTACCATGTTCAAGACTCCTTGTGCTCCACACTCAGGGTGCAAGCCAAAAGGCAGTCCTGCCCTCAAGGGGGCTCACATTTCAATGGGGAAAACCGGCAGGGGCCGGGGGAGGGGGCGGGCAGTGTCCTGGACTGAATGAGGTAGCCTCTATAAAGTGCTTATCCCAGTGTCTGGCACTAAACACACAGTAGAGGCTTCACACTGATTCCCATCCCTGTCCTTCGTGAAAGGCTCATTGCCTCTTAGACTGAGAGCTGGACTGGCTGTTGAGACTGAGTCCTCATTTTCACAGATTAAGAGATGGAGGCTCATTAGCGGAAGTGACTTCCCCCAGGTCATGCAGACAGGGGCATGGTCAGAATTTGAATCCAGGGCCTCTGACTCAAAAAGCCTTTTCTGTAGTGCAACCCTGCCTCCTTGAGGGATTAGCCCAGGGGAATCTCTGAGTTATATTTGTGCTTGAAATCCTGTGATTCTGCAAGGTAGAATCCAGGAAGCAATCACAGGTTCCTGGACCCCACTGGACACAGGAAAGATGAACCTTGATGTGTCTGGGAAGGCCTGCTTGTGGCCTCTGAGGGTCCTGGCCGTGCTTCACAGAGCAGTCCATCCTGAGGTCCAGGGATTCTCTGACTGGATTTGAGCATCTGAGAGGAATGAACTGCTTTTAGACTAGATAATGTCTTCTTAAGTGATGGTCATTGACTTTTGAGTAAGCATCAGTTTTGTCTGTCCTGTGCTAAAGTCCTCCCTGTGTCATGGTGAGCTCTCAGGCTCTCCCAACCTAGGCCAAGGGAGGACGATTCCTGGCAGAGCCCACCAAGCTCAGGTGGCTGAGTGATGAGCACCTGGTGAAGAAGCTTGTCAAGCCCTCAGCCAGAGAGAAGTGGCTTCATCAGCCTAGCCTCTTAGGGAAACCCTGTCCTCAGCTGTGGAGGATGTGCAATCAGAGGTCCTGAAAGTCTGGACCTGGGATCATGCTGCCTTTTGGGTCTGGCTGTGGGGGAGCTTTCTTGCTTTGCTCTTGGTTGCAAGAACTGCCAAGACTAGCCCCTAAATTATGGGGACTCAAAGTGTCTCCTGTGAGTTGCCTGAGGTAGAGGATTTAATTGGCCAGAGGGGTGGAGAAAGCTCAGTGGTTGAAGAATGTGGTTTGAAATCCTGGCAAGGTTGCCTCATCTTCCTACCTCTGAGGTCAATAAAAATAGTGACTCCTCAGGGCAGTGTTTTTCATGTTTATTTGGGGTTTTCTTTGTAGGGGGAAGAGTGGGAACATTGGTGTTGCTGGTCTTGTAGGTTATTTTTAAACCTAGCTTTAAAGGGCTGTTATTATAATGTCCTTTACTTTTTTCAAAGTTCATCTATTGATGATTAATTTCTTTCTGGAGGGGGCTGACTTCAGTGGGCTCAGGTATGGGCCCAACCCATCCCTAGCCAGGAATGTCTTCTTCAATGTCCCTGACAAACAGTCCTCTAGGTTTGGCTGGGAGGTCTCCAGGGATAAAGAGCCCACCTTTTCAGGAGTCCTTCACCTTGTTTGTACCCTTTGGCAGGCTAGTGGAGCCCAAGGATACTTTCTCAGAAGAAACACAAAGTAAAACCATAGGATTTCAAAGAAAACTAATTATATTTAAATAAATTCATCAACATGAACACAGGCACACAAAGAGACAAACCCAAAGCCCATGGATCCCTGGTTCAGAACTCCTGCTCTGTCCCCTGGGAAGTCGGTTCCACTTCCACTTGTTAGCAAGTTTTCCCTAATTTGAAGCCTGAATGAAGTGCTGACTGGCTAGTGTCCCAGACAGAGAGTGCCATTCTCAGGGCAGGAGCTGTCCTCTGACTTTCTTTGTATCTCCAGTGCTTAGCACAGAACCTAGTAGGTGTTTAGTAGGTGTTTGCCACTGACTGACTAGGCAGAATTCACACTTAGGGCCCTTGACTTGAAATTTAGTTCTCCTTTTTCTGATCGCTCTATCTCTCTGCTGAAAGGATGACTTCCCTCCGATCAGAGGTTTTCATTCAGAGAATGGGTGGCCACTCCTTGGGGATGTCAGAAGAGGTCAGACGGGTTGGTTGGATGAGGATGAGGTGACTTGAGAGGTTCTGCCCAAGTCTGGGATTCTTGGAACATAGAGCACAAGAGAGTCAGGGATGAGAAGGAGCTAAGCAGCCACCTTCGTCCTGCCCATCCTATGACTAGTGAGGAGACTGAGACTTGGACAGTGGAAGTGGACATGGCTTTCTAACGCCATAGGGGCTGCACTTTTCACTATGGCATGGCACCTGGAAAGGTCTTTCCAGTTCTGATTGAAGGTTCTCACACAAAGATTGGAGAAATGAGTGTCTGCAGTTTTATTTCATTTGTTTGTGGCACCACAACCTTCTCTTCCATCTAAGATATAGCAAGATATAGCACTGGCTTAGAGTAGGTTCATCTGGTCCAACACATTTGTTTTATAGATGGGGAGACTGAGACCCAGGAGGGGAAGGGACTCCCCTGAGGTCATGTGTCAGTGAGTTCCAACCAGAAGGACCAGTGTCTGGTCCTTTCTGCTTTGCCATCCCCTGTTGTCTTGGAAATGAAGAAGGCTCTGGGATGATCAATGCCTCAGGTCCACAAGAGCCCTTGTATCTCGTCCCCTCCCTGAGAGAGGAGGGTGAATTCCAGGACCCCCTCTTTCCCTCCAGGTCCTTTGTCTTCTTTCTTTGGGCCTTCTCCTAGACCATCATTTGTCTGTATTCCTGGTTCTGTGTCTTAGACAGTCATTCTGCAAACTTCTATTAAGTTCTTACTGGGTGCTCACACTATGCTAGAGTCTGGAGAAACAATGACAGGGAAAATATAGATCCCATGCCCTAAGGGGCACCCTTTCTAACTGAGGAGACAATATGCCAACAGGTGGTTGTGCAGGAGAGGCATCCAGGGCAAATGGGAGGCCCTCTGGGGCCAGGGAAGGGGAGAGCCTTCTCCACCCCCCTCCGCAGGTACCACCTAGTTTGTACACTCTTTTAGATGCACATGTTGCCTCTCCCAGTGGGATAGAAGCTCCTTGAAGGCAGGGCCGGCTCTCCTGGCTCTATCTCCAGCACCTAGGACAGTGGCAGCCACATAGGAGGCCTTCTGGACAGCAAACATTGATTAGGCACTTACTGTATGCCTGGCACTGCTTTCAGGAAGCTCCCAATCACTCTCCCTTTCTGGGCCTCAGCTTTCCCCTGGTAACGTTAGGGGATTATATCTGATCTCAGACATCCTTTGCAGCCTGAAGCCACCCTCTTGATTTGATCCTCCTTCAGTGGCTCTGTGATCTCACTGGAAGGAGGAGGTGGGGAGGAGGGAAGGACAGGAGGGTGCTCCATGATCCCTCTTCCTCTCTCCCCTCCCTTTCATACTCTGAGTTTCCTGTCTGTGTCTACCGTGGTCACTTTCAGTAATGCTGAGGAAACTTTCTCTGGGCTGAAGGATCCTGTCAGTCCCAGGCTTTGGTTTGCTTTCCAAGAGATGAACCATAAATCTGGCTTGTATTTACAGCTGAGGGAAAGCAGAGGCCAGGCCTTTCTTTCTGCAGAGAGAAGCAACCTAGAGGAAGATCCTGCTTTGGGGAACTGTCAGCCGATTCTGGGGCTGGAGGCTGGTGAGGGAAGAGGTAACCCCCAGCCTCGTATCACCTGAGCCCTGGAATCCCAGCAGGACCAACTGCCCAGCTGTGCCTCTCTCCAGTGGCCTGGCCTGCAGAGCCCAGCTGGGATGGGCTCACGCTTGGTCCTCTGAGTTCCCTGTTCCCTACAGAATAAATCCAGAAATTCCTCTGGAAGGAGACAGAGCCTCCTTCTCTTCTTCCCTCCCTTTTGTGCT
Source organism: Pseudocheirus occidentalis (assembly GCA_028646575.1). NCBI lineage: Eukaryota > Metazoa > Chordata > Mammalia > Diprotodontia > Pseudocheiridae > Pseudocheirus > Pseudocheirus occidentalis. The sequence continues at coordinate 321,968,187 of CM053595.1, forward strand.
TCCTTCCCTCCCTCTTTTCTTCCTTCCTTCCTTCCTTCCTTCCTTCCTTCCTTCCTTCCTTCCTTTCTTCCTTCCTTCCTTCATTCCTTCCTTCCTTCCTTCCCAGGGTGAGCTCAGGCTGGGAATGCAGCTAGAGGTAGAAAGTTACAGAGTAGTTTGAAAAGTCTGATTCCAAAGGGTCAGCTCTAGAGCTGGAGGCACCTCAAAAGTCACTCAGTCCATCCTCCTCATTTTCTATATGAGAAAAGTAAGACCCAGACAGGTTTGGGTTTTTTTAGCATCACATAGGCAATAAGCTAAAAAGGCAGGATTTGAACCTGGGACCTCAATGGTGCTTGTCCTTAGAGGGGGGGCAGAATACTTTTTTTCTTTTGGCCAGGGTGTGATGGGACTGACTGAGGCTGCGTGGGGCAGGAATAGACTGGGCATAGAGGCAGGAGAAACCTGGATTCCACTTTAGTTCTGACACATCCTAGCTGTGTGACCCTGATCACGTCCCTTAACCACTCTCTGGCTCAATCTTCTCATCTGGAAAAGGGGCACAATAATCCCACTTCCCTCCTAGGGCTCTGGTGAGGTCCTGCACTTTGCAGACATTCGGGCACTTACAGAAACGTGAGCTGTGGTTATTATGGTGACTCTTGGCAGAGAAGAGCCTGGGTATGGGGTCTGGCTCCTCCCTTTGTCCTGAGTGAGCCTGCAGCATCCTCAGCCCCCCCACCCCCACCCCCAGACCATCACCTTTCCTCTCTTGCTGTAGCGCTTTTAACCTTCATCCAGGCCCATCTTCAGAGAGGCTGGGTGGGAATCACAACCTCTCATCCCAATTCTCTCAAGGAATGGGCAGGAATTGCTGTGGGATTTGAACCCAAGGCGCATCTCTGCCCTGCTGTTCTAGGCCATGTCCATGGGACACAAGATGCTTTGGGAGCTATGTGGTCCTTCCAACTTGGCTCCTGCTTTCCTTCCAAAGTAGTCTGGTCAGGGGAAAGAGAATGATGGATTTGGAACCAGGAGACCCTGGATAAATCACATATCTCCTTGAACCTCAGTTTCCTCCTCAGTGAAATGGGAATCATTCTTTTGTTACCGTCTCACAAAGCGATTGTGAGGGAAGAACACACAAATTATTGATATAGTTTTGTTTCTAATTGTTTTTATTTCCATCTGTATCTTCTCTCCCCCCCCCACACAAACACACCTCAGAACCAGCCTTTATAACAAAGAATAGAACAAGGAACAAAAGCTGGTTGGCTGAAGTAACCAGGGCATTGACCGAGTGCCATAGTGAAGTCCCTCAGCCCCTCAGCCCTACAAAGAAGCAAGAGAAGAGTCCGAGGTCGGCCCAGATGCCTCAGGGGCCCTTCTCTGCCCTCACATTGTGGAGCTTTCAGGAGTCTCAGAGATGGAATGAGCAGTGACTTGTGCCGCTCAGAGCTGGGGCCCATCCTGCCCATTCTGACCCTGAGTATAACAGCAGGACGCTTTCTCCCATACCAGCCTGAGCAAACATCCATGCAGAGCAGCTCCATCTTCCCTTTTGTACTTTTAGTCCTAATTCATTCTGAGAAACCAGAAAGTATGCGGCTGTTTTCCTGAGCATTCAGAATGTCCTTGGTGGAAATTTTATAGCTCGTTTTCGAAGGGCCTGGAGACATTAAAAATCTTGCAATGCTCCATTCTCTTGGAGAGTGATAAGGGGAGAGGAAGGTTTATTTTAAGGATCTTGGGCAGAGCTGATAAGAGCAAAGATACAAGCAAGGCTGGAGTGGGGAGAATTCAGCAAGCAGAGCCAGGTAGTGTCCGAGCCAGCAGGGACCTTAGACACCTCCCAATCCACCCTGCTCATTTTACAGAGGAGAAAGCTGAGTCTCAAGTGGGGTGGGAGGAAGGGGCTTCCTCAAGGTCAGACTGCCAGCGTAAGAGTCATGATTTGAGGCCAGATCCCCTGTGTCCCAAAGCAGGACCCTGGTAACCCACATCCTCATTACGATGCCTCTCCTGAACCCCCTTTATCCTCTGCTCATGCCAGGTAATTCATTCAGCTTTGTAGTTATTTGTGGAAGTGAAGCTCCCTGGGGGCACAGATGGGGTCTTTTTTGCTGTGTCTCCTTCATGGGGCCATTTCCATAGTGGATACTCAAATGTTTGAATGGATAGATGGATGGATGGATGGATGGATGGATGGACGGATGGATGCATGGACGGATGGACGGACGGATGGACGGACAGATGGATGGATGGATGGATGGACGGACGGATGGATGGATGATAGATGGATGATGGACGGATGGACGGACGGACGGACGGATGGACGGATGGATGGATGGATGGATGGATGGATGACTGAAGAAACAACAGTCAGATTGAGATCAGATGCAATTAGCAAGGTCTTGACATTTACTTTGTAAATCAATTACTCCAAATTAGTTTCCATTAATCCAAGTCTGTATAGAGCCATGTGCTTTCGTGCTCTTTCCCAGGATGATTCTGCCATGTTTGCATTGTTTTTAAGCAGCCAGTTTGTGCAGAGGCCGTGGGGACCTCCTCCTTCTTCTATTCTCTCATTTCTGCCCTTTTTTGCTTGTCTGAGGTTCTCCTAGTGTGGGAATCCAGAGACGTTCCCTGTTGTCCCTTTCCGTGCTATCCCAGCTTACCAAGAAATAGCCTGGGGCCGTGTCCTGAACTAACCCTGTATTTCCCAACTGAACCGATGATTTACCACTTACCAACTCTGGATCCTTGGACAAGTCTCTCCCCCTTCCTGGGTCTTCCTTCCCTTCTCTACACAATAAGCAGATATGACTAGGTTGCTAATGTATCTCCCAGCTTACAATTTTGTCATAGCTGAATGATAGTCAGCCAGTCAGTTAACAAGCATTTATCAAATACCTACTGTGTGCCAGAGACTGCTATGGATCCAAAAGAAGGGTAAGAACAGTCTCCGGGAGCTTGAAGTCTAATAGGGAAGATGAATAAGATGTGGACAGAAGAAATGGGAGATAATCAACAGAGCACAAACATCAATGAAGATTGGGCAAGGGCTCATACAGAAGGAGAGATGTTAGCCATGGCTTGAAGGAAGCCAGGGAAGTATGCAGGCAGAGCAGAGCTGTAGGCATGAGAGGGACTTTTTAGCCAGTGAAGATAATGATGGTTGGAGTCCAGTAGAGAGGGAATTAATCTTCAATATGTATTTAGCTAAATGGAATAGTAAATATAGACCCGGACCTGGAGTCAGAAGACTTGAGTTCAAATGCCACATGAGGTGCTTACTTAGCTGGGTAACCTTGTGAACATTGCTTAATCTTGGTCTGCCTCAGGTTCCTCAGCTGTCAAATGGGATAAAAATAGCACCTACTCTCTGGGATTTTAGTTTGGCTCAAGTGAGATAATGTGTAAAGTGCTTTATAAATGCTGCCTATTGTCTACATTCTCCTCCTCCTCCTCCTCCTCATCACCTTCCTCCTCCTCATCTTCATCATCACCATCATCATCTTCACCATCCTCCTCCTCATCATTATCATCCTCATCACAATCATCTTCCTCCTCCTCATCTTCATCACCATCATCATCTTCACCATCATCCTCATCATCACTACCACCACCATCATTATTTTAATCATTATCACCACCATGATCATCATTTTCATCATCATCGTCATCCTCATTGTTATAAGAGTACTGATCCAGAGACTGGATTCAGAATCATCTGAATTATTTGCTTATTTAAACTGAGGTTGAATTTAGACCCGGGTCTAAGTTCTGCTTCTGATACATATTGGCTGTGTGACCCTGACTGAGTCACTTAGCCTTCTAAGGACTAGAAATTTTGGATTTCTAGTCTGTGCTGACTTTCACTGGTGGGTGGTGGAGGTGGGAAGGTGTCTCCTCACCTGGGAATTCCTTAATAAAATCACAGGTTCTGTTGCTGTTGACACCAAATCTACCTCTGTAACTTCTGCTTGTTGGTCCCAGTTCTGCCTTCTTGTGGAAAAAGCAAGCAGACAAAAGTCTGAAGCCTTTTCCCCATGACAATGCCACAAATGACTTAGGGCAGTTTCTTTCATAGCTCATGTCAAATTTTGCTTAAAAATTATGATATATATTTTTCTTTAGAGTGTCTTCATTGCCAAATAAATCCTCCCCCACCCTGCCTCTTTCAGAAAACTGTCTCTTGAAACCCAAAATCAAAAAGAGGGCTGAAGCTGTTCAGCAAAGCTGGCCAACACATCGCTTGGTCTGACTGTATCTGTGTGCAGTGTTCCCCACCTATTGTCCTGCACCTGTGCAAAGGGAGGTCCTGCAGAGTCTTCTTTTCCCTATTTTCTTCCTCCAATCCTCATATGGAATGGTCTAGAGGTTCTTCACCATCCTGGTCTATTTGTTCATTCTCTTCTTCATTCATTCCTTCAGCATGCATTTATTGTGTCCCTGCCACTGTGCTAGTCCTGGTGAACACTCTCCTGAACCTGAACACTCTCCCTTCATCAATGTCCTTCTCTAAGTGTGGTTGCCAGAACTGAATGGGACTCTCTGGATATGCTCTGAACAGCATGATGCCAGAGAATAGCAGAACAATGACTTCCTTTGTTTTGTGGGCCACCTGCTTCTATTAACGTAACCCAAATAACTCCCTTTCCCCCTATGAGTGTTGACTGTCACTGAGCTCTCTGTCTACCAAAGCACTGAGCTTCCTCTCTCACCAGACAACCTATCTGACCTCATCTTCTTCATCTTGTACTGAGGCAGTAAATTTTTTGGTCCCAATTATGGATTTTCCATTTATCCCTAGGAAACCTCCTCTTATTTAGTCTGTCAAGTTCATGACTTTGCTATTTAGTGCGGGGGTGGGGGGTGTCATTCCTCCAAGCCAACTTTTGTTCTTCTCCTGGCACAGTTGACCAGGGCACCACTGATCCCTGAATTTTCCCCAGACCTCCTGAGGAAGTTATAGGATATACAAGGCAGACAGCAGATAACAAGGTGGTCAGGTCTTCAAGGAAATGTATGGAGATAAGCAGTTTTGTGTATAGTGGCTCTGGAGTCAGAAAGACCTAGGTTCACTCTTTCCTCAGGCACTGGCTAACTCTGTGACTCTGGACAATTTATTTAATGTCACTCTGCTTTAAGTTTCTTGATGGGGGAGGGGCTGGACTTTATGGCTTCTAGTATCCTCCCCCCAACACCACATCTCTGATCCTCTGAAGTGTTGATGCTTCTTTACTCCCTTAGCATGAGTGAAATTCTTCAATCAGCTTATGGTGGAATTGTAGAGTGACAGTCATTGGTTGGCTGAAGAATCAGTCTTTAAAAATCAGTAGTTTGTAGAGTGACAAATGAGATAAGAGGAGCTTTGTCACTTGAGAAATTAATCTTCTGCAGTTGAGGCAAGAGTTTCTTGTGGGAGAAGAACCCAGCTCTTGAGAGAGAATCACTGCCCTGTCCTCCCCATGCCCATTGGACATGATAGGTGGTCAGTGGAGTGACTCAGCCAGTGGGACATGAGGGGTCCAGCAGAGTGAGCTGCCCAGTGGGACACTACGCCCCAGTGTGGGAGGGAGAAACCATAGGTCCCCAAAAGATGTGAGCCTTCCCCTCCACATCTAGCATGGGCTGTAATGTGTCTGGGTCACATCCTCCCATGCCACCTCCATGTTCCCATCATTTATATTTCACTAGCCAGGCCTTCTTTGTTGGCCAGGACCATGCTTAGCACAGCAAATTCCTCATTTACTTCATCTATCTTTTAAAAGAAAGTAGAAAGCTATAAATCTCCATTCAGAGAGCAAGGAACCATACACAGACAATGTATCTTGATTGGGGCAGGAAGAAGGACGTGGCCTGTGATTTTCCTGGTGTGCCAAGGTGAGTAAATTCCCTCTACCAATGCAGATCAACAGGGCATCAACTGATACTCTTAGTTGTCTAGAGCTCTTAGGGGTTGAGTGCCTTACCCATGGTCACACAGTCAGTAAATACAGATGATAAATATGTGTATAAGAATGTAGACTATAGAAACTGGTGATCCTCAGAGCTAGGAAAGGAGCCCAGAAAAGATGGGTCAGCCAGGAGACCCAGGAGATAAGGGAGTTCAATGGTATTAGCTGGTGAGGAGAATCTAAGGAAGGTGAGGACTGAGTGGGGAGAAGGTGATGGGATGAAGGAGTTAGGTTGTTGGTGACCCTGAAGCCAACAGCATCTGGGCAGAGATGAGTTCTCTCTAGGAATAAATGGTTTTTACTGTGTGTGGTTTTCCCCCTGCCAATCAAATCTAGCTTGTCTCTTTCTTCACTTGTTAGTTAATGGGCAGGCCGTCCTACTAGGGAGAGTGAGGTGTTGATGAGGCTGTGGTCTCCAGTCTGAGTCTAATGGGCTAATGGGCCATGATCAAAATTGAACCCCTTCCTTCTGCTATTCATCATTAGTCTGGAAGGTCCTGTGATTATTCCCAGCTGTGTATGACAGAGAAGCTCCTAGCACACACTGTGACTATGACTCAGTAGCAGTGGTGGCCTTGGAGTAAGAAGACTAGCAGAACTTACCTGTGTGGCCTTAGGCAGGATGCTTCACTTCCTGCATAAGTCTAAAGAGGAGGTGGGTCCAATGGCCTCCAAGGCCCTTCCTTCTCTAACATCTTCCATGCATTTCTGCCCAGCCTCGGTCTCTCCCTTGGGCCTCCCAAGCCCTGCTGGGTCCACATGGCTCAGGTCTAGCCTGGTTAGGCTTGGCATTCAAGAAGATTCCCTCTCTTCTCTCCCACCATGTCTCACTGCTCCTCAATCATCCTACACACTGCAGGAATTCCTCTGGGGAGGAAAGGGGCACCTGGGCACAGGTGAACAGGTGTGTGAAGTGAAACACTTTGTGGAGTGGTGGAGACTTTAGGATCATTGGTGCCGAGGGTTCATTCATTCCCAGCCCTGGCTCATGATGGACATCAGGAATCAACCAAAAGTTAAAGATGGTACCTTATAGGGTTTGTGGAGGGCACTTCCTGGCTCTCCGTGGTCCTAAGAGCTTGTCCCCAGAAGCAAACCAAGGGCAGGTGTTGCCACCTGTAAGGCATAATAGTGTCTATCCTGGGACAGGCTGAGACTCTGCAGTTCATGACACGGGGGCTATGTTGCCTTTCCTATTGCTTGAGTCTCAGAAAGGGCTCCAGATCCTTGGTCTACTCTCATCTTGTAGCCTTGCTTCTCTGAGACCCCAAAGACCTGGTCTCCATGGGTTGCTTGGGGTCCATCCTTGGGTACTGGGCTTTTCCCTGCATAGCTAGTCTTTGACAGACAGTATCTTTGTCTTTTTAAAAAAAATTTAATTTATTTATCTTCAGTTTTCAACATTCACTTCCATAAGTTTTAAATTTTTTCTCCTTCCATTTCCCCTCCCTCCCCAAGACAGCCTGTAATCTGATATAGGCTGTATATATACATTCCTATTAAATATATTTTCACATTAGTCATTTTGTATAGAAGAATTATAATGAATGTGAGAAACCTTGAGAAAGAAAAAGCAAAACAACAACAAAAAAGGAAATAATCTACTTTTCTCTGCATTCAGACTCCATAATTCTTTCTCTGGATGTGGACGGCATTTTCCACCATGAGTCCTTTGGAATTATTTTAGGTCCTTGCATTGCTGAGAAGGGCTAATTAAGTCTACCAAAATCAGTCATCGAAGACTGTGGCTGTTACTGTGTACAGTGTTACAACATTGCTGTTACTGCAGTGTTACAATGTTGCTGTCACTGTGCACAGTATTACAATGTTGCTGTTACTGTGTACAGTGTTACAATGTTGCTGTTACTGTATACAATGTTACAATGTTGCTGTTACTGTGTGCAAGGTTCTCCTGGTTCTGCTCACTTTACTCAGCATCAGTTCATGTAAGTCTTTCCAGGTTTCTCTGAAGTTCATCTATTCATCATTTCTTATAGCACAACAGTATTCCATTATATTAATATACCACAACTTGTTCAGCCATTCCTCAACTGATGGGCATCCCCTCAATTTCTAGTTCTTGGCCATCATAGAAAAGAGCTGCTATAAATATTTTTGTACATGTGGGTCCTTTTCCCATTTTTATGATCTCTTTGGCATACAGTCCTATCAGTGGTATTGCTGGGTCAAAGGATATACACATTTTTACAGCCCTTTGGGCATAGTTCCAAACTGCTCTCCAGAACAGTTGTATCAACTCAAAGCTCCACCAACAATGAGTTAGTGTTCCAACTTTCTCACATCCTCTCCAGCATTCATTATTTTCCTGTTTTGCCGTGTTAGCCAATCTGATAGGTGTGACGTGATACCTCAGAGCTGTTTTGATTTGCATTTCTCTAATCAAGAGTGATTTAGATCATTTTTTCATGTGACTATAGATAGCTTTAATTTCTTCCTCTGAAAACTGCCTGTTCATATCCTTTGACCATTTATCAATTGGGGAATGACTTGTATTCTTGTAAATTTGACTCAGTTCTCTGTATATTTTAGAAATGAAGTCTTTATCAGAGGCACCAGTTATAAAAATTCCTTCAGTTTTCTGCTTCCCTCCTAATCTTGGTTGCATTGGCTTTGTTTGTGCAAAACCTTTGCAATTTAATGCAATCAAAATTTTCCATTTTGCATTTCATAATGTTCTCTATCTCTTGTTTGGTTATTAATTTCTCCGTTCTTCATAAACCCAACAGATAAACTATTCCTTGCTCCCCTAATTTATTTATAGTATCAGCATTTATACCTAGATTGTATACCCATTTGGACCTTATTTTGATGTATGGTGTCAGACATTGATTTATGCCCAGTTTCTACCATACTGTTTTCCAGTTTTTCTCAAATAGTGAGTTCTTATCCCAGATGACTGACAGTCTCTTGCTGGCTCATGCTTAAGGTCTTTACAGCTTCAAAGAACATAAGAAATATTTGGGTATGGAGAGAAAGTCTGGCTCTGTCTACACCCCTGCCCTCACAGAGCTCTCAGTCTAGTAGGGGCCAACCCAGACATAAAACATTGAATAAACTGCAGATGTTTGAAGGCTGCCGTGGTGAAGAGGGATGCACCTTGTCTTGGTTGGCAGTGTGAGTAGTAAGATGGCCTTCATTCTGCCTCTTTTTTCTCTTTGGAAGGGAGAGGGGAGGGAATTGGGGTTAAGTGACTTGCCCAAGGTCACATAGCTAGGTAGTGTTAAGTATCTGAAGCTGGATTAGAACTCAGGTACTCCTGACTCCAAGGCTGGTGCTCTATTCATTGCGCCACCTAGCCACCCCTAGGTTCTGCCTCTTGGCATAAACTGGCAGTGTAACCCCAATCTCAGTGCTCTGGGTGCCTCTCCAAGACTGGAAGTGGTAGAGAAGGTGCCTACCTGTGTTGGGAGCTGGCATTTTCTCATTTGTGAGTTCCTCATACCAAAGAAATGACAGGTGCAGACAGACCCCAATCCTGTCCTGTTGGTACCCAGGGGGAAGAACCATGTGCCAATTTAGGACCAATTTCACAATAAGCTCCCTTCTGTCCAAGCTCGCCCACTGGGTGAGCGTTCTCCTGGGAGTTCGTGGGCCCCCTGTCTGGACATCTTCATGCAGAGGCTGTGTTACCATTCATTTGTTGGAATGTTACAGTGGACATTCTTACATGTCTGGGTTGAACTCTGTGCTGCTGATGGCCCTTCCTGCTCTTGCATTCTGTGACTCTTTTAAATGCATTTAAGTGAGGCAGCCGTGGTGCTGGGGAGGCTGAAGAGAATCAAGGGAGTCTGCCTGGAGGTGGTGGCAAGGGGCTGAGGCTTTAAAGGATAGGGATTTGGGTGAAAAGAGAAGGAGCCCAGACAGAGCTCACCCTTGTCTGGCGCCCATTGTCACCAGCGAACCGCAGTGAGGACCTAGAGTAAGAACCACCAGCAGTTTTAGGGTATTTCGAGGTTTGCATATAGTGTTTCCTTTTAATCTCACCGTCCCTACCTGGGAGCGAGGTGTTCTTATGATCTCCACTTTATGGGTGGTGAAACTGAGGCAAAGAGATGTCAAGTGACTTGTCTAAAGTCAGACAGCTAGTAAATGTCTGAGGCTGGATTCGAACTCAGGTTGTCCTCATGCCAAGAAATTAGAGAAGAACCTGGGGGGAGGGTTGAATTTGAGAGCAAAACAAATACTTTAAGGAAGCTGCTTTAAGTACTTTCTGAGTCAATGGAAAAAAGACTGGTGCTTTATAGTGACAGGGAATGTAGGGAGGGGAAGAGTCGGGGAAAGATAATGATGATTGCATAGAATTGTTCTGGATAGGATCATCCAGGGAGGCATCCTGCAAGAGTTGGTGTCTGAGCTGGGCCTTGAAGAGGGCAGTGGGTCGCTTAGTGAGGCAGGCAGTTAGCAGGGAGATATTCTAGGGCTATGGGTCACAGGTGGGAATCCTTCTCCCATGTTTCAAAGCTGGGGGTAAGTTCAGTTTTACCGGAGTTCTAAGGATGGGGAAGGAAATGCTGGAAGAGAAGGTTGGAAAAGTCAAGAGTGTGGGCTTGATCACGTGGGCCAGTGGCATTCACAAAGTGGACACTGAATGTTATGGAATAAGCCACTGGGAGCTGCTGAAGTGATTTGTGTAGGGAGTGGCGCCATCATAACTGGGCATGAGGAAGATGGCTCTGTCAGCTTGGGGGCTGGGAGACCCGCTGAAGGGTATCCAGATTGCATCAGGTTCACAGATTGAAAGCCAGACTCAATTCCTTTAAGTCAATCTGCTTCATATGGATTGACAGTGATGCAGCCACTCTCCCGTAGCCTGTCTAACAAACAAGCCCCATCATCTCTTGAATCTAATCCCTTCTCTCCACATATCCAGCCACTCCTCACTTCAGGTCCTTGTCACTGCTTACCTACACTGCTGTGGTTGGTCTCCCTGCCTCCTTTCTCTCCTCTCTCCAGTTCACCCTTCAAACAGTCACCAAACAGACATTTCTCAAACTCAGATCCAACAATGTCATTCCCCTGCTCAAGAAGCTCCAACAGCTCCCTCTTACCCTGAAGATTGAAAGCCCTTCACAGCCTGACTCCCACTGACCTTTCTGACTTATTACCTATGATTCTGCTTAATTCCCTGTGCAGTCCAGACACTCAGCGCTCCATCATCCCATCTCAGTGCCTTTGTGCCGGTTGCTCCCCTACCTGGAATGCTCACCCTCCTCTCTTTGGCTTTTTCAAATCTCTGGTTTTGTTCAAAGGTCATTTTAAATGCCACCTTCAGCACAAAGTCTTTGCTGATCTTCCAAGCAGTCAGTGCCTCCTCTGCCTGGCACCACCATGAAATGACCTTCTATTTAGATGATCTCTACCTGTGGGTACTTCCATGAATATGTGCATCTCCACTTATATAGAGACATTGTTTTCCCTGACAGCCTATCATCTTCTGGGAGACAGGGAATGTTTCCTTTTTGTCTTTGCAGTATCGCTGGCTGGCACCTAGTGGGCACTTAGCAAATGGTGATTATTAACAGTCAAATGAGGATTTGTAGGCACTTTAAGAACTATGAGACTCAGAGTATCCTCGGCACCATCTTCTGCCACTTTGGACCCCATTTCTGGGGAAGGGCTAGATTTTGATGCTGGGTTCTCTGGCTCCCAAATCCAGCACTCTTTCCTAGGTACATCATTGTTCTCCTTAGTGGAGAGGGATGGATATGCAGGTCCAGGGATGCATGTCTCCCTTCAACACACTTTACAGGTGTGTTTGGGTTTCTGGAATTTTTCTGATTGACATTCAGTCTGTCTAGCCAAGGAGGGGGAGGCTGAACCTATCTTAGACTTCCCTCTTACCTCAGGCAGAGTGGGCAGTGCCCCCCTAGGTCCCGGGGAGAATGCAACTCTATTTTTATCTTTGGACAACTGGGGTCATAGCACGGTTATTTCTCCCCCTCTTTCCTCATTGCAAACTCTCTCTTAGAACAAGAATAATCTTCCTACATGGTCTGGGTTTGAATGTTGTGGTTAAAGTACCAGAAAACCACTAGACAGAGAACATGGGCAAGGGAAGTACTGTGAGAAGGAGTACAGAACATTTGCTCCCCTGTCTGTCATCCCAGATGACCCTTTTCAGAAACATTAGAAATATATAAATGGTCTTAATGTTCCTTTCCATAACACTGAAACAGAAGACATCTGAGAACAAAGAGCACACTGCCTCCTGAGGCAGGTGGCCATCACCATCACTATCTAGGTGCAGTGTGGTAGAATTCAGTCTTTCAATCAATTAGGCATTTATTAAGCAACTTCATGGATTCTGAGTCAGTAGACAGAGGTTCAAATTCCAGCCACAGTAATCGTTTGTTGACTTTATAACTCCCCCTGTCTTTCCACCCCTGGTGGAAGGGGTGCTGTTGTTTCTGGTGCTGCTCTCTGTGTCAAATAGGACAAGTCTAATCCCCCTAATCACTCTTCCAAATGACAGTGCTTTAAAGACTTGGAGATATCTATCATTCTCTCTCTCTCTCTCTCTCTCTCTCTCTCTCTCTCTCTCTCTCTCTCTCTCTCTCTTTCTCTTTCTCCAACTCTTCTGTTCTCCAGGCTGACATCCCAAGGTCCTTTGACTAATTTTCATATGACATCGACTTCACTATCCTGGCTACCTTTCTTTCTAGACTCTTTAGCCTATCCATAAATAATGCAACAAATCCAAAATTTACTAAGATGTTGTTACATGAACATCGTTCTTGTGTCCAGATAAAAAAAAGGTCTGCTCAGCATTCAGAGCTGAGATTCCCAGGCAAGGGACATGCTGCTTCCTTCTGGTTCTTTTCCTAATTGTTCAATGGCTTCTGTTCAGCTACTTGTGCTAAATTATTATCCATATCTCACTCTCTTGCTGTAGGTGCCCCCAAGGTTCTAGCTTGGGCTTTCTTCTTTTTTTTCTACTTTTAATAATATCTTGGTAGTCCCATCAGTTCCCATGGGTTCTATTACTATTTCAACGTGGTTTATTCTCAGATATATCTATCCAACCCTTATATCTCTCTCAAACTCTAGTTCTGTATCACCAACTGCTTTATTAGACATTTCAAACTGTATGTCCTGTAGATGTCTCAAAACCAACACATCTAAAACTGAACTTACTACTGTTCCCTCCCAAATCCTCCCCTCTTTCAAATCTTCTGTTCACCCTCATCCTTCCAAGACTCAAAACCTTGATGTCATCTTCAGCTCCCCCTCACACCCACCTCTTATAGCCAATCTTTTACCAGATCTTGCCATGTTGACTCACAATATTTCTTGTATTCCTTCTGTTGTCTGCTATTGACTTGTTCAGACTCTCATCACCTCACACTTGGACTATTGTACTAGCTCCTGGTTGGTCTCCTCATCCCAAGTCTCTTCTTGCTCTAGCCAGTCTTCCGCTCAGTTGCCAAAGTGATTGTTCTAAAGCAAACTGTGCTACCTCTCTGTTCAGTACATTCTATCGACTCTCATTTACTTCCAGCATCAAATATGAAGTACTAGAATTTAGAGCTCTCTACAGCCTGGGCCTTTTTTACCTTTCCAGTCTTCTCATGGCTTTTCTTCTTCCCCCCAGGGCTTCCCAGGCCTTCTTGACTTGTCACCCCCTGCCCCTTCATGGGCTCTGCCCCATCCTTGGGATGCTCCCCTTCCTCACTTCCTCCTCGTGGCCTCCCTCGAGTCTCAGCTTAGATCTCCCCTCCCATGAGAGGTCATTGGCAGCCCCCTTCCCTCCCAGCCACTCCTCATCCAACGTCACCTTCCATGTATACTGTCTGTACCTTGTGTGGACTTGTTCCTGTGCGTATTGTCTCTGTCACTGTGTGAATGTGAACCTCCTCAGCACAGGGGTCTTGTTTCTGCTTCTCTGTGTTCCTGATGCTGACACATAGTAGGTCCTCAGTAAATGTTTGTTCACTTGACTCAGCCAGCCCTGTGTTAAGTCATTATCAATGATCCTGATCAAGCCATCAATGTCATTCTTGTTGCATTTGTAGATGGTACCAGTTTAGGAGGGGCCACTAATGCAAATCTGGTTCACAAATAACCAATGAGAAGCATGTCTAGACAGCAGGTCCCTTGAAGATGATTGGGCCATGTTGGTGGATTGGGAGCCAACGTGAGGGAGGCAGCAGGAAGAGAGGGTAGGCAGAGAGGCCAAAGGCCTGCACAAAGGAGGTGCCGAGTCCTCTCCCCTTGTGGTCAGAGTCACCCGGAGGACCCCTATTAAGGAGCAGCAGAAGGATATGGACAAGAATCCTACAAGCTGAGAAAATCTGGATTTGTGGTGGGAGGCCATGGTTCTATCAGAAGAATCAATTTAGAATACCAGGCTAGTGGGGCTGGGAAGGACAGAGAATGTTAGAGTTATTAGGGACTCTAGAACATAGAATGGCAGGGATGGGAGGGACTTTAGAATGTTTAACAGAGAATATCAAAACCAAGAGGGGCCTTAGAACAGAATATCATAATGGGAAGAGGCTTTAAGTAGCCTCCATTTCAACCTTCTTATTTTATGGTTGACTAATCTAGACCTAAGGAAGTAAGTGACTTTTCCAAAGTCACACAGGTAATGATTTAAAAAAATAAATGTCATTGTTTTAATAAACTATATACATTTAAATACACAGAGACTTTTTTAAACATTCTTCCTGTCTTCACTCCTCCCCCACCCCAACCGAAGGGGCTGCACATGTCCAATACAAGTAGTCCATTCTTGCTGCTTTCACCAGACACCTGTTAGGAAGGTGGTCTTTGACTGAGGAATCTCTGCTTTTCTTGGGGGTGACCTGCATGTGTGACTGGTTGCCAGATCTTGAGGTTTTTGCATTTCTAATGTGTCTCATAATCATCCTCTTCCCTCTGCTTGTGTAACTAATGTCGAAGCTCAGCTCGGCGCTTTTCTGCGGTTGCCCAGACTATTGTGATGGTCTTGTAATTGTTTTTCTAGCTCTAGGCTCTCCCCATCCTCCAGTCAGATCACTTTTATTGAGTACCTGTCAGGCGTCAGGCAAGAATTCTTCCATGAGCTGACTCCATGCAATCTTCTTAAAGCATACAGACCACACTGTTTCCTCACTCCACAAGCTCCAGTGGCTCCCTTCTGTCTGCAGGATCAGATATAAATCCCCTTTTTGGCCTCTAAAGCCCTTTATGATCTGGTGCCTTCCTCCTTTTACCAACTTTTTCTTTTTTTATATGTTGCTCCTCTCCAGGCGTGCTGTAGACCAGCCCCTCTGAACTCCTTGATAATCCTTTCTGCACTCCATTTCTGGTCTCAGGGCCTTTGCACCAGCTGTTCCCCATGCCAGGAATGCACTCCCTCTTCATCTCTGCCTTTGGGAATCCTTGATTTCTTTCAAGATTCAGCTCGAGAGCTGCCTCCAAAAGGATGCCTCAGCGGGAGGTGCCCTGCTCATCCCCTCCTTCCCCAGACTGCCCAGTAGCATCCATTGGTTTGTGTTTCTTATGTGCATATCTAAGGGCATGTCCTTTGCCTGTTTGAGTGTAGACTTGCTGAGGGCAGGGCCCTTCACTTTTATCTTTGTATATCCAGTGGCAGAAGTAGGTGTTTAATAATGCTTGTTGGTGGAATGACTGAAGAAAAAGTCTCATTGTTTAGCCTGTTCTTCATACAAGACATGCCATCTTCTGAATCTTGGCTCTGCCCACCATCTCTGTGCCCAGGCTCATGCCTGGAACTCTCCTCGTCTTTACCTCTGGCTTCTCCAGCTTCAAGTTCCATCTCCAACTTCTCCTTCCAGGAAATTCTAGGGCTTTCCCTGTGTTGATTATCTCCAACTGATCCTGTCTAGAGCTCGTTCCTGCATAACTGTCTCTCCCCCGTAGACTGAGCTGGCTCCTTGGGAGTAGAAATTGTCTCCTTCGCCTTTCTTTCTGTCTTCAACGTTTAGCACAGGGCAGCCCAGTGCACAGCAGGGACTTCATAAATGCTCATTGACTTGGTATGCAGTTGGATAGCTTCCAATAGAGCTGGTCTGTCAGTGTGTATTTCTTGGGCAGACCCTGCAGATGGACCAATAAACGGATGGATGGCCCAGAATTGAGTAGCAGGAAAATAGACTAGATTGGCTCAGGTGAATTCAAAGTACTTTTAACGACCCAGAGTTTCTCTCTGAAATGGAGATTGATCCTCTTGATACTGACATCCTGCCAACATCACTGTATGGCTGCCAGACCTGGACCGTTCCAGGAACTGAAGAACTGACATCAAGGCTTGAACAAAGGGTAGTGGGCAGAGACTTGGGAGGCTGGGGAGGCTCTGGGTCATCACCAGTGACAAACAATGCAGGAGAAATGGTGTAAAGGGAGTTGGCAGAGAGAAGTCTGATGGGAAAAAAGAGACTGGTGACAGACTGCAAGAAGACTGTGGATTGACCACCCTTGTGCCCCCCTGTTATCCACATGGTGTCCTGAGGTCGAGGAGCAGCCCTCAGTGGGCTGGGTGAGCCCCCATAGAGCTTCTATGGCAAAGCTTGTACAATGGTCACCCAGGCTGTGAGGGCTGCATTCTTGGTGGGAGATCCCATATTGATAAGATTGCAGCTTTACTAAGTGAATTCCCTTAGTTACTAAATCTCTGAGATAAATTTTGGAACACACTTTCCCTATATTTAAGATTTTATTTAAATTCCCAATAATGGGATATAATCTCTTCTAGTGATGCCAGTCTATTCTCCCAAAAGATTCTGCCAATTTGCAATTCCATCAGCAATGTATATGTTTCTCAACACAACCACCACTGGCACTGACTTTTGTCATTTTTGTTTATCTTTGCTGATCTCATGGATGTGTGGCAGTACTTTAGAACTGAATTCATTTCCATTTGTATGAACAAAGGTGAATGCATTTTTCCAATTATTGCTTCTAATTTGTGATTTTTTTTTGGTAAATTGTCTATTTCCATTGACTTTGGAGAACAGGCGCTATGAGTGTATCCGTTTTTAAAAGCGTGCTTTAACTGTGAAATTGTGGGTATGTTTGTTCCAGATAGTTCCCCTAATCTGCTGTTTCTTTTTATCTTGGTTATGTTGTTTTTAATGGAAACTAGTATTTTATTTGTATATAAATGCATTTGTCTACATTGTCCTTTTAGAACTTTTTTTCTATTTGTTCAATAGATAAAATTTTATTTCCCTTCTGCAGTTGAGATAAATCTATTTATTCACTCTTCTTCTAATTTTATATGGTTTCATTTTAAAACATATTAATGTGACTCAGCTGGAATTTATTATGGCATTTGGGGAAGGTGTCCTTCCTGGAAGTTTCCTCTGATATCTTATTGATGCATGGAGGGAACCCTCTGATCTCTAAAGGTGGACCAGTGGACTCCCAGCTTTGGACAGTCTCCCTAGACTGGAAAGGCACCTGGTAAGACCTGATCATGCCCTGTGAGGCTGTCTGAGGGATAGCCCAAGAGAAGAGGTTTATCACTGGGGTGTTGACCACTGGGGAAGAGTATGTCAGAAATCTGTCTTCTAAAATGACAACGTGCTGAAGTGCAGAGAAAGCTGGCCTTAGAGCTCCCATCATCATTTTGAGACTTCCTCACTGTGTGGCTCTGAGTTTGCTTCCTAGTATTTAAAATGCAAACATACTGTCTAGATGTGCTTCCTCCAAAGAGTCGCTATCAGCCTCCAGTGGGAGAGTGGATTAAAGCTCTTTGTAAACTTTAGAGTCCTATCAATGTCACATAAATTTTAATAATAACTATTTGTTTTTAATTTTTTTACTGATATCTTTTGGTTTTCTATACCTCAATTTCTGAAAAAGATTCCTTTTGCTTTCCTTCCCTAGTGAGACATCCCTTGTAGCAAAGGAGAAAAAAGAAGTTAAACAAAATCAACTGATACAGTGTTCATGTGTAAAAGTATGTACAGTATTCCATACCCATGGTCCCCCACCTTGGAAAGTTGAGGATGGAGGGGCATTTTCTCAATTCTTCTCCAGTGGAATCAATGTTCATAAGAGGTGAGTTTGCCAATTTGTTTTCCAGCATCCCCATCCTTACCTCTCCCATATTTAATATAAAATCAGAGTCACAAAATTTCAGAACAGTCAGGAACCTCAGAGGAATCTGCACCTTAAAGAAAATCTCTCTGAGCAGATCCCCCACATGACCACCAAGCTTTCCTGGAAGGTGAACCCATGGCATGGCATGTAGGGCACTGGACTTGGAGTCAGGAGGATCTGAGTTCAAATCCTGCCTCAGACACTTCCTGGCTAAGTGGCCCTGGGCAAATCACTTAGCCTCTGTTTGCCTCAGTTTCCTCCTCTGTAAATTATGGGCTCCTAAAGTCCCTTCTAGTTCTGAATGCATGATCCTGGGATGCTGGGATATGCAGTTTTATAGTGGCAACCACACTGGCATCCCCAGGACAGCTGCTGGCACAGACTCTTAGATCTGCTTTACTAAGAAAGATAGTTGTTTAAGGGGTCAAAAATCTTTGTTAATTACATTCACCAGTTCAGGGGAAAAGTCAGCACCCTGAACTTCAGAGAAATGAAGACCAACAGACAGGCTCTGACTGCCTGAATCAGTTATCCTCTTTGCATACATCCCTGGATTGAGACAGCCTTTATATGTGAGCAACTGGGGAGCTCTGAACATATGGTCACTCAGGGAATCACAATAACCCCTTAATATCTATAAGGATTCAATCACAAAAGGCCATATTCAACCTTTCCCAAATCTGGGTGAACTGACATTCCTCTCATTGATCAATCTAGTTACCCCATCAAAAATTAGATAAGGTTATTCTGGAATGCTCTATTCTTGCCCAAACCATTGTGGTTCTTTATAGTTGTTTTTTTTTCAATTTTTTCAAATCATTTTATATATTATGTTCTTGAAATTTTTCAGGACTAGAAGTCAAATAAATTGCTTTCTCTTTCCTTATTTTGAAAACCATGACATTCACCTTTCTCTGGTCCTTGGGTAACCCTTCTCCCATTCTCAAAGGACTCTTAAAGGTCTCTGAGAATTTACTTGGGGGGGGCAGAGCCAAGATGGCGGTGTAGAAGCAGCAAGGTTCCACAGCTCCCACACAACCACCCTAAATACCCCAGACAAAGTCTAGGACTCTCAAACTCACAAAAATACAGAAAACACATCTCTTGCTGAAGGCAGCTCGGCAGCAGGGGCTCATTGTGGTAGGCTGGGAGCCGAGACCAGCCCAGTCTGAAACAGAAACACGGCCAGGCCAGGCCTCAGGGTGGCCAGGAGGAGCCGAGCCATAGCCAGTCTACAAGAGAGAAGATCTAACTCATCTCCAGCAACTCCACATCTACTAAGACATGAAAAACAAGGATTATAAAAAGTTAGCTCGGCAGGAGGGGTTCATCCGGCAGGCCGGCAGGCCGGAAGCCGAGACCAGCCCAGCCCAAAACCAAAACCATGGCCAGGCCCCAGGGCAGTGGGAAGGAGTAGAGCCTCCCAAGCGGCAGTGTGAGTCTACTTCAGAGATCTATTGCACCTGGAGGAATCTTCACATCTAGCAAGCCAGGAGTAGAGGTCAGTGAAAGTGGAACTTTGAAACTTAATTTGGGGGAGGAAAAACAGTTCAGCCAATCTGCCCCCAGGGCAAGGAAGCAGTGGGGGAAGGGCAGGAACCGCTGTAACTGGTGGCTGCCCCCACTGGGCTGCTTCATAGCCCCTGGCCTGCGTACCCCGAAGTAGGGCAAAGTCCATTGAATAGGGCCAAATGCTCTTGTGTTGAGTGGCCTGGATCCGGATTGTGGTTTAGGGTGGTGGTCTTGGGGTGCGATCTCAGCAAGCCAAAGCTGGTGGGGGCTGCAACACCCCCCTAATAGCTCTGGCAGCTGGGGAAACCCCAGAGATTTGGAACAGAGCTTTCCCCCCTGGAAGCAGAGTTCCACAAAGCTAAAAAAAAAACCCAACCAATTAATAGACTGGCCAACATGATGAAAAGGAAGCAAAATAAGAACAGCAATAAAACTCTAGAATCCTTTTTTGTGGACAAAAAGGATCAAAGCATGAAATGGGAGGAAGGCAACACAGTCAGAACTCCCACACCAAATGCTTCCAAGACACTTGAAGAATGCCTAGAGGCTATACATCAACTGAAAAGGAACTTTGAAAAACAAATAAGAGAAGTGGAGGAAAACTTGGGAAGAGAAATGAGAAT
>CM053595.1:321988832-322014903 GCA_028646575.1 Pseudocheirus occidentalis
AAGTAAGAGAGCAGAGCAGAGGAGGGGCTTTACAGTGGGATTGCTGTTTTAGGGTTGGGGCAGGGGCAAGACGGGGATAAAATTTGTAATTCAAAAATCTCATGAAAATGAATGATGTAAACAAGAAAACAAATAAAATTTATTAAAACTTAAAAAAATAATTTACTCAGCCATCACATCTTCCCATTCATTCAGTACCCTTGGTCATGATTCATCTGGGCAGCTTGGTTCTCTCTTATTGTCTTCTCACACATCCTGGGTTTAAATTTTTTTTAACTTATCATCTTACATAATGACGGTGCTCAAGCAGAAATCCATACAAACCAAGAAGGGGTGTGGGTGGGAGCCAAATTTTACACCTTGGGTTTGTCTTAACTGTTCACACACATGCACACACACACACACAAAATTTTGTTTAGAATATATTTAATAGGGAAACAAAGGAACAGGAAGGGAGAGGAAAGGAAATAAACAGGATAGTAAATTCAAGAAATGAGAGGTGGGGGAGAGGGAGAAAATGCTTGAAAATTTTTCTTAATTCAATGAAAACTTAGGATTGGACACTTCCCAGACCCCATCATCCCAGATCCCCCCTCCCCCCAGTAATCCTTGATAGTAAAAAAATAAGATCCAGAGTAGATTACTCTCTCTGGTTGGTTCTTTCATCTTTGTTTGAAGGGAAAACTTATTAAGAGAAATCAATAAATTACTAGCTGCTGTAGATTTGGGGGAGAGAGAGATTTGGCAAATGTCTGGATGCTGAGGTCCTCCCACACTATGACATAAGGCTCCCTTGTCAGGCCTGGGATCTGCTTCCCAAACCTCTCACCTGTTTCTTCTTTCTGTCCAGGTGGTCTGTAGCTTACTTGATGACAATATCTTTGGGCTTCAAGATTCCCCCACTCCCTCTCCCTCTCCCTCTCCTCCTCCCTTTCCTTGTCCCTCTCCCTCTCCCTCCTCTCTCTCTCTCTCCTTCTCTCTCCCTCTCCCTGTCCCTCTCTCTATCCCACCCTGCTCCCTCCCAGCACTATCTGATCTCCTCCCAGGTGCAGATCTCGCTACACAACACTCCTTCAGAAAAGGCATGAATACTTCCTCTGGTTTTTACTTTCAATTTTAGGAACAGAACCTGGATTTCTGTTACTGACATCTTTATTCTTCTCATTTTTCTGCTTGAATTTTTTTGTGCTTTTGTCCAAGAAGAGATAGACTGTAGGAGAACCTCTTGTCATTGTGGGGTTTTGGGGGGGCTTTTTTAAGAGGGGGAGGGCAGGGCAATCTGGGTTAAGTGACTTGCCCAAGGTCACATGGCTAGTTAAGTTTATTTGAACTCGGGTCCTCCTGACTTCAGGGCCAGTGGGTGCTCTATTCACTGTACTACCTAGCCGCCCCTTGTCATTGTGCTTTAATGGTCGCTAGGGCTAGTCTGCCTTTGTCAGATTTTTATTTGGAGTCCAGAGCCGCTGGTTGTTGCCATATTCTTGTATCCCCTGAGGGGTCTGTGCAGAGTGTTGAGCGTGGAGCCGCAACCAATAAGCCTGTTTGGATTGATTGATTGGATGGTGGGTTAGAAGGTGGGGTGAGAACAATTAATGGAAATCCAGGACTCAGAGTTCTAAATTGATTTGTGTTTGGTGTATATTGACTGGGTGGTTACATCGTCAGCCCCCAAAGTGTGTGGCTTGGCATTCAGAAAGAGCTGCACCTGATGTGTGTGTGTGCACGTGTGTGTGTGTGTATGTGTGTGTGCGTGCGTGTGTGTGTGTGTGAGCACATGTATAGGGGATCGAGGGAGTTTAAGGCAAAGAACCCTGGATTTGGCTGTGGAGACCCTGGCTTCAGGTCTAGGCTTTGCTGATGACTTAATCTGTGATGCTGAGTTAATGAAGTTCCTTTTCTCCCTCTGGATCTGAACCTTGGCTTTGTCATGTCTAAGATGGCAGGGCAGTCTTAGAAGGCTGTCTGAGCTGCCTTCTGGCTCTGGAACTACAGCTCTCGGGCCCCACAAACATGGTCACTTGTTCCCTGGACCATAGTGCTTTGAGGGCAGAGACTGTCTTTTCTTTGCCTTTGAATCCTTAACCCTGGAACATGTGGTATTTGGGACCTAATAGGTGCTTAGCAAATGTTCGTTGATTGATTGTTCCATAAATTAGCCGCAGCTTTCTGTGACTTTTTTCAGCTGTCTCATTTCCATGGGTCTATTGCTCTGGAGGGTCCTTCTAATAGGCCAGGGAGGGCCTGGTGTCAGTGTGAAGTCCAGGGAGTGACTGGGTGGGTGGGGTGGGTCCAATCTTTACTCACAGTGCCATGCCTTTTTAGCCCTACAGAATGCTTTTCCCACCCTAAACCTGGAAGGGAGGGAGAATCAGACCCACAGGTCCCATTGTATAGATGGGAACAGGCTCAGATTCGTTAGTGAAGGTCATGTAGTCAGCCAGTGTCATTGTCTCGACATGGGGTCTGGATCTGGGTTCAAAGCACAAGAATAGAATTACTAGCTGTGACTTTGGGTGAGGTGCCCCAACACCCTGAAATAAGCATTTATTAAGTGCCTTTTGTTTACCAGGTCCTGTGATAGGAACCTGGAAATACAAAGACTGAGGGAGCTTCAGTTCCATTAGGAGAAAGCCCACCTAGGTGCTGGGATCAGCACATCCCTGAGAGAGCCTTCAGGAGCACATGGCATTGTGGCGTGGAGCATGGGGGTCACTGGTGCCAGGAGGAGCATGGCAGGCCAGGAAAGGCAATTTCTTTATTCTTAAAATGAAAGATTTGAGTTGGTGATATCTGCAGTAACCCTAGCTCAAAATCCTGAGCTTCCATGCAGTATTACCTGCGGAGCGCCATGTGGTTTTACCTGCAGAGCACCGTGAGCATGTGTCACCTACAGGAAGCAGGAACAGAAGATGAAGCAGGTAGAAGGGGATGAGAGGGGCTGGAAAACTGTGCCCCCCAGAACCCTACCCCCACCCCAAGTCCCTTAGAAAGAATTTTAGAGATCAGACTTAAAGTGGGATAAAGAGCTGGTCTTTGATTTAAATTCACACTAAGGTGAACATGACTAATTCAGTTTTGCTTGTTTATCAATGTGCCAGGCACTGGAGATACTGAATCAGAAAGCATGTGATCCCTGCCTCCAAAATACTCACAAATGTGTGTGTGTGTGAGTGTATATGTGTGTGTCTGTGTGTGTACATATGTGTGTATGTGTGCATGTGTGTGTGCATGTGAGTGTGTCTGTGTGTGTTGAGGAGGCAGTTGGGCAGGTAAATTGCGATTTTGAGAGGAATGAAATGGGAAAGCATGTTTTAGATGCTTACTGTGTGCCAAATGTGAGAGTAAATTCTGGGGATGCAGAGAGGGCAGAGCTGATGCCTGGGGGCTGGGGGAGGGGAATGGGCTCAGAACATACAGGTAGCACCCAGCTGTGCCCCAGGCTTGGGCTCACCCCAGGCCCTTCCAGAATGGTGCAGGGGCAGCTGACCACGAGCACTCGAATGGGGAGTGGAGTCAGAAGGACCCTGGGGAGGGGGTGCCTGAAGGGTGATGAGGCACCTCAAAGACCAGGTCTTAGCTCTGGTTTGAGAACTAGCAAAGCCTCCAGTGTGTGCAGCTCCTGAGAAGAGAATGTTCTGTCTGCCTTGGCCCCTTTATTATTGTCATTTAATAATTAATAAAATGATGGCTGAGCAGTTTGCAAAACCAAAAAATAAAAAATAAACCCCCAAGCTGCTGGATAAATTAATAATCACAGTATTTCCCCCATCAGCTATGTATGTGATAGTTGGAAAGGTGGGGGGAGGGCATGTGGGCAGACAGGGGCTGTTCTTTCCAGAGATGGCCCTAAATATGACATAGACAGGGGAGGGTGAGGAGAGATTTGAATTCAGTTCAACCCCAACAAACCTTTGATAAAAGCCTCCTGTGTGCAAGGCCCTGTGCCGGGCACTAGGGAAGCAAAGAGGAGAGACTAGCCTAGCCCCAGGCCTCCAGGAGCTTGTCTACCAGGAGCCGCTGCTGGCACAAGGCTAAGACTTAGATCCCTTCATTGACAGCTCGACATGCTGAGCACAGGAATAAAAGGCAGCGTCCTTGTGACCTAGAGAACCAGGGCCCCTCTCCTTGCTCTGGCCTTGGTTGTTTGCTCAGATTTGATGGGCAGGTGGATGGCGCTTGCTTCTGTAAGTGTGGTCCAGCCTCCTGGATCAATAGTGGGAAGTTTGCTGTTGCCTTTCATCGCTTCTGAGAGGAAACATTTATATATCAGTTTGAAACATTTTGCTCCTTTAATGATGCCTTTGGCAAATATCAACAGAGGCACCAATTTCCTTAGCAAAAAGATGGTATAGAAAGCGATGGGTCTGTTACTTAGGGCTTAAAAAAGCTCTGGGTCATTCCAGTTCAGTACAAACTAAACACATTCACAGATCTCCCTGCCAGCCTAGAGTCCACGTGTCTTTCTGTGGGCTTAGATGAAGGGAAAGGAGGAGGAGGGGGGCAGGGGCAGGGGGCAGGGGCAGGGGGAGGGGCAGGGGCAGGGGCAGGGGGAGGGGCAGGGGCAGGGGCAGGGGCAGGGGCCTCACAAGTCTATTAATTTCTAACCAAGGCAAAGATGTGATGATGTAAGAGCCCTAACCTACAGAACCAGGGCACAGAAATGGGCAGAAATGTGCCCCGTGGGAGCTAATCAATCTCCCCTGGGAAAACAGAAAATGAAAGGGCTGCCTAAGGGCGCCAGAGCACTGGGCTTGGAGTGAGGAAGACCCAGATTCCCTTGAGAATTGGGCACATTCTTAGTCTTACTCAGTCTTGGGACAGTTTTGACTAGCCTGGACTGGGCTCCCTGAAGGAGTCTGTCTTCTGAAGGGAAGGGCATCCTAGCAGGAAGAGGGACGGCCCTGCTCTCATCTGACTGTGTGTGGGCTCCAGGGACTCCTTTCATTACTGAGAAGAATCAGGGCAGGCAGCAAAACAGGGAGAAGCAGCCAGGCTGTGGCTTCCTCCCTGGAGACTCAGTGACCTTTTTCTCTTATTCCCTCCTCAGGTGAGTGGGTTTTCCCATAGGCTACCTTGGCCTGTGGATGCCCAGGATCAGCACTTTCTTCTATTCCCTCTGCCTGGCGGATCCCTCCCGGGCACCGCCAAGTCCAGTGGGGTCAGGTGTACAGTCCCGCTAAGTCAGAGATGGCAATTCCACCAGGCAGGATGAAGGGAGCCTGCGTGACCTCTTCTGAGTCTGGGTAAGAGCTCTGTCTGTGTCTTGGTTCAGTTCTGGGCAGGGGGTAGGAGGGAGAGGGGAAGCAAAGGCCTTCAGTAGGCTGGCTGCTGAGAATTCTGTAATGGTAGAGAATATCAGGCTTTGGGGTAGAGAAAGAGGAGGAGGAGGAAGGACGACAAGATGGGCAGAGTAAACAGCTCATGTCTCTATAGCATTGTAAGGTTTAGAAATCATTTTACATAGGGTCCCAGGCTGAGCTTCCAGTATGAGGAAATTTCAGGTGAAGTGGCTGGGGCACCCAGGGTGGGACGTCCAGTACCCTGGACAGCACATCAGATAGAGCTGAAGATGGAGAATGAAGAGTAACCCCCTAGAGGTTAAATGACCTGTCCTTGGTCACACAGTAGGAAGCTTAAGCGTAATTAGAATGTAAGCTTGATGAGGGCAGGAACTGATTGATTTTGTCTTTGCATCTAGCATGGTGCTTGGCACAGTAGGCTTGAATAAATGCTCATTAGTTGGTCAATTGATTTAAGTGTTAGTTAGAGATAGGATTCAAACACCCCTTGAAAGGTAGATTGAGAAGCAGTATGGTCCAGTGGGGAGCTGGACCTCGATTCAGGAAAACTGGAGTTCAAATCCTGCCCCAGACCCTTCCTATCGGTGTGATTCTGGGCAAGTCACTTAAGTTTGCTCGGCTTAAGTTTCTCATATGTGAAATGAGAGGGGAACAGGTAGAGCAGTGGCTGGAGCCTAGGACCTGGTTCTTCTCAGGAAGAGAATTTGAATCCTGGGTTTGAATCCTGCCTCAGCCCCTCCCTAGTGGTTACTTAGCCTTTCTCAAGTTTTCTCCTCTTCTCCCCAGTTGCACCAGAGCCACCACAGTCCAGGCCTTCATTGGCTTTTGTTGGGATTATTGCAACTGCTCCCCTGCCTGTAGGCTTTGCTTTCTCCATCTTCTACTCAACTGTCAAAACAATCATCTTAAAGTACAGACCTGGCCACCTCACTCCCCTGCTCATATCCTCAAAGGAGATGACCTTTGTAAAGCATTTGGCACACTGCATGGTAAACAGTAGGCTCTTAATAAATGCTTAAACTTCCCTGCTCAAGAAGCTTTAGTAACTCCTTATGGCCCCTAGGATAACATGCAGACTTTTCCATTGGGTACTGAAACTTCTTCAGTCTGTCTCTGAAATTAATAGTATGCTATATATTAATAACTAATTATTAATTTGTGGACCATCTTTTTCCTCCTTCTTTTGTTAAGACCCCACTCTTGGAATTTCCATTCACCACAGAGTGATTTTTCTGGACTTCATCATCGCCCCTCCCATGTGTTATGGCTATGCCCCCTCCTTCTCAAGCTGCTTCTGCTTGTCCTGACTTCTCGCTCTGGAACATCCCTCTCCCTTGGAGTTCCCTTCTCCCACTGGCAAATCTTTCCTGGAACCTCCATTTGGGGAGGGCCCTGGTCCGCCATTCTTCATTCTTCTTTTCTTCCAACTTTCCAGGCTTCCCCAATATTTGTGGGTACCTTCCCCCTTTTCCACTCTTTAAAAATATGTTGTCTTTCCCCATTAGAATATAACATCCTTGAAGGCAGGAACTGTCTTTCTTCTAGCCTGAATTTTATCATCAGCACTTAGCATACTGCCTAGCACATAGTTGGCACATAATAAATGCATGTTGACTTGTTGACTTTATTGCCCACAGACGGGAAAGAATTCATATAAGAAAATGTAATTCAAAGATGGCGAACATCTAGAAAGGGCAGTGGTGATTACAAGAACCCACCTGTCATCATTGAGAATGGGTCATGCCAGCTTAACCTCATGTCCTTTTCAGAAAGAATTATTAAATTAACTATGGAGAGAATGTTTCCATAGAACTTACTTGGATATTAGCAAAGCTTTTGGTAAAATATCTCCTAATGTTCTTGTGGAGAAGATGGACAGATACAGACAAAAAGATACTAGACTTGGAGTAAATCAGAAGTAGCTGGATGGCCGAACTCAAGGAACAGCTGTGGATGACTCCGTGTCAATGGGAAAGAGGTCTCCAGTGGAGTGCCCAAGGGTTCTCTGCTTTATCCTCTGCTGTTTAATATTCAGTGAATGACTTTGAGAAACATACAGATTGGATGTCTGTTCATCCAAAGTGCCAATGACACTGATCTGGGAAGACAAGCTAAGACACTATATGAAAGAGTCAAGATTCAAGGATCTTGACACACTTGAGCATTAGGGTGAATTGAATAAGATGAAATTCAATAGGAAGAAATGGAAAGTCTTATATGTGGGCACAAAACTCAATTCCATCAGTATCAGATAGGGGAGGCCTGGATAGAGACCAGTTGTTCAGAAAAAGGAGGTGTCAGCAGTGTGATGTGGTAGCCAAGTAAGCTAATGCCATCTTGGGCTGTGGTAAGCAGGGCTGTGGCTTTCAGATAAAGGGAGAGAATGGTCCCTTCTCCTCTGCCCTCATCAGCCCTCATCTGGACTATTTCGTTCAGTTCTGAGTACCATAGTTTAAGAAAGAAAGACATTGGTAAGTCAGAGAGTGCCCGGGCAAGGCAATCAGGATAGACCTTGAGTCTAGGGCATATGAGGATTGGCCAAACGGACTGAGCTTGGAGAACTACTACTGTAGAGAGCACCCCAACCTTCCCCATCCTCAGGCTCACAATCTAGAAGATCTGCTGAATTCTTCATTCTCTCACCATTCCCTCCACCCCAATCCAATATGGTGCCAATGTGTGTCGATTTCACCTTACAAACCTCTTTGATCAGTTTGGCCTCTGTAGCGTCTCTTGTCAATTTCCCCAGTGCAGGGTCTCCCCAATACACCCCCTCCTCTTCCCGAACATTGCTCCCTTCCTGATTCAGGCCCTAAGTCACTCATGTCTGCACTATTGTAATAGCTGCTATGGGGTCAGTCTCAAGCCTCTCCTTGAACTAGTCCACCTTCTATTCAGCCACTAAAGTGATTTTCCTAAAATACCAATCTGACCATGGTACTCCCCTACCTAATAAACTCCAGGAACTCCCTATTGGCAGTAGGAAGGAAATACAAAGTGCTCTACTTGGCATTCAAAGCCTTGTATAACCCAGCCCCCTGCAACCTTTCCAGGCTTCTTACACAAGGATTCTTTGGTCCAGTGACAATGACCTCCTGGCTGTCCCATGAAGACACCCACATCTCAGCTCTGGGTATTTCCTCTGGCTCTCCTCCATGCCTGGAACTCTCTCCCTCCTCCTCTCTGCCTCCTGACTTCCTTCAACTCCCAACTAAAATCTCTTCTTCCTTAGGAAGTTTTCCCCGATGCCTCTTACTTCTCTGCTGATGATTTCTTATTTATTCTGTACATAGTTTGTACAGAGTTGTTTATTTGTGGTCTCCTCTCCTAGATTGTGAGCTTCTTAAGCACATGGACTGTCTTTCCCCTTTCTTGGTATGCCAAGTGCTTCACTGCCTGAGACAAGTTGGCCATTTTTGAATATGTGAAGGCCTGTCATGCAGGGGGAGGAACTGACATTGTTCTGCTTGGCCCCAAAGGATAGAACAAGGAGCAGTGAGGGAAGGTACAAAGCAGTCCATGGTGGCTGGAGGTTAGTGGAAACTCCCTGAGAATTAGAATCATCCCCAGTTGAGTTGGACCTCTGGAAAGGTGGTGGGATCTCCCTCCTCAGAGAGCTGAAGGATGGGGATGGACCACCAATTGTCAATATGTGATAGTGGGGATTTCTTTCAAATGGTCAGTGAGGTCCCTTTCAACTCTCATGCTTTATGAATCTGTGAAATGATGATAATAATATCTGTGTTATCCACCACAAAGGACTGTCCTGAGGATAAAATGGAAAAAATATGGTGCCATATAAGCTGTCATTCATTATTTTTGTAGTGAATTTATATGGAATTTCCCTTCTAAGGAGATCTGAAGCCATGGAATAATGTGGCTAGAGTCTAGGGATCATTTCTGGCTGGAAGGAGAAGATACCTAGCTAAAAATAGAAAGCAAAGAAGGAAAGGAAGTCTCCAGAAAAGGTCAAACAGCCCATTAGCTGGTACAACAGACAGTATGTGCACTGCATCCTTTGGGACATGGGCACCATGGACAGCGCCTTTATGCAGATGGCAGACTGATTTATCCTTGTTTCTTCTTGGAAACGGAGTTTCTATTTTAGATGGATGAGCCCAGAATGATGTTTTCAAGGCACATCCCTTCTTCTGCCCTTTGCAGGAGAGGAAGCTGTGTGATGGCTTGTTGTGGGGCTCCCAGAAACACAGAGGGAGAAGATTCTCTTCTGTGATTGCCTTGATGCTGTCAGAGTGGGGATAATATTGATGATGCTCTCAGCTGCCATTTAAAGAATATGAAATGCTTTTGTGATCAATCCCATGAGTTAGTGGGGCATTAGGTTAGGTTGGGTAGGTTGCTGTCCTTTGTTCTTGAAGGGCACCAAAATGACATCACTATGCTAAAGTCAAGTTTCAGTGCAGCTGACTTTGGCTGATCAGACCAACAGAAACTCAGAATTCTCTATCAAATAGTCTGTGTGAACATTTGGGGTAGATCCTCTAAATTTGCACTTCCTGCATTTCCTTTGAGTTGTCTCAATTCTGCTTTGTTCATAGAGCATCTTCTCTGATGTGGGCACAGCATGCTGGGTGGTCCTATGCCATTGTCTCTCAGGTCACATAAACAATTCCAAAGTTCTTGAGAGAGACCTTGAGAGTGTCCTTGTATTGCTTCTTATGACTACCATGTGAATGCTTGCCCTGTGAGTTCTCCACAAAATAGTCTTTTTGGCGAGTGTACATTTTGCATTCAAACAATGTGGCCAGCCCACAGGACTTGCACTCCCTGAAGCAGAGTCTGAATGGTTGGCAGTTTAGTTCAAGTAAGGACCTCAGTGTCTGGTACCTCATCCTGACAGGTGATCTTCAGATTCTTCCCAAGACAATTCAAATGGAAGAGGTTCAATTTCTTGGCATGGCACTGGTAGACCATCCAGGTTTCACAGACATACAACAATGAGGTCAGCACAGTGACTCTGTAGACCTTTAGTTTGGTAGTCAGTCTAATACCTTTTCTTTCCCATGATTTCCTTTGGAGCCTCCCAAACACTAAGCTAGCTCTCTGTCAATGTATACATCCCTGGAAAGTACACTGCCAAGTTAAGTGAACTTACCCACAGCGTTCAGAACTCCTCCATTTGCTGTAACTGGTGGTTCCATGTATGGATGGCTTAGCAAACATGGCTGAAAACATCAGACTAAGAAGCATGGGAGCAAGCACACAGCCTTGTTTCACTCCACTGGTGACTGGGAAGATGGGAGAGCCCTGTCCATTATCTAGAGCTTGGGCGAGCATGCCATTGTATTAGTGCATAGGAGACACAGAGACATCCCACCTTTAGCACATATTCCTGGACAAAGCACTTTTCCTCTACAGGCCTCAGTTTTTCCATCTGTACAATGAGTAAGTTTGACTTGTTCAGTAGTTTTAAAGTAAAATTGTACATTTGTCCGAGAGGCAACCTAGAGCAGGAAGGCCTGGAATCTCCTCAGATCCTGATATTAGCAATGAGACCTTGGGCAAGTCATTTCTCTTTTGAGCCTGAGTTTTTCTTATTTGTAAAATTAGAATAATGATTCTCTACCTACCTACCTCATGTGAATGTTGTTAGGCTTGGTAGCAAGACCCTGAGAGGTTCCAGTGAGATCTAAGGAAGCCAGCGACAAGAGGGTCAGATGCAGGTTTGAAAGGTGTGTCCATGGGCAAGTCTCTTAATGACTGGGAGCTGCAACTTCTTCATCTGCAAAATGGGGATTGTATAGTACCTGCCTCATGGGGTTACCGTGGGGCTCAAATGGGATGATCTAAAGAGCTTTGTAACTCTTACCTATGATTATGATTGCGGTTGTCATTAGATTTGGGAGGGACAGAATGTGGTGAGAAGATGAGGATTTACAAAGGCAGGGGGAGCAGGTAAGGGGTGAATAATTTCTATTTCTGTGGTTTAGTTCCTTCATCTGTTTGAGAGAGTAAGGATCAATGATCTCAAAGACGGCTTCCAGCTCCTATGCTACAGTTTGATGAGTAGGTGAAATAAAGGCTGTATACCAGTGCATGTTTACAGAGGGTGTCTCAAGCTGGAATGATCCCTAGGGAAGGACAACATGGCTCCTTCCTAACAAATAGTCTAGGTGGGAAGGCAAGACTCTTGCCCATGACATGATAACAGAACCATTAAGCATTGACTGGTACATATGCAGAGGATTATGGGAACTCAGAAAGGTGACTAGGGATCCCTGGGCCAAACCCATCAAGATATATTTATTAAGCACACCTACTATGTACCAAGCACTGTACTAGGTGCTAGAGGTGCAAGTTCAGAAGTTAGGCAAACCTTCCATTCTGTCAGCCAAGCCCAGATGAATACTCATATAAGAGCTATAACATATATACAGAGCAATGATTTTGTTATATATATGGGAGCATTTGGTGGAGGAAGATACTGACAACTTGGGGGGAATCATGGAAGTAATGGACGGATTTATAGAGTGGGTGAAACTTGAGTTGGCCAGGGCTTAGGAATGCACAGAGAGTGACAGTAAAGGCAACTCTTGGCCCCTGGGAGAGGATAGAAGTGACAACTTGGTTTGTTTAATTTCAGTTTTACGGGTTGGATGATATAGCTCTGGTTCTAATGTTCTATGTTCTAAATGCAGCCCAGACACCTTATTTTCTAAGGTGCTTTTAAACCCTGATATCTCTGTTCTGTGCACTAAAGGCTGTCCAAGCTCTGGTGTTCTAGGTTCTGTGTTGTCCATTCTAGACTACCCATAACTCTCTTTTCAAAGTCCCTTCCAGTTCTAACATTCTGCATTCTCTGTTCCAGCTTCTTTTAAACTCTGATCATTTGTGAGACCATAACTCAGTGACAGATTTGAGTTATACTTTATGAGCATGGAAACCTTTCTGGATTTGTCTCTGGAGGAGTGAATGTCCTAAGTCCATTATTCTAGATTTTGTAGATATGTGTGTGTGTGCGGGGGGCGGGGGGGGGGGAGGATTCCTCTCTTATCTACAGCTAATCTTTCTTTCCCATTAGAAATGAGCTTCATGACACAATTCCT
Organism: Pseudocheirus occidentalis; assembly: GCA_028646575.1. Lineage (NCBI taxonomy): Eukaryota > Metazoa > Chordata > Mammalia > Diprotodontia > Pseudocheiridae > Pseudocheirus > Pseudocheirus occidentalis. The sequence continues at coordinate 322,001,200 of CM053595.1, forward strand.
TCCCTAGTGGCCATCCTTCCAATGGTCCAAACTTGTCATTTTCACTGGCTTGGTCACAGCACTTCCAGAACCTTTGTTTTCATAAAAGACACCAGGAAAGGATTTCTTATGTTGTGGAGTTCTTATGTCCAACATATAATTTTTAAAGTCTTTGCCTAAAACTGTGGTACTTTTTGTAGATTTTGGAGATTAAAATAATTAAAATCATTATCCCTAACAATAGGAAAGTAGGTTTGGACAGAAGTAATATCCTGGTCTTTTTTTCTGAAAGGAAGTTTGGGTTTGGGTAGGGGGGGAGGGCAGGGTTACCACCTCGGGTTCCTGTGTTCTCAAACATTGTCCTATGGCTTAATACCAAGGCTGGTTTTAATTTCCTCCTAGCAGACAGGAGCGCTTGTGTTTGTGGTTTCATTTCCTGCTGGGTTTTTGATTTATCACCTCATTCTGGGGAGGGTTAAAAGTATTTTGTCAGGGCTTTAATGGGATGGAGCCATCTCACCTTGCCCCTGTTCTCCTTTCAGATGCTATGCACTCTCCCTTGTCAGTCTCACAAGTCAGCAGTCAGCCTGCAGCATTCGCCATGGTTTTTGGTGAGTTTTTCCACAGCCCTGGACAAGACGAGGAACTGGTAAACCTGAATGTTGGGGGCTTCAGGCAGTCTGTTGGCCAGAGCACCCTCTTACGCTTTCCTCACACCAGACTGGGGCGCTTACTCACCTGCCACTCAGAGGAGGCCATCCTGGAGCTCTGTGATGACTACAGTGTGGCTGAGAAGGAGTATTACTTTGACCGGAACCCCTCCTTGTTTCGTTATGTCTTGAATTTTTACTATACAGGCAAGCTTCACGTCATGGAGGAGCTCTGCGTCTTCTCCTTCTGCCAGGAGATTGAGTACTGGGGCATCAATGAGCTCTTCATTGACTCCTGCTGCAGTAACCGCTACCAAGAGCGAAAAGATGATAATCCCAGTAAGGATTGGGACCAGAAGAGCAATGATGTGAGTACAGACTCTTCCTTTGAAGAGTCATCCATCTTTGAGAAGGAGCTGGAGAAGTTTGACACGATGCGCTTTGGCAGCCTCAGGAAGAAGATCTGGATCAGGATGGAAAACCCTGCATCATGTTTGTCAGCCAAGCTCATCGCCATCTCTTCCTTGAGTGTTGTGCTGGCTTCCATTGTGGCTATGTGTGTCCATAGTATGGCCGAGTTCCAGAAAACAGAGGATGGGGTAGAAAACCCCATTTTGGAAGCAGTGGAAATCACCTGCATCGTCTGGTTCACTGGTGAGTTAGTGATAAGGTTGGTAGCCACCCCTTGCCAAAAGAAGTTCTGGAAGAGCCCACTAAACCTCATTGACTTTGTCTCCATCATCCCCTTCTATGCCACCTTGGCTGTGGACACCAAAGACGAGGACAGCGAAGATATTGAGAATGTGGGGAAGGTGGTTCAGATCCTGAGGCTCATGAGAATATTCCGCATCCTGAAGCTGGCCCGGCACTCACTTGGGCTCCGCTCCCTTGGTGCCACATTGAGGCACAGCTATCATGAGGTCGGGCTGCTCCTCCTTTTTCTGTCAGTGGGAATCTCCATCTTTTCTGTGCTTGTCTACTCTGTGGAAAAGGATGATCCCCAGTCAGGGCTCACTAGCATCCCAATCTGCTGGTGGTGGGCCACCATCAGCATGACCACCGTGGGCTACGGAGACACCCATCCTGTCACGCTGCCAGGGAAGCTCCTTGGGAGCACTTGCATCATCTGCGGGATCCTGGTGGTAGCCCTTCCCATCACAATTATTTTCAACAAGTTTTCCAAGTATTATCAGAAACAGAAGGATGTTGATGCGGACCATGGCAGTGATGAGCCACCCGAGGGATGCAATGAGCTACCCTACTTCAACATTAGAGATATTTATGCTAAGCGTGTACATTCCTTTATTTCTAGCCTTTCTTCTGCAGGGATTGTAGTGAGTGAGCAGGACTCCACAGATGCATCTAGTATTGATGAGGCTGAGGACATTTCTGACACTGTGTCCTTAGAGAATGACACGGTAAAGTGATGCATTCTGGAACTATCAGCTGCATATGGAAGATTCAGGAAGCTTGGTTTGAGTTATGGCTCTGCCACTTGCTACCTGTGTGACCTTGGGCAAGTCACTTGCTCTATGTGAGCCTCAGTTTCCCTCTTTATCAGAGTGGGAGAGTTAGGGTCAGTCTCTGAGATCACTTCCAGCTTTGACATCCTGGGACCTCTGGGACGCTGGTGAGTGGCTTGCATGTTGGTTGTGTTGGGTTTGGCTACCATTCTTCCAACATTTACCCACTCTGACCTTCTAGCCTTTGGCACATTGGTTCAGATCACTAATTCTCAGGGTGAACCTTTCGGCCATGGTTAGACAATCATTGCTCAGAATTCATAGCTCAGGCTTTATTTTTTTCTCAAGGAGGCTGAAGAAGATGCCTGATTCAGCAATTTATTTTTTACATAGCGTACATGATGCAGTTTGAGACAAAAGAGGAAGCGGTTCTAAATGCCATGTTGATACCCGCAACCAGCATGCAGGGTATGGCCTTCTTTACGGACTTGGAACTGACCACAGTCCTGATGGTGGAAAACTGCTGGTGTGTGGCACAGGATGCAGGCAATGAAAGATTCTACATGCATGTAAAAGCCATGAAGTCAGAACAGTGCATGTGCATTCAAGTTCACACGCTAAACATGGAGATTAGGACCCTAATAAATGTCCTACATCAGTGCACAGATTCTCCTGGTGTCTTGTATTCTTATACTGAGCAAGCAAAATCTGGTGTTTGCCAACCTTCTTACTAACATCCAAATGCTTTAATAGGAAAGAAAGCAAAAGGCATTTGTTTTAAATAATTCCTTTTTTAAAAGAAATGATTTTTGCATTTCTTTCTCTTTTCTTTCCTTCCTTCCTTCCTTCCTTCCTTCCTTCCTTCCTTCCTTCCTTCCTTCCTTCCTTCCTTCCTTCCTTCCTTCCTTCCTTCCTCTTTGCTTTATTTATAGAAAAGAGAATGTCATAGAGAGGGTGGGGGAATGGTCTAATTCATTTCTGGTGTTCCATAGACAATGTCATGTGTGGCTAGATGGTATCCAAGGTAGAAATGGCCTTGCTTGGGCACTCTGCCAGAGGAGATTCAGTTGGGGAAACTGGGAATACTCAGCCTGGTTGTGGGGGGTGGGGGTGGGAATAGCATAACTCTCTTCAAACATCTGCAAAATTCTCATGAAGAAAGGGGGCCTGGCCTTTCTCTGCTGGGTTTCTGAGGGCAGAATGGGGAGCAGTGGGAGACAATTCCACATGGGTCGCTTTTAATTCAATTTAAGGAAGAGTTCCTTAATCCTTGGAGCTGTCCAGCCCTTCCTCAGGAGGGGAGAGTTCCTTGTTCTTGGAAGTCATTAATAGAGTCTGCATGATCATTTGGTAGAGCAGGGATTGTTTTTTTTTTCTTATAAGTTATTGGCTGGACTTGGATTGGGTAACCCCTAAGGGTCTGTTCACTGTGATATTTGTCATCGGCACTCTCCTTGAGAAGTCAACCATGCAGAAAGTACACAATTTTCTTTGGCACCACTGACTTCCTCCTTGGAAGCTTCATTATTGTGTGGGAGCAATCCTGGGCACCCCAATGCTTCCCCAGCGCAAGTCTTAAGAAGGGAAGAGGGTCCTGCATCTGGGCAGGGAGTAGATTATGTGTTCATTGTGTGTTCATTGTGTAAGACCTTGCTATCTGAGCTTGAAGGTGCATTCTCAGAACTGGACTGGCTGCAGATTGCCGAGTTACTCTTAAAAACATTATTGATTCACTTTCTTTTTATGCCTTCACATTCAAGTATATCTTTCCCTTGTCTACCCAGTGAGACATTCATTGTAACAAAGAATAAGAAAGAAAGAGGGGGAAGTAAGTTCAGTCAAACTAACCAACATTCCCTATTTTAGACAGTGTATGCAATCTTCCACAGCCATAACACCCCACCTCACCCAGAAGGAGGGAGATGCAGCTTTTCTTCTTTTCAATGGGGTTAGGCTTGATCATTGAAGCGGCTCTGTTTGTTTTGCTGTTTTGTTTTGATACTTTGTGTGTGTATTATCACAAGAAAACCCACTATGACAGTATAGAGGGGTGGGGATCTGCCTGCTGAAACTGAGGGAAGGAATCTCAGCTCCTGGGATTGGCATAGCTGTGCATTAAAGTCCCTTTGGCTAAGGGTTCCCTTTAAGAGATGTACTGTGGTGCTGGAGCCAGACCCACCAGAGCCTCTGATTCTTTCCTTCTCGGCACTTGTGGTTGGGCAAATGAAAACATGGTTTCAATTTGATTTGACAAACTTTATTAATATAGAGTCTGCTAGTGAGTGCAAGATCTGTGGAAGATCTGAGCGAAATCTTCCCTTTTCTCAAGACACTCACAGTCTGCTGGATGCCATATTAATTTTTGTGCATTCAGAAGCAAGCATCCCCAAAATGACTCTTAGAACTTTCTTGTGTTTGTGGTGCATGGGGTTGACTTGGCCCCATCAGCTTTTGGGAACCCTAATGGAGGCTCCATGGGGAGCTGCTGGTTCATTTTCTGCCTTGATATTAAAGGAAGGGTCTTTCCTTTGGCCACTAGAAAGGGATGCATTTGTAGAGAGTGCACCACAGATAGGAGCTTTGCATTAGTTAACTAATATGGCATTTACTTTGCATCCTGCCTATTTTTGTGACCAGGCACTGCAGCCCAGTGGATAAGAAGCTGGCCTTGGACTCAGGCCCACCTGGGTTCCAGTGCCATTTCTGTCACATAGGGGCTGTGTGATCCTGGCTAAGAACCTTTGTCTCTCAATGTACCCGCCAACTCCCCAAGACTGTAAAAGCTGTATAGGACTTGGGAATCAGAGCTGATGCCAATGGAGTCATGAGCCCAGATCCACCCACTCCTGCCTCCTCTTTGGGAAAGATGGAGAGTCTCTCTGCAGATTAAAAATAAGGAATGACGGGATGCTTGAGGAGAATGATCACAACAGCACTTGCAAAGATGATCCAGGAGTTTTCTCACACAGCCCTCTGGGGTGGAGCCTGTAAGTATGGTTATTTCTGGAAGAGGAACTGGGCATAGAGAAGGTGAGCTCAGGGAGGATGCACAGCCAGTCTAAGGCAGAGGGCTTGCACCACGATGGTACCACTCTTGGGCAGGGTTGGCTATCTAAGGCAAAGGAGTGCTCCCTCCTACATGGCCCTCGCCCTTGGAATGTGGGCAGAGCTCCTCTTTCTGAGCTTTTCCCTTCAGCCCTGCTTATGGGTGTGACCTTCCTTTGGTCTATGCTGCCATTCTGCACCAGCTCTCAGAGGACTAAGGCATGGTGGGGGTGGAGGGGAGTGGGCTTGCCTCTGCTAGGGTCATGCTGGTCTAACCTTCTGCCACTTGAATCTACCTACTCATGATTCTTGCATGTCTGGAGTAATGGTCCTAAGTCACATCATTTTAATCCTTCTATGTTATTGTGCAGTGGATAGAAAGTTGAATTTAGAATCAGGAAAACCCAAGTTTGAATGCCTCACACACTTATTAGCTGTGTGACCCTGGTCAAGTCACTTGTCATTTCACAGACTCAGTTTATTTGTCTCTAAAATGGGGGCCTTGGAGGCACTGAGGCCATTTCATCATTATTTTTATTGTCCAGTTGTGTCCTCCTCTTTGTGACCCTATTTGGGGTTTTCTTGACATAGACACAGGAGGGATTTGCCATTTTCTTCTTTAGTTCATTTTATAGGTGGGCAAACTGAGGCAAACAGAGTGAAGTGACTTGCCCAGGGTCATACAACCAGTGTGTCTGAGGTCAGATTTGAACTCAGGTCTTCCTGACTCCAGGCCCATTGTTCTGTTCACTCTGGCGCCCCCAGCTGCCCCAGCTCATCATACAGCAACGAAAATCCCCTCCAGAACTTGTCCTTGGTGGCCGTCTGGTCACTGCCTGGTGAGGCCGCTGGAGGCAGGAACTCCCTGCCTCTGAGAAGCCTTTAGCCAACTTTGATTGGCAGGGGGCGGGGTTCCTTACACCAAACTAAGAGCTGCTCGTATGGAAGGTTTACTCCATGCTCTTGGCCTGGGACATGAAGGAAGAAGTCTCAACTCTTTTCCATATGACTGCCAGGAGGCACTGTAGTGCCCAGAGAGTCAGGACTGAAGTTAGGAAGACTCACCTTCCCAACTTCATGTCTGGCCTCAGACACTTACTGACTGTGAGACCCTGGGCAAGTCACTTCAGTTTCCTCATATCTAAAATGATTTGGAGATGGAAATGTCAAACCAGTCCAGTATCTTTGCTGAGAAAACCCCAAATGGGGTCATGGGGTCATTCAGACATGACTGAAAAACAGCTGAACAACAGATCTCTTTGGGCAGTCAACCAGTCAGTCAAGAAGCGCTCATGGAGGCCTGCTATATTCCGGGCACTGAGAATAGAAACACCACACCTCTCCTGCCCTCCAGGAGCTTACACTCTAACGAGAAAGGACAGCTCAGGGCAGGCACCTGAACAGGGGTGGGGTGGCCTGGAGAGGCTGAGGCCAGCCTGGACACCCTCCTTCATCGAAGGCTCTTGGAGCAGCCATGTAGTCATAAAGAGAAGCCAGGGAGTGGTGGGAGCACTTTCTGTGTGGGGACTTCAGGGGCAGAGAGGGGCTTCAGGATGAAGAGCTGGGCCATGAGGGAGGAGAGGAATGGGACCTGATTGTCCTGGGCACCTTCCCTATCTCTTATCTCTAGGCTGTTCCTAATTCTTTCAAATGATCTTTGTATGTGTGATCAAAGGGCCCCACTCCCTCCCCCTAAGCAAAGAAGGGGCAAGTGAGAAACATCTTGAACACTTATTTCTACCATAATAAGTTGGTTCTATAATATTTTGATACCATAATTTTGTAGACAACCTCATGAGGAAGGGAAGAAAGGTAAAATAAGCCCCATTTTACAGATGGCTAAGCTGAGGCTCAGAATCCACACATCATGAGGTATTTTTTTTTATGAAAGGCATGAGGTGAGGCGCTGGGGACCCAATGGAAAAAAAAACAGCTTCTGCCCTCAAGGAACTTACATTCTATTAGGCGAAACACTATATATAGACAAGTCACCACAGAGATACACAAAGTCATTTTTTGGTGGCATTGGTGCATTTGGGATTGGGTGAGGGAAGGGAGACCAAGTTTCCACAGGTAGTAACTGCCAAAGCATGACTCGAACTCGGTTCTCCTGTCCTCAAACCCACTTCTTTTTCTACCGCGCCAAGAGTGCACTCAATTTGACAGAGACCACTCTCTAAAAAGGGGCCGTGTGAAAAGCTGGTCTCCTGCCAAGGCCGCGTATCTGGAGCCTCTAAAGAGCTTTGCTCCCAATAGTGATTCTCTATTGAGTGTGTGCCCGCTGCTGTAGCCCCAGATTCTCCCAAAGACCATCTGCTCGGGTCTGCAGGGGCTGGGTGGGTCCCTGTGTGTCTGTGGCCGAGCTCCCCACTTACGTGATCTCATTTGAGTCTCATCCCAGGTCAGGCATTCCAATAATAGAAGTAATTAATAATGAGGCCGGCTAGCTGTTATGTGGCCACACATCGTCAGCACGATGCATTTATTTTCTCATTCAATCCCTACAACAATCCTGGGAGGTAGCTGCTACTATTACCCCCATTTTAGAGTTGGGAGGACTAAGTGATTTGCCTGAGGTGTCTGAGGCTGGATTTGAATTCAAGGCTTTCTGATTCCAGTGCCATCACTCTAAATGCTGCCTAGAGTATGGTGGGCAGAAGTGGAGACAACAGGAATGGTAAGAAGACCCTGAAAGCAGTGGATCAACAGGTCCTTTCCAGGAATGCCAATATCAGTTGAATTATTGGACTCAAGGAGGAGAGGGGGAAGGGTGGAGGCTGTGGCTGGGGAAGGCTGGGCTGGGGAAGGCTGGGCTGGGGAAGGCTGGGCTGGGAAGGCTGGGCTGGGGTCATGGCTCAAGATGGTGGATTCCTCAGTCAGAAGCTCAGGTTCCCAGAGGTTCCCTGACTGGGAACTAGAGGATGATGATGCGAATGTATTCTTATCTCCATTTCACAGATGAGGAGACTGAGGCTTGGAAATATGAAGTGACTGTCTGAGGTCACACAGTGAGTGCCAAAGGCAGGGTTTGAACCCAGGTTTCTGCTGACTCATTACTGACACATTACTGCCCCTCCAGAAGTCATATCTCCAAGGTCATGAGGTTTCATGAGGGAAAGTTCTCCCCCCAAAACACTGATCCTTGCTCAGTAGATGATGGTGACCTGGAGGAAAGTGTCATTAGAGACACAAAGTTCTGCTGATAATCCCTAACCTTGCATGGTCCCATTCTGTGGGCATTGAATGCCATTCTAATGACTCCTGGGTTGATGATCCATCTGGTGCAGAAGAGGAAGCTTCACAGTCTGTCCTTTGAGAAGGCTCTGGGGGCAGGTGGAGTGAAGGGAGTCAGTAACAAGGTGAGGACTGGCCTTCTCAGCACTGGCAAAGCCTTAAGAGCAACCACCTACATTCCTTTCCACTTATTGCCTTTTCTCAGGTGATCCATTCCTGCCTGCTGCTCTCCCCATTTTCTTAGGAAACTCTAAAAGTGACTCTGGGATATACAGGGGAAAAGGACCAATCTCACAAAAATGTCTTCCCATGGTGGGCCCTGACCTCCACTACTGACCCTCTGGGCCATCCTGGCCCAGTTATTCCTTGTCCCTTAAACATGTTGTTCCTCCACACCTTTTCTCATCACTCTCCCTCCTGACTAGCATGCCCTTCCCCTCTGCTCTGCTTGCTTAAATTGTGACCACTTACTCATACTTCAAAAAGAAAATCAACCTGGGATTTTGTCTGCTCCAGTCTTTCCCCATCCCCCATGTCTAGAGGTGGTCTTCCTGAGTTTCTGAGCCTAAAGACTCTGTCCTTTAAAAGCTGACCTCATCACGTGACTCTCCTCCAAACCCTTTTGCCTGGTCAAACCTCCGACATTGCATCCTGCTGACCCAGCCTCAGAGACCTCAAGAGGCACTTGGCCATAGACATCACTGTAGGCCATGTCATATGTCCCAGGGTTCACTTAAGGGTCTCCAAATGAAACTGGCCCAGGGCTAAGCTGAAGTGAGATGGAGGCTGTCCATCCTAAGGCTGGTGCTCCTCAGCCTCCTATGAGGTCTTGCTGGGCTGCGCTGGGCTTACCCCTCATCACACTGAATACCAGAGTGACAGGAATGTGCTGCTGCATACGAAAAAGGAAAAGAAAGCTCATTGGCATGCACGAAGACCACCCCTCATTTGCCTCTGTGTGTGTGCACGTTGGAGGAGCCACTGATGGCTTTATCAATGGTGTCAGCAAATCACCAGAGCCCAGAAATCACTCCCCAGTTGAGAAATCCTCTAGCCTGTGATGACAGTCACTTTGGGTCAGATCCCCTGAGGCAGCCTGTGATTATCACTGGGTATGGAGGTGTGGGAGACATGGGAGACCTAAGAAACCAAGATTCTAGGGCTTTTTTCTGCTCTTCCTTCCTCTCCAGTGGGGGTTTTATGCTGTTCTTCGTGCCCCAGCCTAGTTGAATGGACACAACTAGGCTTATCTGCCCAAGGCACAGATTCCTATCTCCCATCTGGTCCAGAACCCCAACCCATATAGAGTTAATTTTGAGGACCCCTAAAAATGTCATCTCTTCTGTTTGTCTTACTCCCATTCAGAATTTCCTTTAGGAATCTCAGAATACACACATGCATGCGTGCATACATACCCATAGCTGTGTTTATATGTACACACATGCATATGTTTATTAATGTTGACTCTTTTTGCACTTCTAGCACTTAGGACAGTGCTTGACATGTAGTAGGTACTTTATGTATGTATTGCTATATGCTTATACCTGCATATATGCAAGTATATACATACACACATATATACACATGTTTGCACACACGTGTGCATCTATATCATGGGCTAGGTCTTCACAGATAATGATATTCAACTCCCATGTCAGCATTAATAGGAGCAATGAATAACAGGTGTGGGGCAGCCCTTCTTTTTCATATCCCCTCCTTTACTCCTGCAATGCAAAACCCTAAAGATTAAATATCAGATCTTCTGGTTGCCTCTTAACGTCTCTCCCAACCTGGTCCCTTCCTGCCTTTCTATTCTCCTTCCACCTTACTCCTCTCTGCACACTCTGTAATGCAGCCACCCCAGCCTCCTTGCTGTTTCTTAGACACAGCAGATGCTCCACCTCCATCTCTCACTTCTGGACTTTTTCAGTAGTTGAGCTACTTCCTCATGTTTGGAGTTCTCTCCCCACTTCTTATAGTTTTGGGAGTTGTTACAAAGTGAATCCTCAGTTCTCGAGGGGAGAGCTGGTTGCTTGCTCAGCAATGGTGCCTTTGGGTGTAGCCAAAAACCTGCCACTTCACATGCCCAGTTTATGCCTCCCTCGGCTCTGTGTCTTGAGACTGGTTTCTTCCCACAGGCTTTGAGTCCTCCTCTTCCTCCTGGATACCTGGGGCTTCCTATCTTCAGTCCTCTTTTCCTTATCCCTCTGCAGTGAGTACAGCTAGAGCTGGGAGACACCAGCACCCCAGGGAGTCTCCTTTAACAGCCAGGCTTGCTGATAACTTTCTGACAAGGTTGGGAAATCTATTGTTACTCTGCCAAGCAAAGAGTTATTCTCAAGAAAAAAACAATGAAAAATTCCCAACTGTTATATCGTGAATGTGTGACCTGGAATTGCTGACAATAGGGTTTACAGGACATAAATGTTATGGCAAGTGAGTGTTCTAGGCTCCCTCCCTTCCTGGACAGAGTCTCTATCCATGAAAGGTTGAGGTTCTGAGAGCTGCAGCCTGGGCTTTGATGACTACCTAGCAACCATCCACATGTCAGTCCATCCGTCCGTCCGTCCATCCATCCATCCATCCATCCATCCATCAATCCAACATTACAAAAGCACAGAGTTTCAGACTTGGAAGGGACCCTGATGACCATGTATAAATAGAATCACCATCATAACATACTGGAAGAGAAGTTGATCAGAGTCTGTTTGAAGTCCTCCATGGAGGGGGTCCCCTCCTCACTCCTTGAGGCAGCCCTCTTCTGCTTTGGAATGCCTCTCATTGTGAGGAAGTGCTTGTCTTTGGACTGCCACAGTTTTGGAGAGCCTTGGGATGTAAACTTGGAGCTGGAAGGGACCTTAAAGGTCATCAGGTTCAACTGCCTCATTTTACAAATGGGGAAATTGAGTCACAAAGAAATTAAGTGGCTTGCCTAGAGCACTACAGCTAATAAGCAGCTGAGGCTAGATCTGAATCTGGGTCTTCCTGACTCTGGGCACAGCAGTCAACACACTGTCCCATACTACCTCCCATTTCTACACAGCTTTGCTGTTTATTCATCAAACAGCCAATCAGCATATATCACACACCTTCTATGTGCCAAACCCTGGGGATACAAATGCTATCATTTTTGAGGTAAAGTGAGTTGCTAAGAAGCTAAGCAGACTAGTGGTCACATAGCTAGCAAATACACCAGAAGGCCAGCTGTTGTGAGGGCTTGCTTACTTAGTATACCTTCTCTTGGATCCTGTTGAATAGGCTCTTAGAGCCTTACAGAGGCTGATACAGAGTGAAGAAGCATGTCTAATGGGGATAAGGCTATCCAAGATGCCTCATAGGAGGAGGGAGCATTTACCATGGGCCTTGAAGGATGAATTGAACTCCATCTTGGGATCGAATAACCAGCCTAGCTCAGGGTCTTCCAAGGCAGAGTAGATTGGCTGTTGTCAGTATTCCAGGGCATCCAGATTTGATGCTGCCAAGCACCCAGGTAAGCTCTGGGTGGGGGCCCAAGGACTGCACTGTGATTTTTGCCACAGAAAGCCTGCTCCTGCCCCCTGCCTTCCTCTCCCCTGGAACTTCAGGTGTTTATATCCAGTGGCAGAATGAATGCTGGGAAGGCAGAAGCTGTCAGGATGCTGGTGCCTCCCAGCCCTTGGCTCCATGCCTGACTTATGGGACATACTTAATAAATGCTTGTTGACTGGCTGACCAATTGAGCTGGGAACTTTCCCTTGTGGCTCATTTTCAAGGGCACAGTTAAGTCCTGATCTACAAAAGTCTCCCCAGAGCTGCTTGGGAAGCAGCAGCTGCTGCTCTGACCAGCCCCAGTGAGAACTTGCGTTTACCCAGTGCTTTATGGTGATAACAGGTTTATGGTTCTCCACAAAATGTTTTAAGAGCCTCCATGTGCAAGATGAGACAGTGTGGGCGAGACTGAGCTGAGTAGGATGTGCACCCAGCTCTGGTCAAGGATGAATTAGGAAGGAGGAAACCTATGTATCAGCATTCCAGGGGAGTCTGGGATGGATGTGACTAGCCTCTGGCTAGATGTGACCCTGAACATGTCACTTAACTTCTGGTGTTCCAGGCTGGACTCCAAGATATGGAGATGCTAAGAAGGTAATGCATCATTGGAGAGAGTCTCCTCATCTGGGAGTTCCCTATGTTAATAAAATCCTAGATTCAATGCCTATCCCCTAATTCTTGGGTGATATCTTTCAGCACTTCAAGGATTTGTGACTTCATCTCCAATTTCTCACTGACCATTGGATGTTTCTGCATCTTTATTCAGTTGTAATATGTTGCTCCTGGATAATGCCAGCCATTTTCCTCCTTTCCCTTTGGGTAATTGTAAAGCCAATCAGCAGTAGATTCCTGAGAGAATGCTACTGTGAGCAGTCCTTAAGATTCAGATTACACAGTATTGGTGAACACTCTGTTTATTCTGTTACAAAACAAGATTCAGTACAATGTTCACAGTTTCAACAATTCACAATATTATATACAATCTTTAGAACAAGGAAAGTCTCTATATTATATCTTATTACAGGAAGGAACAAGGAACAAGAGAAGAATCACCTGGTTTCCCTAAGGGAGAAACCAGCTTCACACTTTTAGATTCAATCAATCAATTAACGAAAGGAATGACCTAGTTTCCCTAAGAGGGAGTTGATTCAATCAACAATTAACAATATACTGATCTTCCACTCATGGGGAAACCATTAACTTTAGTCTCCAAATAAAGTTCTTAGACAACCACACAAACCTTCTACCCCTTGATTTCCAACAAACCTCAGTTTAGTCCAAGGGGAGGCCTTTTCTTCATTTTGACTCTGGGTAGTCTCTCTGACTCCCTGGATCCTCTTCCCTGGTACCAGCTCCCTCCTGAGTCTGTCGAACAATCACCTAGATTCAGGAGCTGAAAGCTGGTAGATTCTTGTCCAGTCCTCAGGGATGAACAGCTCCCAGGTCCTTGTCCTCTGTAAACATCAATTTCGTCCAAGGGGAAGCCTTTTCTTCATTTTGACTCTGGGTGGTCTCTCTGATTCCCTGGATCCTCTTCCCTGGTCACAGCTCCCTCCTGAATCTGCCAGACAATCATCTAGATTCAGGAGCTGAAAGCCGCCAGGCTCTCATCCAGTACTCAGAGGTGAACAGTTCCCAAGTCCTTGTCCAGTCCTCAAGGCAATCCCCTGCACACACTGAAGTTCACCGGGTTCAGCACACCTCAAACCCTTCAGGACTTCTCTTGTCTGGAACTCAAGGATCATCCAGGCCACCAGCAAACAAAGTCCCATCCTGTTCATGTCTTCAGTCAGCTTTCAGATACT
>CM053595.1:322015403-322032327 GCA_028646575.1 Pseudocheirus occidentalis
CGCTGCTGCAGAAACGCCTTTGGCAAGAGGGGGTGTCTTCTGAAGTCCACCAGTCCTCCTTTGGTTAATGATGGAGCCGGAGGTGGGGTGGGGAAGGGTAGCAGCACCCAGGACTCCCCCAGAGCCCCGCCCCTGCCTCCCTCCCCCCATTTATTCTTTCTCTGAGGTTTTTAGATGGAATTCCCGCCCTCACTTGAATTCCTGTTTCATTCTGAGCTAGCTCCAACCAGATATGTTCAAACCAGTAATAAGGCCCCTCAGTCAGTACGAAAACACGTTTCCTAGGTCGGCTTTTTCACACTCAGTCTAAAGCCTGTGCTAGATCGGCTGATCGTATGGGCCTCTCACCTGCTTACCATAAAAGGGGTGGTTTGTTAATCATTTATGTAGAAGCAGCTGAGGGATTTCAGCAACTTGTTCAATTGTTCTTTCCCAAATGAAGTACAACATAGAAACAAAGAGATTCAAAGTAACATGAGGGAGGGCAGAGGCACCAGCAACGGGAGAATGAGGGAAGATCTCCTCCAGGAGCAGAGATTGGAAAGAGACCAGGGACTCTTTGAAGAGGAAAGTGAGGAAGGAGTGCACTCCAGGCAGGGGGCACAGCCTAGGTAAAGGCTCAGGGATGGGAGATGAAGGTCATGTTCAGGAAATAGCAAGTGATCCACTTTGGCAGAAGTGTATTTAAAGGGGAACGATAATCTTGGAAATGCAAGCTGATGTGAGATTGGGAAGGGCTTCAAAAGCCAGAGGAGTTCACGTTTTTATCCTAGAGGCAATAAGGAATCATTACAATTACTTTGTGTGTGTGTGGGGGGGGGAATGGAAGAGAGGAGACAGATCAATCTGTCAGCTGTGTAGATGATTAATTAGAGAGCAGGAAGACCAATTAGAGCATTGCTGTGGTCCAGGTGAGGAAGTGAGCAGTACCTTCATTTAGAGGCTGTGCTGAAAGATGTCAACAAAGAAGAGCAGGAGGGAGGAAGGCTATTGTTCAGGTAGAAATCATGAGCTGTGGCCCCGGATTGGCGCCAAGAAGGACTTGAGCTGCCCAGTTTGGGTGACTGGGGAGGATGGCAGTGCCCACCACAGAAACTGGTAAGTTACAAAGAGCAGAAAGTGTGGGGAGGGGGGAGCAATGAAGTCTGTCTTGGACAGATTTGGTTCTAGATGCCAGTTTGCCCTCCAGGGCTAACTCTATGAGGTGATGTTGGACAGGAGCTCAGGAGAGCCCCCAGGGCCAGGTAAAGAGAACTGGGGGCGTTATCTGCATAGTGATGAGAGTAGGAATGGGGGAGACTGCCAAGAGCCTATAGAGAAAAAGAAGAAGGGGCCCCAAGGAGCATCCATGCAGAGCACTGGCATGTGCATAATCACCCAGTGAAGGAAACTGAGATGGAGTGGTCAGAGGGGTAGGAAGAAAACCAGGGTAAAATAGATTTGGTTCCACCCCCATCCAGTGTATTCTTTTCCAGTCACTCAGTCATTCAACAAACCTTTAAGAACCTACCATATGCTAGCACGATACTAAGCCCTGAAGATAGTGCTGCCCTCAAGAGGTTCTTGGTCTCAATCAGACTTCAAGGGGTTTCCCAGAGCCTGTACCTCAGATTCAAGGAGAGTTCAAGGGGGTCCCAGAGCGTGCACCTCATCAGAACTATTCATGTAAAGTATAGGAACCTCCAAAAAGATCTAGAACAGGGGTAGGGATTTGTTCTGTCAAGTCTGGATTCAAAGAGCAGCACTTGAGGACCTAGAGGGTCACACATGTCCTTGAGGCTCCAGCTTCCCCACCCTGGTCTAGAAACACTGGAGAGGCAGGAGAAGGGGGAGTCTTCCCCTGCCTCCCTTACACACTCTTATCTTCCACACACTCTCATTACAATCTTGGAGGTGGCCTGGATGGGTATTTTTAGTCTAATTTTTCAACGAGGAAACAAACACAGATAGATTAGGTGACTGGAACAGTGGGCCCGTAGCTATTTAGGGCCAGAAGCAGCCTGGAAATACAGGTCTTCTTACTCCCAACCTTGTGTGAAATCATGGTGCCCTTGCATTTCACATCTGTCAAATGGGATGATACTTGTCATGAAACAAAAATAGGACTAAACCCCATTCCATACAAGGGTTGGCTGAAGGACTGAGTCATGTTTAGTCTGGAAAAGAGAGGAGACTTAAGGGACACATGATGTTATCAGAGATGGGGAAAAAGGATTAGTCTTAATCTGTTTGGTCAACAGAGAGTGAAAGTTCCAGAAGGGAGCTTTCAGTTTAATAGGAGGAAGAAATGCCTGACAATGAGTACCCTGGCCCAAAAAGGAATGGGTGGCCTCAGGAGGAAGTGGGTTCCTTGGTGTAGATGAATATTTATTGGGCCTGGCATAGAGGAGAATTTTGTTTAGAGAAGGGTTGGATGGGGGTGACCTCTGTAGTCCCTTTTGGACTTTGAGACTCTAAAATGCCATGAGGTGGGATGATAATGAGAAAGACTCTCCCAAGCCCTCCTCAAATTTATATGCTGGGTCCCCAGAGCATGGCTGCCGTGTCTCCACTGTCCTGAGGGGTGAAGTATCATTTTTTCAATAATGCAGCTCATGAGCCCCCATTAGTGTGCTTTCTACCAATAAGCCAGTCAGAATTAGCTTTTACTAAGGTGATATAATAAGGACAGTTGGTATAAAATCTTTAGGATTGTTTCTTCTTTTCAAAACCTGTGAAATACTCTGCAACATGTACATAAAACATCCAGGAGAATGTGGGGTCAGATTTAGTGAGGAGAGGTGGCAGAGGGACTTAGAGTGAGAAGCGTTGGATGTGGAACTATAGCTGTCTCCCTAACCATCAGACACTTCCTCCAAGTCCTTTGTTGTTGCCAGAGACTCCCGAAGGCAGGGCATACATCGCTTTTCCGATCTCCTCCTTAGAGAGCCTTGGATCTGCCTTTTCTTGGAGTTTCTAGTCTGTCCCAGCTCCTAATGCAGACAATAAAATCATTGTCAGCTGATGCTTTCCTTGGGACACTTCTCCCCAGTCCTTGGCTTTCTTATCAATAAAATGGAGATGAGAACAGCACCCTATCAAAGGGGGTTGTCAGGAACTAATGAATATACAAGCTTTTTAGCAAGACATCCCTGGTTTATGTAACATGTTAACTCTATCTTTGTAGCAAGGACCATCCTCCACACTGTGAGGATGGAAGTGCTTTCTACAAAAGCCACCGCAGACCCAGGCCGATGTGTTTCAATTCAATTACGTATACACCAAAAGTTTGGAAATGCCTAGACTGTGAAAGTACTACATTGTGGGCCAAATTACCAACACTTGAAGATAATTCTGTAATTTATATTGGAGGCTGTTACAATGCTATTTTAATAGCCTCAAAGGCATTAAACTTATATGTCTACTGTTTAAAACTTGAACAAATAAAGTCATTCAGAGACACATTTCCTGAGAACTATGACTAGTGTGTATAGCTCAACAAAAGGCCATTGGAATCTTTTCATTAAACCATCTTACCCTCTCAAGGTGTGAGGGTTCCTAAGTGTGTGGGGCTCTGAATGCCAGGCTTGAAGAGATCAGACTTACTTTCTAAGCAGCATTGAGCTGCAAAAGAGTTTCATGAAAAGGAGTGACCTAGTCAGGTCTAGAGAAGATGAAACTGGTCATCATATGGAAGGTGGATCAAAGAGGTTGGAAGACCAGTTAGGAAAATGTTGCACCAGCTTAAGGGAATGGAAATGCCCAAAGGACCATGGGAAATCACTTCCTTCTCTAAGCTTGTTTCCTTATCTGTTTAATGAAGGGATGAAATAAATGAAGAAATGACAAGGCATTTATTAAGCACTTATTGTATGGTGGGTGCCAGGGGCTAGGTGTGCAAATAGAACACGCAGGCAAGCTTTGGATGTGCCTGGAGTGTGATGTGCACTGTCAGGAAACGGTGAAGGAATTTGTTATCTGTCATGTAGGAGAGAGGCTTGGTGGCCCAGTCTGCCAATCACCAAGCATTTATTAAGTGCCTACTATGTGCCAATCAATGTGCTAAGTGCTGGGGACACAAAGATAAATAACATTCTCCCCTTCAAAAAACAAAATGGCAGCCCCTGTTCTCAAGGAGCTCCTGGTCTAACAGGGAAGGCAACATGCCGAAGACTATTGACAAATGAGCTTTTGACAAAATACATTGGAGACAATCGCCAGAGGGAAGATCCTAGCATTAAGAGGGATCCAGAAAGGTTTCCAGTAAAAGGAAAGATTTTGACCAAGGCTTGAAGGAAGTCTGGAAGGCAGGGATAAGGAGGGAAGGCATCCCAGGCATGGGGCACAGCCAGGAAAAATCCCTAGGGTCTGGAGATGGAGGATTTTGTTCAAGGAGTAGTAAATACCAGTGTCAGGGGACTGACGGGTGCATGGATGGGTAGAAAATGTAAGAAGACTGAGAATATGAAGGAGTGAGATGATGAAGGACTTTGAACATCACAGAGAGACTTTTGTGTTTGATCCTGGAGGATGGGGAACCATTGGAACATGAACAGTGAACAGAGCAGGGGCTTGGGGGTGATAGGGTCAGGCCTGGACTTCAGGAAGCTGAGTTAAGGATGGCCTAGAGCAGGAAGAGGTTTGGGGCAGGAGGACCAATCATCAGGCTCCAGTCATGGTCCGGGCGAGATGCGGAGGGCCAGCTCCGGGGCTGTTTCAGAGGAAAGAAGTTACAAATACAAAGGTAACAGCACAGGACAGCAGATTGATGTGTGAAGTGAGACTGATGTTGTGAGCCTAGGGACTGGGAATATGGTGATTCCCTTAGCAGTAAGAGGAAAGTTAGGAGAAGGGAAAGGCTCGGGCCGGCAGTGGGGCAGGGAGAGGTAATGAGTTTAGCTTTGGACGTGTTGAGTTTCAGATGATTCAGTGACTGAAGTATTTATTAGAGCTGGCCGTGC
The DNA here is from genome assembly GCA_028646575.1 of Pseudocheirus occidentalis. NCBI lineage: Eukaryota > Metazoa > Chordata > Mammalia > Diprotodontia > Pseudocheiridae > Pseudocheirus > Pseudocheirus occidentalis. The sequence continues at coordinate 322,020,344 of CM053595.1, forward strand.
ACCAAACGGCGTGCTAAGTTCTAAGGCTACAGTGGGAAGGCGATGTGTGCCTCAGGGATCTCTGTTTCTAAAGGGGGGGGGGGGTGCGTCTCCTCTACAAGTCCGCTGGGCAGGTTCTATGCATGGACCTCTGGCAGCTGCAAAGCACAGGGTTATATCTCCTATTTAATGCGATTCCACTCATAAAATCCTATCACTTTTCCAGCAGAACATTGGAGGGGTCTGGATTTTGGTGTCCAGAACCTTCCCTTCTCGTCCTTCAGCTGCTGTGCACTGCACAGCATGTGCACTGGGGCGGCTGGATTCTCAGGGTGCTCTGGGGTGGCTAGCCCCCGGCTCTTGAATTCAGGGTCTCGAGCTAGGGCAGATGTTGGGGGCTTGGGCCGTCTGCTGCTGGCTGCCTCCTCTCTCTCCCCCAGGATGTTTTGTTTCAGTGATGGGCTTTTTCTGCCTAGTGAATGGTAGGGGCCTCTTTGGAGGAGATGCTTCCACCATAGGGGCTGGGCTAGCGGCAGGAGCGCCGGACCTGCCTGTGGACGGCGGGTGGTCAGTAATGAGAAGGGAGGGTGCATCCCTTCTTCACAACGACTGGCGGCAAGGCAGGGTTGGAACAAAACCTGGTATTTGGGGGACACAGCCATGTGTATTTGGCCCTCCCCTCAATGCTCAGCATATAATGGGCACTTAATAAATGCTTACCGACAGACCTTTTATCATTTTATTATTTTTTTATTAATCTCAGTATGTATCGGTCGCATTTACTGTGTGAGAGAGGTCCGTTAAGTATAATCATCTGTGTTTTACAGGTCAGTAAACTGAGGCTCAGGGCAGAGGAGCGACTTGCTAAGTGCTAGAGGTGACATGTAAATAGAGCTTTTCCCATTTCCAATTGGAGAATGCTCAGAGACAGGGCAGGGAGCAAGTGTCTCCAGTGGGACTAGAACCCAGACCTCCCAGCTCTCTGTGCTCTGGCCTCTATCCTACACCAGCTCTCCAGGAGGGCTCCTACTTGGGTGGGGCCTATGGAGTCCAATACAAGACCTCCAAAAAGTGAGCTTAGACTCCTGTGTTCTTAGGGGCTGACACATCCAGAACTTTTTTAGGCTTGGAAAGTGCTTTACATATGGTAACATCCCTCAGAGTAGATTCTATTATTTTGCCCATCTCACAGATGAGGAAATTGAGGCTGACAGTGGTTAGATGACTTATCCAGGGTCACACACCTAGTAAGTGTCTGAGTTTATATTTGAACTTGTTTCCTGACTCCACGTTTGGAGCTCTACCCACTGTGCACCTGGTGGCCTATGGATAATATAATCCCCACTTTACACAAGGTGAAACTGAGACTCAGAGAGGGTTATGCCTTTCCCAGGATCATGCCAGACTTATCTCATGTCCTTTGTTAGCCCGTCCCTGAAATGGTCCATCAGGAGCACTGCCGATGTCTGTAGAAAAGGCAGAGACAGTGTGGGGCAAATGAACAATTAAGCTGATTTGATCCTGGTGGAATGGCTGGACAAGGGGACCTCTGAAGGCCCGTCTGGCTGCTGGTGTCTAAGGGACCTGCGAGGCTTTGCGGGCGGGTCTGACTGACCTGTGAGGGTTGGCAGGCAGGTGCTGCAGGTCGGCTGCTCTCGTCTTCCTGCTGCCACCTTGAATTCCCCGAGGTAACAATCAGCTTCTCTTGAATTTCACAGTCAGACAATTCCAAGAACTTTTCCTTCCTTCAGGCTCCATCTTCGAGATGCCATTTATCAAAATTCTATTACGAGAAAGCCTTCCTCATTGGCGTCACCCTAAGAGAAGACTTAGGAGATAAATCCATGGGCCCTGCAGGGCAGTCCACACAGCATGCCCGGCCGGGGGAGGACATGGTGGCTCTCTCAGCCCCCAGCCCCTCACTGACCTTTTCTGGGGATCCCCCCCTCCTGACGGGATTACCTAGGACTTGGGGAGGGCTTGGGAGTCACACACTTGCTGACTGCAGTTCTCAGAAACTCGAGGTGAGCTCCCCAGGCCTGCTACAATAAGTGACTTATTCCTAGACACGAGGCCCCCTCCACTCTCCATGAATCACAGGGCTTTAGGAAGGTCGTGGGGTGAAGAATGGCTTTTGGTGACAAGGCTATTTTTACTTGATACAAGAAGTAACAGCGGGGAGTCTTGAGAGCCGCCTTTAAAGTCCAATCTGCCTTGAATGTGGGAGGGGGATCAGCCTTGTGACTGGCCTCCCAGGGCAGAATCAGAAGCCCAGTTGGGTCAGATTTTGGCTCCATACAGTTAATCATCCATGTGCATAGAGTGCTCTACAGTTTGTAAAATACCGTATATCATTACCTCATTTGGTCCTCTCTGTAGCCTAAGAGGTAGGTGCTATTATTATTCTCCTTTTACAGAGGAGGAAACTGAGGTAGACAGTTGAAGTGACTCACCCAAGGTCACACAGTTAGGAAGTGCTTGAGGCAAGACTTGAACTCAGGTCTCTCTCACACCAAGTTCCATGCTCTGGCCAGTGTTTCTCCTGGGTGGCTCACACTTAGGGGTTGCCTTCCTGCACCCTTCTCTTTACTCACACCCTGGCTCAGCACCTTCCCCATCAGTCCATGACTTTTGGTCCAGAGAAGATTCTCCAAGGAAATCAGAGACTGAAAGAGAGGCCCCAGGTACCTGGGAAGGTCAAAGTCCCAGTCCTGCCGTGGACACTGGCCGCTGTGTGGCCCTGGGCAAGTTAAAGGTTTGCTCAATTAATTATGTACCCACTATGTGCCATCTGTAAAGTGGCGACAATGACAGCAGCTCCCCCTCCCCCAGGGTGTGGAGCATTCCGAACACAGCAGGCACTTGATACTGCTGCTTTCCTCCCCTCCCTCATTGGAAGCCGGAAATGGCCTCCATGCTCCTTAGGCTGGGTCATTCAAAGGAGGCTCACTCCCATCTCTGATGAACCCTGGTAGAGGGGACAGACAACCACCTTCCCTGTTTCCCCAGGGGTCCTGGCTTGTATTATCTGTGCCCTTAGAACAGAATGGAAGCTTTTACTGAATGGCTGCAGATCTTTGATCATGGACTAATTTTGACCAGTGGAATGAATGGTCCAAGGGGCTAAGGAAGAGCTTGGAGGCCCCTTCCAGGGGCAGAAGCCCAGTGACTGATGAAGGGGATTCTGGGAGCCAGAGACTTGAGGTCAGAGCATTTGGCAGAGTTCAACTGGAACTTAATTGGACAATCCCTGTTGTGACTTTTGGGGCCTTTGTTTCCCTAATTGTAAAGCAGATGTATTGGAGTAGCTGGGTGGTTCAGTGAATAGAGCACCGACAATGGAGTCAGAAGGACCTGAGTTCAAATCCTGCCTCAGACATTTAACACTTACTAGCTGTGTGACCTTGGGCAAGCCACTTGACCCCAACTGCCCTTCATTTCTCCCTCCAAAAACAAAAAAAGCAGATGTGTTGGACTAGGTCATTCCTATCGCCCTTCCCTTCCTCCCTCTCTCATAACAGTGAATAAGTGTTTGGGGCTGGGGTGGGGGGGAGTGGGTGCATGGAACACATTTAATTCGAATTCAGTTCAGTAAAACTTAAACAAAAATGCCTGAATGTAGTTATTTACTTTTTTGTAGCACGGACAAAATCATAGACGAGAACAGCAACAACCCACAGAGAGAACAAGAGAATCCCAAACAAAATCAGTCACAGAATAAATAAATTGAATCAGACAGACCAACTGACAAAACAAACCAAAAGCCTATGAACAAATCCGGAAAATAACTTGGAAAAGGGATGGGGAAGGATCACAGTGAAAACTGCCCTTCTGTCTTTTCTAATCGGCTGGGAAGAGGAAAGGAAGGAAAAAGGCCTTTATTAAGCACCTACTGTGTTCGAGGCCCCGAGCCGAGTGCTTCACAAACACTTCCTCTCTTGATCTTACAACAATCCTGAGAGGTAGGTGCTGTTGTTAACCCCATTACAGAAGAGGAAACTGAGGCAGACGGCGGTTAAGTGACTTACCCAGGGTCACACAGCTGGGAAGTATTCGAGGTTGGATTTGAGCTCATTAGTCCTTTAGAGGATACAGGGCCAGTGTTGGGATAAAGATAGCCTGGATTCAAGCCCTTTCTCTGGCACATTCCATCTGTCTGACAATGGGCAAGTTCATAATTCCCTGGGCTGTAGCTTAGAGCTGGAAGGAAGGAAGGAAGTGAGTACTTTAGAGGTCCTTGAGTCTAACCCCATCACTTTAGAGTGGAGCCTAAGGCCCACACAGGTCTCGAGCCTTGGTCAGGGTCACACAGCTGGGTACTGTCAGTAGTGGGATTCGAACCCGGGCATTTCTGCCTTCAAGCTCAGCACTCTGTCCATTTTGCCTCACTGCCTTGTGACTGTAGGTCATTATCTAAGACTATCAGGGTGTATTTCAAATGTATTTCCGCTTAATGGGAAGATCTTTTCTTTCAGTCACATGGAAACCTGAGTCACATGTGGTGAGAGGAGCTTGCTGAATGGGTGGATCAGGAAGGGTGGAGAAGAGCCCAGAGGAAGTTGGTCAGAGTAGAGCTGAGGAAGAGATAGGAAGCAGGCAGAAAACTACGAGTGTTTGTTTGTGGGAAGACCCCAGGAGGGGGAAGGCTTGGGGATAATAATGCTCCCTGCATTGTTATTGTGTATAGATTTCTTTATTGCTGTGAAGGATTTGTCTTTCTGGTGTTGGGATTCAACTTTCTGATGTTTGAATAAATGTTTTGGTTCTTTCTTCCACATGGAGAGTCTGTTATATTTTATGATTCAGAATTATGTCGGCATATTCATAGTCACTGTAGGTGCCGTGAATATTGTATTGGTACTACACAGGGTTACTAATGTTTGCTGATGTGCATGGAACTAATGTGCCTGGGGAGGGGGGGGAAGTTCCACATAGATGAAGTCACAGGTCTGGAGAATCCCCTTATTTCACTCTTTGGTCTCTTCCATCTTCATATTTTCCAATTCTCTTATTTGGTCATCTCCCCCCATCAGAATCTAAACTCCTTGAGGGTAAGAACTGATTTTTTTGCCCACTATGCTCACTCTCTGTCTCTGTCTATCTACCTGCCTACCTACCTACCTGTGTCTGTCTGTCTGTGTCTGTGTCTATCTGTCTGTCTGCCTATCTATCTATCTATCTATCTATCTATCTGTCTGTCTGTCTGTCTGTCTGTCTGTCTGTCTGTCTGTCTCTGCCTATCTATCTGTCTCTGTCTGTCTGTCTATCTCTGTCTGCTTATCTATCATCTATCTATCTATCATTTATCTATCTATCTACCTATCTCCTAATCTGTCCATCTATCCATCTTTCTGTCTCTATCTACCTACCTTTTTATCTCTCTGTCTCTGTTCTGTACAAGTTTTCCTGTCCCCTCAGTTTTCTTGTGTGTGTATCTTTATTTTCAAAGTATGTTTCTTATAAGCAATCGATCATAGGCTTTTTGCTTCCTTATCCAATCTGTCACAGTTTTTCCTTTTGTTGGATTGTTCAGTCTATTCATATTCAAAGTCATTAAAGTTAAGCATATATTTTCCTCAATCTGTCTCTAACATTGGGGTTTTTAAGTTACAATTTCCTTCCTCTTTAGCTGTAAACATAGGAGGATTGTGCTCCTTCAGCTGCTTTATCTTACTTTTTTTCAAAGTGGCCCTATTCCCACTAGCTTCCAGTGGTTAGGAACCCTCATATCCTCTTTTTGTTTGTTATCCCTTCCTTTTGTGTATTAGCTCATTTTTCTCTATCTTATTTGGTTATATAAATCTTTCCCCTCTTTTTACCTATCATTTAGTCAACTACATTTCCCCTTCCTCTCTTACCCTTTAATGAATCCTATTCATTTTTTTAAAATCTCATTTTGTGTCTTTTCCCAAAAAAGGTACATTTAATTTTCTTCATTATATATTATCTTCCTATCTGCTCTAGACCCTCATTTTCTGATTCATGACCCTAGAATTGTCTTGTCTCTGTCTTTTCTCTGCCTTCTTCATGCAAACAAAGTTCCAAGGGATCCATTCTAGACTCTGCCCTCTAGGCACTTTCTAGTGCCTTTTAGAGCTTGCTCTGTGGACTCCCCTTTTCCATTGTGCCTCCCTCCCGGAATGATGCCAATTATCACAATTGTCAGAGAGGACACTACCTCATGGTAGGCCCCTCTCCCCCACCATGTCCATGATTATGCAGCGCATCACCGATCTATACTCTCTCCTGGTCACCCTTTTCCCATTTGCCTAGATATCTCCTCCCTGGGTCCATATTCTTTCACTTACCCAGGAGCCAGTAGCTCCTAAGAGTTCCTCCTTCACCCCTCCCAATATAGGATAAGTAGTCTTTTCAAACACCAAATCCCCTCAGCCACACCCATCACAAATTCCCCATCTCCTTCATAGACCATCTTTCTTCACTCATAGGAGCATTCATCAGTGGAACCTCCTCCCCCAAAGTAAGGTCTCCTTCCTGCCCCTCCTTTTAATCATTCCCTTCTTCTTCCTCACCCACTCCCCTGCAGACTCTTATCTTTCTGAGGCCACAGAAGTGACCTTCCCCTCTTGCTAGCCCTTGATGTGATCCCAGCACACCACCCACTCTACTCAACTCCCCTGCTCCTCCTTTCATGTACCCTCCCATGTTGTAATATGGGGGTAGGGATCCCACTCAAGAAGTGCTCACCTGTAGGTAGGGGGTCTCCAGGTTCTATCCTGTCTCTTCAGTGGCTCCTCCCAGACTTCTGCCACCATCTGTCTCCTTGTGGACATTGAGAAAGAAGCTGCTTCTTGGTCTCTGTTGTCCCTCCTGGTGTTGCTACCGTCATTCCCTCCTCCTGTCCTCTGTGGGCTGGAGCGTTGAAGAAGAAAACAATTTCTTCAGTTCTGTTTTTTTTTCTTTCTCAAAGTATTTCAAATGCCTCTTGATTGTTATGTCTATCAGATTTGCAGGGTAACTCATGCTGGGCTGCATCTGAGCCTCACTGATCACTGAGTACATTCTTCCATTCCATCCTCCATCCTCGGTGGGTGCAGAGGGCTCTCTGTCACTCCAATGCCCTTTCCTTCACCCTCCAAGGACCTTCCACTGATGGCTTGCAGAACTGCTTGTTTCTGAAGTGAACTGTTAAGTTAAATTATTAAGAACTCACTATTTGACAAAAATCTGCTTGGAAAACTGAAAAGTAGTATGGCAGAAACTGGGCATGGACTAATATCTTATACTGTATATGAAAATAAAGTCAAAATGGGTTCACAATTTAGTTAAAAGACTGATAATATAAGCAGTTTGGGAAAGTAAGTAATAGTTTACCTGTCAGATTTATGGGGAAGACTTTATGACCAAACAAGAGATAGAGAGCATTACAAAATGCAAAATGGATAATTTAGATTACATTAAATTGAAAAGTTTTGTACAAAGTCAATGCAGCCAAGGTCAGGAGGGAAGAAGAAAACTGGGAAAGAATTTTTACAACCAGTGTCTCTGATAAAGGCCTCATTTCTAAAATATATAGAGAACTGAGTCACATTTACAAGCATACAAGTCATTCCTCAATTGATAAATGGTCAAAGGATATGAACAGGCAGTTTTCAGATGAAGAAATTAAAGCCATTTATAATCATATGAAATAATGCTCTAAATCAGTATTGATTAGAGAAATGCAAATCAAAACATCTCTTAGGTACCACATCTCACAGTTCAGATTGTCTGACATGGCAAAAATAGGAAAATTATAATTGCCAAAGAGGATGTGGGAAAACTGGAGCACTAATGCACTGTTGGTGGAGTTGTGAACTGATCCAACCATTCTGGAGACAATTTGGAGCTATGCCCAAAAGGCTGTAAAAATGTGCATACCTTTTCTCCCAGTAATAACACTTCTATGTACAAAAATATTTATAGCAGCTCTTTTTGTGGTGGCAAATAACTAGAAATCAAAGGGATGTCCATCAGTCGGGGAATGGTTAAACAAGTTGTGGTATTTGAATATAATGGAATACTATTGTGCTATAAGAAATGAGGAGCAGACAAATTTCATAATAGCCTGGAAAGACTTCTATAAAATGATGCTGAGTGAGGGGAGCAGAACCTGGAGAACATTGTACACAATTACAGACACGTTGTATCTTTGATGACTGACTTTGATAGACTGGGCTCCTCCCAGTAAGGCAAGGTTAGAAGACAGCTCCTAATGACTCCAGCTGGAAATGTATAATCTCATGCAGAGTCTGAATGCAGATTGAAGCAAACTCCTTGCTCTCTCTCTTCTTTGTTTTGTCCCTTCTTTGTCACCATTCACTCCATTCGTTATAATCCTTCTTTACAACTTGACTAATGTTTAATGTGAAGGTATTTGTAGAGCCTATTGCATACTGCCATGGAGGGAGGGAGATGAGAGGAGGGGAATTTGGAACTCAAAAACTTGTGGAACTGAATGTTTTAAACTAAAATTAAATAAATTTAAAAGAAAAAAACCATAAAAAGACCTTTAGAACAAAGATTGTAGCTAGGAGGACACTTAGAACTTAAAATAAAACGTCTACCAGGAGTTTGGAAATCTTACAATACAAAGTCAGGCCTAGGCAGAAGCTTATAGGATATTAGAATACTGGTTCTGGGTGGATTCTTAGTATAAAGATTGGAACAGAAGATGTTCCATCTGGGAGGAACCTTAGAACAGAGAATATCTGAACTGGGCTTGACCTTAGAACACAGAATGTCTTTGCTAGAAGAAAGCTTACACATCCTGGGCTCTGGAGGAGAAGGTGAGGCTGGTGACCTTGCACAGTCCTTCCTCACTTAAATTCAGTTCACTTCCAAGTCATGGAATCACCTTCTTGACGTCATGGGCCTCTTTGAGAACCAAGGACAAACAACAAGTGCTTAAAAATCCAGCAATCTGTTCCAACATGCATTTATCAAACACCCCTTTGTGCAGGTTTGGGGGCATGCAAAAACAAAGAAAAGGATCGCTGCCCTCGAGGAGTAACATTTCCCTTGGAAGGGCACCTTCTCCGTTGATAGCAGGAGGAGGGAGTGGCTTAAGAGGTCCAACACCAGAAGAGAATCGAAGAGGTTTTCCGTAGAAGGGTCTGTGTGAGCTGCACCTTGAAGGAATCCAAGTATTCTAAGAGGCAGAAAGGCATGCCAGGTATGGGCGACAGTTGTTGCAAGGGCTTGAAGACAGCAGATAGAACTCTGAGTTTAGATAAACCAGGAATACTTGGGCTGTGACAGATGATGCCAGGCCTCGGGGCCTGGAGTTTGTCTTTTGACATCGAAGTCGAAGGGAGCCAGGGAGAATGCTTGAGCAGGGAGGTGTAATGGTCAGGATTCTCACTGTGCAGAACTTGGGTTTTGTTTCTGCTGCCCTCTCTCCACTCACACAGCCCCCACCCCACCCCAGCCCCTTTCATATGAGCCTCTCTCCTCTCCTGCCTGGACTCCCAATTGGCTTCCAGCGGCTCCCTTTTCTAATATGCATTCACACCATTTAGCTCCTGATTGGATATGGCAGGTGTGGGGGAATAAAGAATCAGCCATGGCTCTGAGTTAGCAGCTCTGGGTTATCTGAAGGATGGCAGGGTCCTAGGCAGAGATGAGGATGTTTTGAGGAGGGATAGATTTAGAGGAAACGATAATGAATTCTATTTTGGAATTAGAAATGTGTTTGAGATGACTCTAGGTCACTCAGTTCAAAATATCCAAAATGCATTTGATGATGTGTCACTAGAACCAGGACGGAGGCTGAGGCTGGCTGTGCAGACCTGGGAATCGCCAGTGCAGAGATGATTCATAGGAGCCAAGGGAAGTGCTGAGAGAACCAGGAGGAGGCTTCAGGATGGACCTTCTAGTTCCCTCCTTCCATTTTGCAGGGAAGGAAACCGACCAAAAGGGCGAGGGGGTTTGTTCAGAGCCACACAGGGTGAAAATGACAGTCAATGTTTGAACTTGGGCCTTTGGGTCAGGGACACTCAGGGTGACAATTGTCTGTGCCCTCCAAGAGCATCTTGAGTATGATCAGGCTGCTTGATGCTTTCTCTGCCTCAGGGGGTCCAAGGTTCTCTCTCAGGACTGAATTCCAACCTCCATCTGCTAATTCCTACAGGATCCCAGCCTCTCTGGGGTGGGAGGCACTTGTTTTCATATGCACATATATGTGAGTGGGTGATGAATGTGAGTGCGGGTTCACATCCACTGACTCTTAGGGATGGACTCTCAGAGGTCCTCAAGGCTTTTCTCTGTATCACCTCTGGGACCTCACAGAAGGGAAAACATACAAGAACGAGGACTGATTTTCTCCTCCTGAGTGATTCTCTTCGAAATGCAGTGTTCATGTGTTTTTATTTTGTTAAAAGATCATTAAGTGTGTCTTCTGCACAAATAACCTGGGTGGGTGTCTCCTAAGGGGTTTTATCCTTTATAACTCCTATTTCATATCAAAGCCAAGATGAACTGCCTTATATTTGCAGAACTGAATTAAATTCTAGCTCTGAGCATGTGTTAGAGTAGGGCTGTACCTCACTGAACTGTTAAATCCCCGTTTCCTGGGGAGATAGTAGAAATTAATTGGTGTTACAGCAAGGCTGGAAGAGCAGCAGAAAGTTATTAATTCAACTTTGTACTCTGCAGGCTTCCCCAGGTAGGGTGAGGCTGCCTCCCACCCTCAGCAGGTCAGAGTGATCAGGGACCCCAGAGGCCAGTTAGCCTGCCCCACCCTCCACATACTTGACTAGCAGTCCTTGAGCCTCTGTGTGAAGACACCCACTGCCCTTGGTTGGCCTTACCACCTCCCCAGCAGCCCAACCCACTGTGGGACAGTGCACATGGCTGGGAAGCTTTTCCTAATTTCAAATTGCTGTCCCCCTACAACATAGGTTCCCCCCAATGTAGTCTGTCCCTGCATTTCTGGGGCCAAGCAAAACGGGGCTAATCCCACCCTAATCCTTCACTTGCTCCTGCCTCCAGTACCTTTCCCCTACCCTCTCCTTTCTCCTGTCCCTGATACGTGTTGTCTTGTCCCATGAGAACATAATCTTGGAGGCAGGAACAATTTTATTAGTTTATTTGTAATCCCAGCAGTTAGCACACTAAGGGCATGCTCTGTCTCTCCTCTCTTTTCTCCCTCCTTTCTCTTCTTTCCTCCCCTTCCTCTCCCCTCCCCTTCTCCTATGTCAGTCTTTACCCTCTTCCAGGCCTTTCTTACACTGTCATTCCTGGAGCTAACCACGGCACTCCCAACAATCTCACCAGGGCAGATCACAGCAGGAGCACAATCTTTTCCATCCGAGGAGAATAATCCACAGCCACAATGAACCCTTGTTCCCTTTTCCTTCAAGGTCACTCTCCCTAATGTCCCTGTTACTGTAGAAGGCCCCACCATGCGTCCAATGCCCCATTGGCCACCTCAGGGCCATCCTGGATGCCCCATCCAGCTCCTCGGGCAAATCTGTTACCCAATCACATTCCACCTTTAGGACATCCCTTGTATGTGTGCCCTTCCCTCCGTTCCTGCACCCATCCCCTAATTCAGGCAAGTGACCATCACTACAGAAAGGCTCCCCCGTGGCCTTCTGGCCTTAGGTCTCGCCCCACCCAGTCTATCCTTGAGGAAGCTATCAGTCTGACCTGTCACCCCACTGCTCAGTAAACTCCATTGTCCCCCTATTCTTTTGTTTGTTAGTGACTCTTTGTGGCCTCATTTGGGGTTTCCTTGGCAAAGACACTGGAGCCGTTTGCCATTTTACAGATGAAGAAACTGAGGCCAATGGGGTTATGTGACTTGACTAGGGTCATACATCTGGTAAGTGTTTGAGGCCAGATTTGAATTCAGGACAAGGAGTTCCTGACTCCAGGCCTGGAGCTCTGTGTACTGTGCCACTACCTGCCCCCTATTATTGCCCCCCCCCCCCCCGCCCCAGATAAATGTCATTACTTCTGTTTGGTGTTTAAAACCAGTCCTTCCCAATGCAACCCTTTCC